>CM066334.1:41051701-41576701 GCA_033807585.1 Hydrophis major | reverse complement strand
GTCACAGCAGGCAGGAAGGGTGGGCTGTCACACCCAGCCCTGGCAAGTTAGCCTGGAGACCCTGGTATAATTAGGGAAATGCCAAGCATCAGAGCCTGGACTGTTTGCCTCCAAAGTATGTCCTCTGCCATTGGACCGTGCGCCTCTTCTCAGGGAAGCCCCAGCCTTCCCCAAATATCCTTTAGGACACCTGCAAGTTAGCCGGTTGCTCTGCAGTGGGGCAGTGATTTCTGGGCAGGACTGCCCTGGTTGTGAAGGGCCTGTGGGAGGTGGGAGCGAGGTTCATAGCAAGGCCCACTTGCACTGGGCACGATGGCAGCAACTTGAAGGCAAAAAGAAGAAAGACAGAGGTCTGTTTTGGAGTGCAAAGCTTAAACCCTCTTTGGGTGACGTAAAGGCCTAAAGCACACGTCTCATTAATATTCTTGTTTTATGTGCCGGAAAAGAAAAAAGAGAGGAAGACATTGACCTGAAGTTGGCTTCCATTATTGAATAAATCAACCCAAGCCCCTTTCTCCTAGACCTTCCTCTCCCTATTCCTGATGCCAGCTTTCTGCTCAGCCCTGCCAGGCCTTCTTCCCCCTCCCTCACTGCCCTTGGGGGAGGGGGCTGAATGCAGAATGGCCTTCCCTAATTTTGGGTCTTCCTGATGAGTTGGAGAACAATTTCCAAAATCCCCAGGCAGGAGGCTGATCGAAGTCAGCTGAAAGTCAAATCAGTCCTCCTTGAGTTTCTGAGGGTCAGGTTAGGATGTGAGGATTCACCTGAATTTATACAATGTTCACACCATCAAACAACACTTTTACCTCTTTGACATGAGATGAAATGATTGAGCATTTCAAGGGCAGATGAAGGCCAAATTCCCTCTTTCCCACACACCTTAATGCAGTCAGAATACTTTGTTCCTAAGATTGACAAGTGCCAATCAGTTGGCTGCCACCGTGACACACAAATTAAAGGAGAAGGTTTGGGCCTGACATTGTTTAAAGAAAAATGGAAATCTGTCTCACCAACATCTTCCTTTAAAATGGCAAAACTGTCGGAGTAACTTTAGAGGAGAGAGAGAAGCTGGGGGAAGAGCCGGTTGAGGTGCCCATCAGTTTCTGTCATCATCGTCTCAAGCACTCTTCCTTGGAATTGCCCCGGAGCAGCCCAGGGATAATCCCCTCTGCTGGGGGTGGGGTGTTTACACAAATCGTCTTGTTTTCTTTCTGTCCCATCTGCTATTTCCTTCCCCCTCTTGTGAGCAGATGAGGTCTGTTCCCATCAATCTTCTCTAAGAGCTTATCTATAGCCAAAAGGTGCCCTTCCCTAACCCCACCACAAAGAGTTCTGCTCCTGACGCCAACAAAATTTATAGTTACCGAAAGATTCTTGCAGAGCTGGTTCGGTATCAATTTCTCTTGTGTGACCTGTGCTTTGCAGGATGAGCAGGTCAAAACAATTCATTCTGTCCCCAGGAGGCAAGATGCCAGCAAATGATGGGCTGGGAAGAAGGCCCTTCTGAGCTGATGAATGGCTAAGAGCTTTGGGGGAGGGGCCCCTTGCACACCAACACACACACACAGGCACACATGCCTGTCAACATTATCAACCCAAAGCAGTGTAGTAGGTTGGAAGGGCTGGAGGAAGGGCGGGAGCCAGGACATGGCATGTCTCTTAATCAAGAAGGACACGTCGTGTCCCAACTCGCTTTAGAAAGTGCTCTCTTGACCTAGAATTCCGGAAGGAATTTGGAGGGATTAGCGAGTCTTTAATTTCACACACACTGAAACGGCTTTATAAAAGCAGGCAGATCCTCCCCTCCCCCTCAATATGGCACAGTTCTGTGTAGAACTTAATATTCCACCTAATTTTAACTTCAATTGGAAAAGCTTAATAAAACAAGACAAGGCAATTACTCACTGGGTGAGGGAAAGATGCTCTCTATACTTAGAGATGGTTCTCTTTTGCATTCCTTCAAACATTGCAGGGTGCTCTCTTGGGCTAAGAAAGAACCAGATGTGCCTTGGCCTTGTCAAACTAAGCCTCTGTTTCATCCAGCATCTTGCAAGGTAGGCCCACCTGAGCACCCAGGTGAGGGACTTCTGAGGCCAGCACTGCATGCAACAGAGCCTGGCACCACCTGTGTTCTAGATCAGAGATCTAGACTTTGGCCTTCAATTCCCAAAAGTCCACAAGTCTTAAAGTTGCCAAGCTTGGAGACCCCTGTTCTGGAAGGCCTTGTTGGCAAGGAGAGGAGGCCATGCAGAATGGGAAGGCAGACATGGCGTTACTGAGGGATGCTGCCTCTTGGGAAGGTAAAAAGTGTTTTGAGGGAAGAGAAGCACCAGGAAAAACATTGTAAATTTAATTGCTTCACAAATACCCACGGCAAGACATTGAAGCAGCAAGAAGTCCCCTAAATAGTAAATGAGGGAAATGTGGCAGACGGTATTAATGTATAAACTGACATGTTATAAAAGCAAAATAAAAACAAGCTGTGAGATGGGGAAAAATATTCCAGCAGGACTTCAGGCTGGACTGCTGAAAGGCGTTGGCTGTGCAGCAGAACCAACATCCCTTCCCTGGTGAGTTTTCCAGCTTTTGGTGGCAGGCAGCCGAAGGGCTGGTGGGCAGGAGAACAACGAGAGAGGGGCTCGATCCCCTGTGTGCCCCTCCAGTTCTACCATCCCACCATCTTCACAATGAGCAAGTGGTGAGGTTGCAGATCCAGGTGAACTGGCCCTTGGGAGTGCAGAGGGATCGTTTGTCCCTGGAAAGGCAGGTTCTCTTTTGATCTTACCTTTGATTTAACCACTGCCACCGCCAGCAAAGTGTGGGTGCAGGATGGAGGGTTTGTAGCCACCTTTCCCTGGTCCTCCGTTGCATCCCTCTTCTCCTGCCTTTCATTGAGGAAGAGTGCATAACGAGGAGCGTGGCTCGAGCGCAGACTTTGTCAGGGGGACACGCCCAGTGTCAAAAGTAATTCCTCTTTTCCTTGCTGTGATGCATCAGACACACTGCCTGGCTCTTGTGGCTTGGCAGATGCAGCTCAAATCAATTAGTTTCAGCTCTTTTCTCCACAAGTGACTTCCAGGATGTTGTGGAAATGATATTATGACACTAATGATTTGACTCGGATGCTCAAACGCTTGTCTCTGCTGCTCTTGCAATCCATGGGATCTCGGGGAAGCCGCCTTTCAGTTGGCGGTTCTGAGACTGCGCAGACACCTTGGGACTCACGGTGTGACCAGGATGGCTTCAGAGGAAGGGACACAGCTGGAGAGGAAGCCCAACCCCAGTGGAGGAACAGCTGCAGATACAAAGGGCCGTGAATTCAGCCCTTCGGCTGTTTGCAAAACTCGGGGGCAAAACTCTGAATGGTCTTTTTGGAACTTTCTCAAAAGAGAAGCCGAGAAATGCCTGCCTGTCAGCCTGCATCCATCCCAGGGAGGGTCCAGGACTTTGGCCCACCCAGGAGAAGGGCCAAGGAGCCTCCATCTCAAAGAAGTTGGATCTAACTTCAGATAAATCAAAACAACAAAAGCCCCAATTCCTTATCCCTATGATAAAGTGGCTGCTGTGTTGAATAAGGGCTGGGGAAGCTTTCTGGGTGACTGAAAAAGAGCCCAATCCACCACCTGGGGATCTTATTATGGAGGAGGAGAGAATACTATGCTGCTTTCAGCTCCTGAAGCGAAGGCCAGGTGCAAATCTAATAAACATCCAATAAATCAATCATCTATCTAACTGTGATCTTTTTAATTTCTTTATCCAAGGATGATCCAAGGGGGGGGGTGCATAAGTTGGGGGCATGCATAAACGCACCAATCGTGCCTACCGTTCCTGTCCTATTGTTTCTTTTATTTTTTTATTTTTCTTATATTTATCCATGTATTCATAACTATGCTTTTACTTATACCTATTATCTTGTAAGCAATTGACAAAAATAAATAAATAAATAAAAATAAAATAAAAGTAATCTCTCCAGAGCTATGGTGGTGGTTTATACAGGCACCCTTCTCTTCTCCCTGTCTGATGGGCTACTTTCTTGCCTCTTTGGAGCAGATAATTTCCCTGCAACAGAGCTCACCTCTGGCCAAATTGTGTCCTTCCTTAACCCCATTGCGGAAATGAAGATGCAGCATCCCTGCCCTCTGGAACAGAGGCCCCCCCATTCCCAGGATCCAGATAGCCCCCACATGCTGCTGTTCAGAAGAGCCACAAAGACCATGTTTCTCAGTGGAGAGGAGGATGAGATGTGCAGGCAAGGGATTATGGGTGTTGTAATTTGAGGTTGGTTGGAAGAGCACCCTTAATCCACACCTGCCATTCTCCTGAAGGGAGGGAGGGACTTTTAACCTCCCTCCAGGCAGCCTCCTTGCTTGCTGGCTCCCACATCGCTTTAGCATTCCAGAAGATGCTGGTGGAATCCAAGCAGACAAATCTCTCTGTTCATTTATCAGAGTGTTTTTCTACTCCCATCTCAGGGCAGGCGAAACAATAAATGTCCAGCAAAGAAAGTTAATCTCTATCTGAACCATTTTAACAGATGAGAAGTAAAGCAAAAATCAATACTCTCTGGGTAACTTCATCCATTGCCTGGGCTCTTGGGGAAGCTCTGCTTGATGGCAGCCAGGCCAGAGGAAGCCCCTGGCTGTGTGGACTCTTGACTGGGCAGCCTGGTTGAGGATTTCCAGCAGCCTCTTAGCCTGAATGATGGCCAGTTACTGGCTCACCGAGGCACATTCAGGTAGCCTCAGGATGGAGGAGGTGGTGGCATAACTCATGGTGATTGTAGATCTGGTTCTGGTTCTTGGTTTTGGACCCCAGGCTGAAGGTGATTCCTCTGGTACATAAGGAACTACAGGCATGGAACTGAAGCCTTATCTCGGGACAGGCCAAGGAGCGATCGGAGCTCCCGTAACATTTACAATAGTGAACTCCATATATGGCCCAACTCTTCATAGCTGGGGACAAGTTGCAGCAAGTTAAAAATTATAGGTCATTCTGGAGGATCTTTCTGGAAACTTCTTCACCTCCCCTGTGTAGCTATGAACCAGAGCACCATGACATTGCTTGTAGCCAGTCAAAGTCAGGGTCATAGAAGAAGAAACTTTCTGAATGCAGAATTGCTGAATGAGGTTCTTCTCTAGACTGGAGAGAATGTGGAAACCCATTTGGGAGACAGGAGAATGGGTGCTTCTGGGGCTTTCTGAGACTCTTCTGGTCTTGGAGGCTGCTTGGGCATCAACAGAATGGAGAGAGAGAGAGAACTCTTAACAAAGCACCTTCATCCCCAGGGACAAGGAAGAGTGAAAATCTGCTGCTGAGATCTATTATAAAATATTCTTGCTCCGCCAAAATAATCAGGACACTTTCTAGGGTTCTTCTGCAGGCTTGTAGATGCTCCCTGAACACAAGTAATCCACAGAAGAGTTGCTTCAGCTCTTTTTTTCAGGTTGAAAGGATCCTGGGTGAGCCACTCAATATAGAATTTAAGGAAACAGAAAATGGAATCAACATAAAATCAGGTGATGGGGAATATCTTAGGGCGGACGTCAATGCATGGCCTTGGAGATCTGCTGCTGCTTCCCTGCCTTCCTACCTTCTGCCCTCCTGCATTTATGCTCCCTGGAGGCCCCACCCACTTGCAAGGGGAAGGTGGTCCCTCCAGTGCCCCCCACTCTGTCACGCTGGACCACCTTTCTTAAACAGAGTTGCTGCTGTCAGGTCCTCAAGAATGGAGGTGACTAAAGTGAAAATTACCGGAGAAAGTGAAATTAACAAAGCTTAAATGAAATTAACATGCTCTCTGACAAGCTGACAACCCAACAAGCTGATTACTGCATCCCAATAGTAATTAACACATAGCAGAAGCTCAAGCGGCACCTAAAAGCATCAAAGTAACTGAGGTGGGGGGGCAGGAAGAGGCACCTGAAAAACGCGAATGGAATTGCACGAGGGGGAAAAAAGGCAGAACACATTGAGCTGGCAGGCAATTAAGTGTGCAAACTTGGCAAAGTGGAATTCGCAGGGAAGTGTTTTCTCTGTAAATAACCTAGCAGGCCAACCATGGATGCCAAATAGTACAGCTGGGAGAAAGGAGGTGGCCGGGCCTTCCTCTGAAGCCCCACATCGAACGGGGGTGGTGGTGGTGGTGGTGAGGTTGCCTGCTTCCTGGCTGCACCTTCCTCCTTTAGGGAGGGCAGCAACTGGGTGAGGGTTGGGCATCTGGGGAGGAAGGAGCTAGACAAGGGTCCAGGCCAAGCCTGGAGAAGGGAAGGAGGACGGGAGGACAGAGGTGGCCTTCCAATTTCTGAAGGACCGTCCTTGTTCAAGAGCATCGGAGGTGGAAGGCAGGGCTGCCGCTTTCAGCCAAAATGCAACGTCCTCTCTTTGTCATTCCTTGGTTGTTGCTTTGTCCCAGTCACAAACTGCTGAATTCCTGCTGGGGAGAAAAGGGCATTCCCTTCTTTGTAAAAGGCCAAAGCAATGGCAGAGAGAAGTTGACAGATCGGCCTGTCTTAGGGCAATGCAGAACATGCAACAAAGCAGACCACACCACAGCAGCACCTAGGAAGGAACCCACAAGGTATGCTGTCAACCCAGCAGGTTTAAGTGGCTTTTCGGAGCCACCGAGGCAACCTTCTTCCCCTCCTTTGCATTTTCCAGGCCTGCAGAGCCCTGTGACCTGCCCTGCAACCCCAGAAAGGTCCTTTGCTGCCTTACGGTTTTTCTTCACATGGGCTGCTGGTGCCAGTTTTTTTTCAGCTGTGGAAAGAGTACAGGATGACATGTCAGGTTGGGGAAAACGTTCAAATCAATCACTTGTAAGACATGGTACTATTGCAAAGATCACGACAGCTGGCAGAGTCCTTTTTTAGTGCTCCGAACTAGCTCTGGAGAGACCATAGTGATTTGAATTTCATCCAAAATCAGGAGGACTCTAGTAGGACTTTCCCCAGTGAACCCATTTTATTCATCAGATGCATGGACCGATGGACCGAATTCTAGCTCACCAAAAATGATTGGTTCGTTGGAAAAGCTCCTGCCAGATTCCTCTGGATTTTGGGCTACCCTGGACTCACAGGGCTCCCTTCCTCTGAGAGGACAGTTTCAGTTGACCCGGGACTGGGCATCAGCATTGGTCCACAGGCTTCTTCCCTCTGCAAACCCTCATGGGCAGGTCTCTGCAGGCTGTTCATCAGAATGGCAGTGCTAGTTTTAATGATGAAGATGCCCACAGATTCTCTCTGGCTGCCTGGAGAATCCGTTGCTCTGGCTAACTCGTGAAGAGAAAGGGTGGGCTGACCCAAGGCCTTTGTCAAAAACAGCCTGGAGAAAGGAAGAGAAGGCAAGCAGCCACTTTTCTGCAATTTTGAAATCAAGTGCATTGAAAAAGTCTTGCGCCTCTGGTTATTATCTCTGCAAAGAATTCTTCCCCACCTGGAAACATTCTGCTCTTTGAACTCCAGGCACAATGGAACCCAGGGCTGCGTTAACTTCTCCCATTTCTGAATAAACAACAGTAAATAAAGGAACGAAGAGGACCCCCCTTCTCTGGGAAGGGGCAAGGATGAAGAGCCAGCAGCCCCTCTCTTTTCAGACATCTCTTTGCCCCGAGGCAGAGGGTGGACAATGGAGAATATTGTTTGCAAATCTGATTTTTGTCTATTTTTAAAATCTACATTGTTTAGTGCAAGTGCCAGCAAAGAATCAGCGCAGGCACATTTTCCCAGCTTGAAATATTGGTACGGTGTGAGTGGGTTTTGTGCGTGGTTGAAAGAGTGAGAACAGTGACACTAACTGCATCAGCCAGACAAGCAGACACGCCTATGCAGGCCAGTGTGACTGAGGTTTTCTGCTTCCCTTTTCAGTTTCTACATTTTATCCAGAATTGGGGAAGGGTCGGAAGAGCCCCGAGCATTCAGTGGGACTGACCCCCCTGCCAGTTTGACTTGCTTTCTTCTCACCTGGCCAGTCCTTCCACCCTGACAGATGTAACTGTGAGCCCATGAAGTGAAATCCAAGTACAGTTAAGCTAGTCTCTCGCGTTCACACTGGGGATCCAGCATTGATCCCCTGAAGCATTAAGAGAGACTGGAGCCTGCCCAATCTGGGGCTGCTGCAAGGAAAATCCTGGCAGAGCTCCAGCCAAGATGGAGCAAGGGGGCTGATTGCCAGGGCCATTGCTTCCTGCCCCTTGAACCCTCACTGGCACACTCACCCCCATTTCAATGGGCAGTTCCCTGGTCCAGGTAGCTCATTGGCCTTGCTTCAGATTGGGGTACTTGGCGAAAGGGATCATTCCTTTCTTGGATCTGTTGATTGTTGATCAGACTTGGGACTACAGAGAAAGCTGGTCTGTCCCCATAGGTGCCCTCATGAATGTGCTTTGTATGCACAATTCCCTTCCCAGTATCTCAGATGACAAATGAAGAGTCCAAGGCCCAACCCATCCCAGCTTCTGCTCTGTTCCAATGGCCCACCAGAATGGATTCCTAGGGCATTATCACAGAACCAGTAAAATGCACTTTCTTCATGCATTTGTTTGAACCCTTCAGCTTTTTCAATCAAATGATTTCTACATATATGGATAACGCCCAGATGGAATACGCAGAAATTAAATTGGCTATATTGTTGCACGGAGACAGAAAAGCTCAATTATATAGCAAAGAGATAACCAGGGGCTGATTGTGGAACAGATCATGAACTTCTTCATGTATAAGTCAAGCTATAGTGGAATAAGAAAGCCAACCATTTCCCCCAATATGCTTGTGAGCTTGTAGCCACCATTTTCAAGAATATCAGGAATTCTTTGAAGTCTTGAACCTCATTGATAGGGACCCAGAGGAACTGTGGGATGAAATCAAAGAAGCTGTTGATTAATGTGAAAAGAGACTGCTGAAGATGAAGAAACAGAAGAAAGCAAATTGGACGTTAAATAAACTGTGGAAATTCCAGAGAAGAGAAGAGAAAAGAGAAGAGAAGTCAAAGCAAAGAGAGTACAAATGACTCAGAAAGGAACTTAACAATGAATTTCAAAAATTTGTCAGAAGAGGTGGATGGATCCCAAAGGGACATAGAGCAACTGATTGAAAGAAGATCTAAGATGGAAGGAGAACACTGAAATGAGATCTCAACATCCAAGAAACCCTAGACAGTATTTCCTTTTGTTTTTTAGATTTGACTATCAACAGTAAAGGAACCAGCAGTTAAGAAAAATGCTGCAGAGGAGAGTTGATAGAGTAGTAATGAAGACCTTGGAAAACATATTCAGATACGGTGATGTGTTTATACTCACAAGATTGGAATCATCCAGGCGGTTTCTCTGTGACCCTCTACGTAAGGGAAAGTGTGACATTTTATTTGAAAGATAGAAAGAATATTAACACTTCCATTTGGGTCTGCTTGCTGTGATAAACATTACACACAGTATAGACACTTTTGGACTTTGGTGAAGACTCCTAAAATACTGCAGGCAGTCAAACAAATAGATCCTGAGCTGTCAAGGCACAAATAAGCAGGCTGTATCCTATTGTGACCAACTTCTCAACTCCCCTTGAGGTCTCTGTAATGCTAGGACTGGTAGAAGGATGGGCAAAAAAAGATGACAACCAGCAAGGAGGATAGACTCTCTTGGAAGACTTGAAGGACAAGTGGGACACAAATAAAAACAGACAGAACCAGGATGGCAGACATCTTAATTGTTGAAACACAATCCGCAGATGCCCCTGGGCCTAATAATCCCAGCCTCTCTGTTTGAAACACAACTCTCCAGGGAGCCCCATGAAAATTTTTTGCCAGTAAAGTTTTTAAAATTGGGGGAGGCTGAAAGGACAGAAGTGAGCTGGCAGGTTTGGCAATGATAAGTTTAGGGAGAACAAGGAGGTTAGCTCAGAAGGGAGTCTCCTCTCTCCTCTCCTCTCCCTTAATTCCCAACTCTCTTCTTGGGTCTCCAACATTTTTATGTTGTTCTTATGGAGACTAATGAAAAGAAAGGAGCAGGTTGAGGCTAACGGTTCATCTCTCTCTCTGTGTGTGTATATATATATGAAAGAAAGAGAGAGAGAGAGAAAGAGAGAAGGCAAGAGAGCACACTCATCCTCAAACATATGAATAAGGTCACTGAAAAGTCTGATAAATATTTTCTCCATCTTCAATTTCCCCCCTGAAGAACAGGAACTTCACCAAAAGGAGAGAGAGAAAAATGGGGCAACCAGGAACCTGTTTTGCTCTGTCACTGCCTGTGTGAACTAACCAGCAAAAAATGATTAAATCACACTTGAGTAGCAAAGAAGATTTAGTAGACAAGTTGTGGTTTCATCTAGAAGCTCAAGAATAAACCCAGAAAATTAAGAGAGCGATTGGGGTCCGGCCTTTCAAAAGAGACAGAGGAAAGGGATGGGAGAGCAAGATTTCAAGAATTAAATTTGCCAAAGACATTCTTTAATAACACGGTTCATCTTTCTGTCAAAGAGTCATATTAATGTATTGAGAAGGGACACAAAGAAGATGAATTAAGGCTTAAATATACTGAAATGACTTAAGGAATATTTAAATACAGTACAAATTATTTTGAAAGCTTTGCTCCCCATGTAAAACTTTCAGAGGTTTCACAAACTGCCAAAGAAAGCCCATCAGGAGGAGAGGAAGACTGGCTGTAGACAACCCTGTAAGGGTGGCTGGACCAGGTACAAGAATAATTGTGCCACAAGGAAGGACAAACAAGGCAAGTAGGCTGCCCTTCTGCTTCTCCTTGAAAACATGTCTCCATCCAGAGACCATCAGGTGGGCCAGGAAGCAGTGAGAAGGCCCTGAAGGAAGTCTTCTCAATGGCTTGGGGGATGGGTCTCCTTCCTTCAATTTGGTTTTTTCAACCATTCTACGGAGATCAAAGCCACCTGTCTGTTAGAGGGGGCAGTTGGCCAAAGATTGTTTCCCTTTGAATTTTTCTGTTTTCTTTTTTTGTAGAAATAAGGTTTTTTCTTTTTTTAAAAAAAAAGATAGAAAGAAATGGCAAAGAGGAGAAGAAAAAGCCATATCTAGCAAAATAAAGCACCACTTTTTGTTTGCTTATTTATTTATTTATGGCCCAGCAAGAGTCCTGGTCGATTTTGAGATCATTTCTCCTTTGCCATCTAAGTGCTTTTCCAAAGACAAAGTACAAAAATAGAGAGCAAGTCATTCAACTCAGGAGGAAAAGCGCAAAGAGGGGTGGAGGGAAGCCACAGCCGAGTCGCGAAGAGGCTGGTCAATGCAGGGAACACTCTGACGCCAGATTGAACTTTCCCTGCCTGGTAGTGGTCTTTGAAAGCATCCAATTATCTGCCTGCACCTATAGAAAAATGTTGAGATTGCTTCTCAAGGCCTTTAAAAGGCTCCATGCACAAAAAGACATGTGCGCATTGCAACTCAATGGCACTCAGAGTGGGAGAGAAACAACAGACATCTGTGTGTTTATCTTGAAAGGAATGCAGGGGAAGACAGACAAAATCCCACTCAAGAGGCCCCCTTCTCTGTCTCTCCCTGGCCTGGGACCCACCAGCAGCGGATTTCCTGTGCTCCAGAGGTCCCCAAAGGAGGATTGTTTGGCAATGGGAGAAGGAGATGGGGGGGGGGGAGAGAGAGATGAGAGAGTCTTGACTCTTGACTCTTTTTCCTGTTCTTCTGCAGTCACACCTCACTGTATTAATCCAAGCACTGGGACCTGCCCATGGGTTTAGTGGAAGGAGAGGCAGGAGATGAGGCTGCGAGGGAAGAGTTTGTCCAGAAAACTATTAGCCAGAGGCAGGTTGAAGAAGTAAACTGGAGAGGAGGACCTGTGATGCACCATGATATGTAGGCATGGAGCCGAGGACTTCATTTGGCCATGATGAAGCTAAAATCACTTTAGACGGTTTCACAATAAGCAGATGTTTGGCGTGTATATTTTCAGCTTATGGGAGAGGAGGTGCTGGTTTGTTTCTATTTATTTATTTATATGTCATATTTAGAAGCCACCCATCTCCCTCCTAGAGTGACTCCCCATTGAGTTGCCATGTAACGTTGCTTTATATTTCCATATAAAGATATGGAAGACCCAAGGAAGGAATTGAAGATGTGTCTACTCTCTGAAGACTGTAGGAACAAGGAAGGGGGCCCAGGTTGCTTTCAACACTTGTCCTCCGGACTGACTCTGTCAAGCGTTATCTAAAGCTCTTCAACCACTACAATAGAGGTGAACCCAATGAAGGCAGCCATGAATGTTCAGTAGCTGCAGCTGTGGACATGGGACTTAGTACTGCAACTGAGTTCACACAACACCCCAACCTGCAGTTTATGTGCAATTTACATGTGGGCTCTCACACATTACATGCTATAAAGCATGATTTACACATCATAATACATAGTTAAGGCAAAACAGACCAACTGCCCCTAATTTACCAAATCTAAATATGCTGGTTCTGAAAGTATCTCAGCATTACTGGGTTTTAGCTGCAACAGGCCATCTCCCTGGAGAGCATAAATACGGGTTCTTGGACCCCCCAAAAGAGAAGCATCACCCCACTATTCCCTGTTTCAGAAACAGTGACTAGAAGGCAGAGACCAGGGGCAGATTTGCATAAAGCCATGCCCATGCTGGCAGCATTTTTAGTTTTAATTGCTTCCCAATGATCTCAAGCACTGAAGTCTTTCCTTTTTTTCTTCACAGCTGCCACCCATTGACTCCATCTTTACTGCCCTGGCCCTTCTGGCCCCAGGATCTTTTGCCTGGCTAGTTCCCAAACAACCTACCGGAGCATTATGTGAAGTTGGGGAGCGTGCCCTAATGGGTAGCATTTTATACTTTCAAATAGAACCGCATTTGTCATTTGATTAGGCAATCATCCCAAGAGCTCCTTCGGAAGCTCTTCACAGCCACTGTTGCATTTTACATCCTGAATATCATTTGGTATCATCCACAGACTTAATCAGCTCAGTGCTTACTCTTAAGTCAAGATCAAGTTAAAAAGCACCAATCCTAACATGGATCCTTGAGAAAATTGCCCATTTATTCCAACTCTTTACTGTTCTAGGGGGAAAAAAATGGCGGTGACGCCAGACAGAATTTTTAAAGGAGGGCTGTTGGCACCTGGGAGTGGATTTTGGTGGGGAGGGAAGAGTTAAGCTGGGGATATGATTTTACCCCCACTCTGAAAATGAGCAGCGTTTTCTAACGGTGTGGCCAGAGCAAGATTGGGAATCCATGCCAGACAATAGAATGTCACGATGGGGACCCCTCCTGTCCCAGCGCTCAGTCTGCTTGACCTTCTCCTGTCAGAAAACGCATCTCCCCGCGTACTTCCCTCCCCGGCTTTGCCCACAGCCAGCTTAGCTGAGATGAGAGGCTTTGCAATTGTTCAGATAATGCTCAGAGGGCAAACTGGTTTTCCAAGAGCACAATTCTCCATCTATTAACCTGGAGGTCTAGCAAAGTCCAGTTTTGTCTGCTTTCCCAGAGCTGGCTATTACCAGGCTCACTCATTATTGCCCTGAATGGGAACAAAACATCCCTTTGTTATTTTGGTCCATAATACCTGTCACAATGCAGAGGTAGAGAGTGGGGGGAAGGGAGGGGACACACTTCTAGCAGATGGAGGAGCCTCCCCCAGAGGATGGGGGCCACCCCAAATCCCGGCAATTGCCTGCCTTTCCCCAGTGCCATGCCTTGCCCACCTGGAATTGGCCTGGGGAGGCTCCCTTTCCTTTGGGGGACAGAAGGGAAGAACTGATGAAGCAGTGGGGGCCAAGAAGGGGCCAAAAGGCCATCTACACCTAAGGACCAACACGCCAGTCAGATTTGGGCTGCTGACTTGTTCAGCTAGTTTCAGACTTCCAGACCATCATCACAGGCCACGTCCCTGGGTCTGTTGCCTGCCCCAAACACACAGGTCCTTCTGTGAGAATCTTGCACTAGTCTGCACTCCTACAATAGGTATATGCATGTGAGAATAAGTGAGTGTGGAGGAGACACTACAGCAACCAGGCAGAGGGGGATGGATTTAATATCAAAGCCCCGTTTCTCAAGGAGGAGCAAGCACAGGCCACAGAGTGCTGCCAAGAAGGAAGAAGGCAGGCATCCTTCCCTTGAGGGCACCCTTAGGCTTGATGCACAAAGGCCTGGCAGGTGGAGCCTCAAAGGAAGCGGAGTTGCTGGAGCTGCCTGGCAGAATGAAGCCTCCAAGACTCCTTCTTCCATATGGGACAAGGCTGACAGAGTTAACCACAGTCAGGGAAGAAACTGGAGAAATATTTGCAGAGCTACCCTTGATTCATGTGGTCTCCTCTAAGAAAGGAGATGTTCAACCAGCCAGGCTGAGGTTACCTGATGCCAGCACCTCCTGCTGTCAGGTGGCTCCTTGGGCTCTCCAGGGGACTTGTGGGAGAGAGTCCCTGGGAGGAGAAAGGTGGGCTTCTATCTGTAAAGTCAGGAAGATGACCTTGTTGGAAATACGCAGATGATGTTGCCAAGGCAACAGGTGCTAAAACATTTTTAAGCTCCAGAAGACCCAGAAGATAATGTTTGGAAGTGGTACAGACAGATGTCTCCCTCATTCACTGAACTAGAAGAAGGAAGAGGAGATGGAACACAAACAGGTTTGTTATTCTGATTCTGTTATTGTAGAAACTCTGTGGAATCGACTTTGCAGCCTGGTCTTCTTAGTGGGGCTGGCACCGACGATGAACCTTAGGGTCATTTAACTGGAATTCTTGCATTGAGCAGAACTGGAGGGGGTTATGTTACACGGCCCCAGGGACCCTCCCCATGTTCCTGTGAACTTTGGTGGAGACCTCAGGGGAGCCCCCACCTCCCAGCCTCCTCCTCTCTATAAGGGGACAAGATCTCCAAATCTAGACTGGAGGCTCCATGTGGGAGTTGCGTTTTCCTGTGGCCAACTGGCCGGTGTGGGGAAGCAAGATGACCAGTCCCAGCTCCTCCTGTGCCAGAGGGTGTATTGAAGTGGCCAGGCTAATAGCCTGTGTGTGCCTAGGGCCTCCTCTTCCTCCTCTCTCATCAACATAAAAAGTAAGCTAATGACCACGCCCTAGATCAGCGAAGCCTTTAAATTAAATTGAACTCTGCAGCCTGAGTGGACACAGACTTCTTTCTTTTACCTGGGCTGTTTCTGTTGACCATCAGTTCTGTCACAAGGGTCCCAGAGTTCTTGCCTTAGCAGAGAAATGCACTTCACTTTCTGCACTGATAACACTGAAAGCCCACAACCTTGACAATAAATTTCCTGTTACCAAGGTCCTCAAATTCTTTAGCCACTCCAATAGAGAAGAGACCTCAAATCCTTCTTACAGCTTTGAAGTAGGTGACGGATGAAGAGAATCCTCCAGAAAGGAAACTGCCTCATCTCTGCACCTGTAGCTGTGTAACCAGTTGCCTGCCAATCGTGTGTTAAACATATATAAAAACCTTAATTTAAAAATGATTTGAATGAGGGAAGGAAGGAAGGAAGGAAGGAAGGAAGGGGTGCTCATCTATACTGTTGCAAGCTTCCTTCCTTTGCTGGTCCCACAAGAGAATTGCCAAGGGAGGCTGTCCTAGTTTGCTATCAGAAAAGGGCCCGTGGGGACCAGCTATTTCAGGCACCCAATTAATCAGTGCACCTCCTGCACACCCGGGCTCCTCTTCCACACAGAGGCCTCTTGTCTAAGGGCCACTTTACACTTCACATTTCTTAGTGTACTTAGACTAACACTTTGGCGACTTGGAGAAATCTGTTAAAGTGTGAATGGAACAAGCTGAAATGTTCACACTTGAGATTTTATGGAGGGATGGTTGTTTCTGTGATTGGCCACAATGCCTGGTTGAGAGTGGATTCATCAGCCACCCCACCAGATGGAGGGATCTTCCTGGTGGCGAGAAGGAGCTGCCCAGGTCTGAAACCTGGCATGGGCAACTCCTGAAGCCTCCCACAAGGAAGAGGGTAATGGGGCTTGACTGTGGGTTCAGATCAATGGGAGGGACATCCCTTGGGGCAGCCTGAGTCTTATCCTCGTCACTGGAGCATTTGTCGTTCTAAGAGGCCTTCTTCCCAGCTCCAAGGCTTCCACTGATGTGACCAAGACTAGAAGCATTTCTTGACACAGATTCTTACATGATTATATTTCATGACGTTTCTTGCAAGCAAAGATGGATTGGGGCCTGCTGAATCCCCCTACTTGTGGAGTCAGGAGCTGGTGTGGAATGGCTCCACAAAGAGGCTTTGGACAGCCGTGCCATCTCCATTGTTGGTCCTGCAGCCTCCGCCTTGCCTGTGGGACGCAGAAGCAGAGAGCTGCTTGGCGACGTCACAAAAACTTGCTGTTTGTGGAAAGTTTTCCTCCTCTGATGCGCCTCCTTGCCATCTCCATTTGCAATCCACCTATTGTTCATTTGCTTTCTGCAGCGGCGAGGGGCTCTCCAGGGAGAGAGAATAAAAGGGCGCCTTGAAGATGTGAAGCCTTAGCAAGGAACAGAGGTGAGGCTGGCAGAGGAAGAGCAGAACAAAGCGATGGAATGGGAACCGGGGAAGATGGAGGAGGACTTCAGGCCACCTGGGGCACCCAAGGCCACTCTGTTGCCTCTCATCCCTAGACAAAAGCTCTTCTCTTTCTTCAGCTTGCTGTGATCTGCAAGACATAAATATGGTGGGGATGTCAGTCTGCTTTAAACATGGGCAGAGGGCACCATGAAGGCATTTGGCGACTCTGTCACTCAGGGACAAAGCACCTGCTCTGCATGCAGGAGATCTCGGGTTCTTCTGTCTCCCAGCCTAAAAGGATCCAGAACAGGTGAAGGAAAAGACACCTTTCTACCTGGGCCCAGGTGCTGAAACTGTCTGACTATCCAGGCTGGTTTGGACAGATGAATGTACTGCACTGATCTAAGACAACTTGGCTCTTTTCCACACTCATGGGATGAAGTGCCTCGCACCTCTTTGCAACAAAGGGTGCAGGGAGATGCCATGCAAGAAGTGAACAAATGCAGAACACCTAGGAGAAATTCCGCTGTAGCCAGGGGTGGGATTCTACCGGTTCAGACCAGTTCTATAGAACTGGTTGTTATGATTCTGCGCAGTTTGGAGAACCGGCAAATCATGCCCCTGGCTGGTCCCTCCCCTCTCCGTTTGCCCCTCCCCTCACTGCCCAGTCAGTCCTTATCGTGCATGTGCAACATCGCATGCATGCCCGACATCGCTGACTGTGTTCTTCCCTGCCCAATCACTCCTTAAGGTATTTCTTTTTTCCCCCTCCTGACCATTAGCTGTTCCTGTGATCAGCTGTGCTGGGATCCCTCTCATTGTCTTACTGCTTTGCCCAGGAAGCTTCCCTGAGGCCCAGAAGGCCTAAAAAATGGAGGGGGGGGCACAACAGCCCTCCCCCCACACTCCATTTTTTTGCCTTCCTGGGCCCCAGGAAGCCCTTCCGGGAGCAAAAACGCCCAGCCAGGAGGCTTCCCTGAGGCCCAGAAGGCCCAAAAAATAAGGGGGAGGGGTGCTGCAAAAAAACCACAGCCACCCCCACCTAGTCACCTAGCCACACCCACAGGACCAGTTGTTAAAAAATTTGAATCCCACCCCTGGCTATAGCCCAAAGCAGTGGTGGGATTCAAATGTTTTTATTACCGGTTCTGTGGGCGTGGCTTGGTGGGCGTGGCAGGGGAAGGAGACTGTAAAATCTCCAGTCAGAGGTGGGATTGGCCGGTTCTCCGAACTACTCAAAATTTCCGTTACCAGTTCTCCAGAACTGGTCAGAACCTGCTGAATACCACCTCTGGCCCCAACCCTTTCCCTGCCTTGGGGAACTGGAATTTCCTGAGAGGGAAACTGGACACCTTGAGACCTTGGCCGAGAAATGCCTTAATAAAATTGCAAGAAGAAAGGATGGGAGCTAAACGGAGAACGTTTCTGAGGTCCTCAGGATTTGTAGGTGAAACCTCAGTGGCTGCCATGGGACTCAGGTGCATGTGGAATGGCGTCTTTTGCACCAGGCCTGGGACAAACAAGGGGGGGCAGAGAGCAAAGTGGGGGCCCAACTCTGAGCTCTTTCATGACACCAAGCAAGCCCTCAAATACGCCTTGTCTTTAGTTGTTCGAGGAGGCAAAGCTTTGCTAGGGTGGTGATTCAGAGGATAGCTGGGAAAACGTAATCAATGCTTCTGTGTTCTTGGAGACAAATTGGTCTCTCTCTCTCTTACTCCACTAATCTTCTGGTATCCATCCCATCTCCAGAGGCCAATAATTTGCAAACAATAAGGTCACTTTCATCTCCATTACAGATGGGAAGGATGAAAAGGGAAATGTTGTTGCCATTCTGTGTTGATTCTTGTCCAACTCCAAGCGAGTGCCCAGAATCTCTCTTTGGTTGGCATGATCTGGGCAGCTTCAAAACTCCACCTTAACAAACACAATGAAAATAAATGGCAAGCATAAAAATGGAGCTATTGGCACCCTGTAGAACACACCAATTGCCTGAGCAAAGAAAATATCCACAGCTGGAGCCCTACGGCAATTTATTTGGGAGAGATGGAGGGAAGAAAGGCGCCCCCTCTTCCCGTCTTCTGCTCCTTCTGTTCGTTGCCTACTCCACCAGGGAAAAACCCCAGAACCACCATGGGCTCCAGGGCAGGAGCTTTGGCCCCATCTTCCCCACAGCCCTGTGATATTTTATGCTTACCTTGGAAGGGAGCTCGTGCAGCCCGGTGACAAAGATGATTGATTTATAGTCCTTTGCCCGGGCGGATGAAGATGGAGGGAGAGACCTTTTGCTCCGGAGGAAGTGGATTGCTTTGCTCCTGCAGGCCGTATGCTGGTGGCTGGTTTGAGGGGGACCTGGCTGGAAGGGAGGGTGTCCTTCTCAGTCCTTCTGGATCTAACTCAGCTCCCCTGCCTCTTGGAGTCCAAAATCCTCTTTAGCAATGGCTCCCTTCTTTCTGCTCCTGTTAAGGGTGCCAGCAGGGAGGAGTGGCTACTCCATTGTGGGGCTTTCCATGGGGATTTCTTCTGCCCTTTCTAGTTACCTGTTTACCAGCCAACTGCTTTTCTGCTCCTTGGGTTGTTTTCTTGCAGATGTTTCATTATCCAAACTAGGTAACATAGTCAATGCTAGCACTGCGATGATGGTAACGTTACCTAGTTTGGTCATGAGAAGTCTGCAGGAAAACAACCAAACTCTCTTCCTCTTCCCCCTCCCCCACCTCCAACTCCACATTCCCTTCTAGCACTGATGATGTTCCCTTGTTGAGTCATAAAATGTCTGCAAGAAAACCACAGAGAGCACCAGGGACCCTTCATTTCAACCCTGAGCTACAAATACGAGGCTCCTTTCTTGGGCTTTCTGCTTCTTTGTAGTTTTGCAGACCAGCTCCTGCTTCTGCATTGATGCCTCCTGAATTGAGGAGCTAAAAGATAAAGTCAGCCTGCTCCCAGGTGAGGGAGGGAGGGAGGGAGGAGGAACTGGAGGGGCCCTTTCAATCATTTGCATGCACACCAGCGCATCTTCCATGCACATCCAGGCATGCCTCTCCGTCTGAAAGCATGCATGTGGGTGCCCGCACAGGTTTTCTGACAGCAAGCCTGTCCCTGCGGCAGCTCTCAGAGTCCCAGAGGGGGCCTGGTGATGGATTCTGTTTCTGCCCATTTCCCCTGTTTCCGTGGTGAATGGTCGCCACTGACGCCTTTGCAAATCTTCATGCTGCACAGAGGAAATGAGACCTATCCATTTGTGCTGGTGCCGTTAAAGATTTCCTATAAAGCGCCTGCATTTCCAGTACAGCTGAATGGATTTATGGCAGGGAAAAAATTTTTCCCATAGAAGTGCAGTGCCGAAAATGCTGTTGACAACAACAATTCACAGAGGAAGGAAGCCAGGCCCAGACAGTCCTCTCCAAGCCAGCAGTGGCTCCGACTGGGCTTTTCCTTATGGGTCTGTTGGGGGTCCCATTTAGGCCTGGTGCTCAATGGCCTGCAGGGCAGCTGAGTTGGCTGCCAGGTTCTAAAGGGCCAAGGAAAATGGGGTGAAGATGCCGCTCTCTTTGTGAAGACATTGCTTGCTCTCCTCTGTGATCTGAGCTTCCTTGCAGGAAAGAATAATTGGAATCCAGCCTCTAATAGAGAAAGGCAGCGGAAGGAAGGAAGGAAGGGAGTGAGGGAGGGAGGGAGGAAGGAAGGAAGGGTCTTTTTGCACTTGGTCTTCTTCATCTGTTTCCAGCAGAAGTGTTGATACAAAGTTCCACCCAGAGCTCCTCTAACAAAGTGTGTTTCACCCGAAGAGAGAATGGTGTTCCCCAAATAGCACGTTAATATTCACCTGCTTTCAAACACAACTGGAGGTATCACACTGCAGGACCTGAACTATCCTGGAGGTGGGCTTCTATTCCTTAATTCAAAATGTATTTATGTTAGCTGGCCTGGGTCGCATGATAGCCAGATGGGCAGTGAATACATTTAATTAGGAATAAAACACAATAAAATAAGTACCAGTTGTTGTGAATGAATAAATGTTAAATAAAGTTATCTTGAGCTTGAAGTCAAGTGCAGGGTTCTGGCCCTGCACTTCTGATTGGCTGTTAATGGCAAGATCAGATTGGTCCGTTCAGGAGAATCTGATTGGCCATTAACAGGCCATTCTCATTGGTTAACGGAGCTAGCGCTCCTGGATTGCTATTGGTTGAATAGTTAATAAGTTGCCTATATAAGGAAGGCTATAGCAGCCATCCAGTTGAGCTGTCACACCATGTAAATAAAGAGTTTGAAGTTCACTGTTTCTACCAGCTCGTCTCCATTATTTGCACCCATGCTCCAGACCTAACACTGGCGACGAGGGTGGGATGTGGAGACGTCAGAACTGACTAAACAATGAAGAAGACAACCAAGCACATGGCTGAAACGCACAATGGTGGTACCATGTCCAGCGGCGTAATACCACCCGCTCCGTTAGACCCAGCGCAAGAGGACTGGGAGTCCTACATGGACCGTTTCCAAATGTTCTTGGAAATGAATAATCTGAAGGATGCCACAACCGGGAAGAAACGGGCGGTATTCCTGATGCATTGCGGGCTGACCGTATTCAAGATGGCCAAGGCGCTAGCAAAACCGGCTGAAATGAAGGCCGTGGACTGGGACGTCCTCGAACCGCTACTAAGGGCCCACTATGCACCGATCGTTCCAACACTCGTAAGATGGCACGAGTTCTACCAAAGAAACCAGTGGAAAGGAGAAAGCGTTGCCGATTTCGTTGCGGACCTCCAAAACTTGGGAGGCCTCTGCGATTTCGCCGACCTAGAAGAGGCTTTGAGAGACCGAGTAGTTCTAGGATTAGATGCTCTCAATGTGCAGAGCAAAATAATGGCTAAGGGCGACATTAGCCTTGCCGATGCCATCGCTGAGGCTACAGCAGTGGAAGCGACCAAGAAGTTGGCTGCCCAACTGCGCCGAAATCGCGCTCCGACACACCAACCAGCCGGCGAACTTTCACCTAAGTCTGAAAGACAGCTTTCGATGGCCCACCACGAGGACCTCTCTTCATCGTCAAACAGCGACGAAGAAGAGGTCCATCGACTGCGGTCCGATCGGGACCGTTACCCGAAGTCCCAGCAACCGTGCGCTGGCTGCGGGGCTAACCATTACTGTTCCGATTGCAAATTCCGCGACGCGCTCTGCCATGAGTGCGGGAAATGAGGCCATATCGGATGGGTCTGTAGAAGTCTCCTAGGACCCAGCCAGACCTCGAAGGGGGCCAATTTTCGCCAATCGACAGGAAACCATCCTGTAAGGCGAGAACCAGCAAACCACTCCTACAGAAACCGACCCGTGAATCGCCTAACGAGGCGAGAAGAGGCTCACAAAACAATCACTATCAGCCACGCCTCTTCATTGGATGCCAAGAAAATTAGAGTTAAAGTGGACATCGAAAATCAGCCTTGCCAAATGGAAGTCGACTCGGGATCGTCTCTTTCAATGGTCTCCTGGAAGACCCTCAAGCAACTCATCCCTACTATCCGGCGCCAAGACCTTCAATTCCAAAGGCTCGTGCTAAAAGATTACCAGGGGAACCGGATTCCAGTCGTAGGATCCAGTCGAGTCCGGTTTCATTCAAGAACCGCACAGCGCACTTACCCCTGACGGTGATCGACAAGGACCGGCCTAGCCTGTTAGGCCTGCAATGGTTCGCACCACTCGGCATTGAAGTGGCGGGCATTAACCGAATCAGCGGCAGTGACTGGGAGGAGGACCTCGCCCATGAATTCAAGGACGTCTTCGCGGAAAAGCTAGGCGAGTACAAGGGGACCCCAATATCCTTTAGCCTTAATCCAAAAATAGCTCCCATCCGCCTTAAGCCTCGTCGAGTTCCGTTTGCACTAAAGCCGAAAATCGACGAACAGCTTGATAAGTTAATAGCCCAGGGAGTGTTAAAGCCAACCGATCACTCTCCCTGGGAAACCCCAATCGTGACACCAATTAAGCTGGACGGCTCAATTAGAATTTGTGGGGACTACCGAGCCACCCTAAACCATGCCGTGCAACAAAATCCATATCCAGTGCCGGTGATGCAACACCTCCTCCATTCCCTGGGGGGCGGAAAAGTCTTCGCTAAACTAGACTTAGCTCAGGCTTATCAGCAACTGCCAGTTGATGAAAAAACGGCACAGGCACAGACAATTGTAACACACCGAGGTGCCTTAAAGTGTACGCGGCTCCAATTCGGAGTCAGTGTAGCCCCGGGGATCTTTCAGAGCCTAATGGAGAGAGTCTTGCAGGGGATCAAAGGCATTGTCCCCTACTTTGACGATGTGCTAATTGCTGCCCCCACTCCAAAAATTTTACCGGATTGTTTAAGACTGGTTCTCCAAAAATTCCAAGAAACAGGCCTTAAGGTGAAGAAAAATAAGTGCAAGCTGTGTACAGATCGTGTTGAATTCTTAGGGTACTTAATTGACAGTCAGGGTAGTCACCCTACCGATAGCAAATTGAGAGCAATAAAAAACGCTCCCAGACCCCGGAATAAGGCTGACCTCCAGGTGTTTCTAGGCCTCATCAATTTCTATAATGTATTCTTGCTGCACAAAGCGACTGTTGCTGAACCTTTACATCGCCTACTGGACAAAAAAGCAAATTGGGTATGGGGTCATAGAGAAGAGCAGGCGTTCTGTAATGTAAAAAAGCTACTGACTTCTGACGCTGTACTAATGCAGTACAATGAAACCTTACCGTTAAATATCACATGTGATGCATCGCCTTTCGGAGTGGGCGCCATTTTGAGCCATGTATTGCCTAACGGTAGCGAAGCCCCTGTTGCTTATTTTTCAAAAACACTCTCAAAAACCAAGCGAAATTACAGCCAGATTGATAAAGAAGCCCTGGCAATTGTATTGGTTGTTAAAAGATTCCATGAGTACGTGTACGGCCGGACTTTTACTATAGTGACTGACCACAAACCTTTGCTGGGGATAATCGCTGGGGATAAGCCAACCCCCTATATACTATCTCCCAGGATGACCCGCTGGTCAGAATTCTTGGCTGCCTATAATTATCAGCTACAATACCGCCCCGGTAAAGCTATTCCCCACTCTGACATGTTGAGCCGTGCACTGCTTCCAGAGACCATCAATGATCCCGCGCCAACGATGACAACGTTGCAGATCGAGACACTTCGTACACTGCCATTAACTGCCCGTGATATCACGAGAGAAACAAAACGCGACTCTATCTTAGCACAAGTCCTCACGTGGGTAGAACGCGGATGGCCATTGGACCAAGTACCAGATGACTTTGCACCATTCAAAAGTCGTCAAACAGAATTGTTTTCTCAAAAGGGCTGTATCATCTGGGGCGATAGAGTCGTTATCCCAGAACGACTCCAACAGGCACTACTAAGAACCTTGCACGATGGCCACCCTGGCATCGTGCGCATGAAGGCCCTTGCACGAAGCTACACATGGTGGCCAGGCATTGACAGACAAATCGAATCATGGATCAAAACTTGCCAGAGATGCCAAGAAGTAAGCAACGCTCCACCAAAGGCAATCCCAACCGAATGGGAGACACCGCGGGGACCCTGGTCCTGTATCCATCTAGATTTTGCTGGGCCGACCAAAGGCCACACCTTCTTGTTAACCGTAGACGCCTACTCAAATTGGCTCGAAATCCACCGAATGAGGAACACGACCACCGAAGCAGTCATCAAAAGACTGGAAAGACTGTTTGCAACCCATGGATTACCAGACATTCTGGTATCCGACAACGGGCCCCAATTTACCGCGCTGTCCTTTGAGCAGTACCTGGCTGACCGCGGTATCTGACATGCGCTTACTTCACTTGTACACCCTGCGGCCAATGGTAGGGCTGAGCGCATGGTACAATTCGTCAAGAAAACGCTACAAAAAATAGACTATGACAACATCGATGAGAAAATCAACCGAATCCTTTTTCTACAGCACATCACACCTCACAGCGTCACCAACAAAACTCCCGCCGAGCTGCTAATGGGACGGAAGCTCCGCTCCCACCTCGACCGGTTACACCCAGCCTACGAACCGGAAAAACCACTCGGATCCAGCGGCTGATGCCGTACCTTCCAGGTAGGCGATTTAGTATTCGCTAAAAACTTATTGGGTGATCCACTGTGGGTAGAAGCGACGGTAATCCGTGTAACCGGCCCAAGATCATACCTTGTACAGTGCCCTGACGATAGACTTTGGAAGCGCCATATCGATCAACTACGATCAAGGCTGCAGTCAGGCAATTCCGAACTCCCTTATAACCAAACTGAGGGGGGGGGGGAGATACAGAGGAAGACAAATTTCAACTAGAGGAAAATCTTTTTGAAGGGAATGATAGCGGAACAGAAACGCGGGAACAGAAACCAGGGATGGGAGTGAGTTCACCTCAGGGAGTTGCCGAAGATACTGGTGACAATGGAAACGCGAACTCTGAACCAGAGGCACCCCTTTCGCCAAACAACGCTCTACCTCAACAAGAGTGCAACCAAATGCCAGGCGCACAGAGAAAATCAAAAAGACTAATAATCCAACCGTCCTACCTCAAGGACTTTGTGACCGCGCCCCGTAAGCAGAAGCCGGGGGGAAGGGGTGTTGTGAATGAATAAATGTTAAATAAAGTTATCTTGAGCTTGAAGTCAAGTGCAGGGTTCTGGCCCTGCACTTCTGATTGGCTGTTAATGGCAAGATCGGATTGGTCCGTTCAGGAGCATCTGATTGGCCATTAACAGGCCGTTCTCATTGGTTAACGGAGCTAGTGCTCCCGGATTGCTATTGGTTGAATAGTTCATAAGTTGCCTATATAAGAAGGCTATAGCAGCCCTCCAGTTGAGCTGTCACACCATGTAAATAAAGAGTTTGAAGTTCACTGTTTCTACCGGCTCGTCTCCATTATTCGCACCCATGCTCCAGACTTAACACCAGTAATGGTCATATGGGAAAACAAGTAGGGAAGGCACATAACTCAGGGACTGCAGACAAATTTTCTATAATCAAAAGAATTTGCAATGTCCTATTCTGAATGCCTCCCTTTCTTATCCAAACAAATAATTTACCAGCCAAGGGCCAGTCTGCATGTTTACTGAACCATTTCTCTGATTTCCATCTGTTTTGATACCATAGTGATATTGGGGCTAATTTAAAAAGGCCGGATGATAAACTCTTCTTCTGACTTCTGGCTTGCACCAGCCGGCTCCCAGAGCACTCCTGAGCGAGTCACTCAGTGACGGGAGTTTTTCTGCCCAGGCAACAGACCTTGAAATTCTCCGATCAAATCTCTGCCCCAAGAGTTGCTGCTGGTGGACAATGGCACTAGAAGACTTTGCAATGAATGGAGGTATTGATTAGCCATATCCATTAGCCTGAGCTGCAGCAAATGGCGTTTTGATACACAAAGGCAACTCGCTTCTAAAGAGTCGGTTTTGGGGGTGGGGGGTTGAAGTAGAAAATGGACATCTGGCCGCCCTTCTTAGCTGCCTTGCCATTAAGGCCTCAGCAGGGGGCAGCCCCGAGTTACTGCCAGGTAAAAGCTAAAGCCGTTTGGCCGGTTCCTTGGTGGGGAGGGGCACAGGGGGGCTATCTGCCAGGGAACAGCAGGGCTGTCCATAGTCTGGAGAGTCAAAGGAAATCCTGGGAAAAAGCAGAGACCCCTGAATGCCTTCAAGGAAAGAGCGGGCTGTATCCAGGTGGTCCCAGGAGCTGAGCTGGACTTTGAAGGGGCTTCATTTTGCCAGGTCTTCTCTGGCAGTTCCAAGAATGGGGGCTTCTGGAATGCACAGGAGCCTCTTCCAAGCCCCCGCCCCTCAGCTCAGGAAAAGCCAGCAGAGGCCAGGCCTATGGGGAAGTCTCTTGGGGGGGGGCTGTGGGGGGGGGGGAACAGCAGGCGATTCCCCTGGGGCCAAGAGCTTCTTCAGGGCAAGTCCACTGGCCCCTCTCCCACCATGCTGGCTCCCAGGACACCCTGGGGCTGGTCGTTCAAAACAAGGATCCATGACAGTCAAACTAACAGTATGAATGAATGACAGCAAGGCCAGTTTTTTCAAAAGCGATATAAAAGAAGAGGTCCCCCAAAGCTTGGGTAAATCAGAAGGAAATTTGGCATTTGAAGGGAATTAGAGTCGATGCCTGTTGGGCAAGATTTGGACAATATGACACTGAAAGCAAATGGCGACTCCTGGCTCGGACACCTCCCCCCACAGTGTTGACCTGAAGGCAGGAAAGACCCTTTGGCTGAAACCCTCAAGAACCAGAGTTGCCAAATGGGAGGCATTCTGACCAAGATGGACTGGGGGAAGTTGGTGGAAGCTTCTTCCTTAGAGAATGGGTGGGGGAGGGCCTTCCAAGTTTGGGGGTTTCTGGACTTCAAAGGTTCACTCCGGGCCCTCTGGGGTGTCACTTCTTTTTCATGTATCCTAGACTGATGCCATGTTTTCTTTGGAGGGTTTGAAGTCAATGGCAAACTAAACAGATGGGGAAATTGGACGAGTGAATGACATTTAAATGAGAATGTATTTATTTTTATAACCCAATATGAAAAGTATTGGTTTATCTGCTCTTTCCAACGTTGAGCTTCCTTGAATGGTCTTCCATTCTGGCATGAGGGCCAGGCAGGACTCTCCGCACCACACAGGATCTTTAGAAAACAATTCAAAGTCTGTAGGAGAAACATAAAGCAAAGCAAAAAAAGGGATTGAGCTGGGCGTGAGATTGCTGAGAAGTGGAGTTAGCTGGAGTGTTTTGGAGCAAGTGAGCCTTGCACGCTTTTCCTGCAAATCAGGCCGGAAGTAAGCCTGGCTCCCCTCTTTGACCCCCAGCCCCTCCCCTCTTTGCAAATAAAAGAAACAAAAGGCAAAGAGGGCTCTTGAAGGAGCAGCAGTTAACAAAATGTTAACCCCACGCTTTCCAGGGTTTGATAGGACTAGCTCGAGGATTTTGAGGGATGAGCTTTCTCCAATTCTGCCACTAACCTGATCATTAGCTTGAGACTCCTAAAAGTCAATGCACAGTAGACCTTACTGCCACCTTTAATGGATTTTCCCAGGAGGTGATTATTTCTTGATCCCAGAGACAATGGCTGGTAATGCAAAGGAGAGCCAGCAGCTTCAACTGTTCTTCACCTGAAGAGCAGAGGAACTCACCCAATTTTGAGGATGGGGTCAGTTCCAGGGAGACAGGCTCCTTTCTGGGGATGGGAGCAGCCCTGGAGATCTTCTGTCCGGAAACAAGGCACCTGGGAATATTTTGAGGAACTTTCGACCTGCCTCTCAATGTTCCAGGACTTGCAATTGGGTCTAAGCATGTTTTCTGATGTTCTTCAACACAGGCAAACCAACTAGTGCCAAATGCATTCTCATTCTCTACCTAACGCCTTGCTAGAACCTTCCCTTATATATCAAGCCTATTTATTCTAGGACAGAACTGCTCTCCCTGTGAAATGTTGCTTCTTGGGTTAAAGTTATTCAAAGAAAGTAACGTTAGCCTATAATCTTCTCGTATGAACTCAGAAGAGCGAGTTGCTGTAGCATGTGTGAAGCCCCAGGCTGCCCACCACAGAGCTTCTTGCTTTTCTCACATGCACGGACTTATTTGCATATGCATTAGGAACAAAATGCATCTATTTTCCACCCAGAAATTGGAATTCTGGAAATGATCAAGGCTGAAGAATGACTAAGCTGGCAAATAATGCTATTTTCCTAAAGATAAAAGGGGAGGCTGTGATTCCAAAGTCACAGGAGAAGAAAACTGGGGTTGGCTTGTGGATGGGGAAAAAAAAGGTCAGCCCGGCATTTGCAAAAAAGCATCCACCACCACCACCCAGCCCCTCCTCCCGCTCCTTCTTCACAGAGGTCAGGGAGGGGGAGAAAAGGCCCCTTTTGTCTCTCCAGTCCACTTTCGCCAGGCAGCCTCAGCTTGGTACCTGCCTGACCTGGGGGATGAAGGACAGCTCCTGGTGTGAATGACATTAACAGCTGCTTAGCAACAGCAGCTACTATTTCAGCCCCTGACCAATCAGGCTATGGGGAAAGAAAATGTCAGCCCCACTGCCCTTCCTCCTCCCCATCTTGCAGTCTGAAGTTGATGCACTCCTGCCAAAAGGCAAAAGAAGAGCCATTAACCAGGGCAGGGAAGAATCCTCCGGTCTGTTTTTCAAGGGAATGTCAGTTGCCCCTCCCTGCCTAATTGCAATCGATCGCAGGTTCTGCTTCCCCCAGCTTGGGCTTGCTAACTGTGGCTTGCTAGAAAAGGAACCTATTCGGGTAAAAAGGTTTAGTTTAGGCACAAAGGTCTCATCTACAAAAAAGCAATGCCGTTAGTCCCGTGGCTACCAAGAAATATACAATGGGAAAACCTGCATACAAAAGTGTCCGTAATAGCCAAAATTGCTTGCAAATCAGGTGGATTAGGAGAAATTCAAACGACACCTATACATTTTCTTGTGGGCTTTCATTTCTGAAACCAGCGAATGTGCAGAGCTGGGCAGAAAAAGCTCCAGATGGGAAGAGAGGAAAGTGGAACCTGGGCAAAACCACCCACCCCCAAATTAAACCCAACTTCATTTCTTCAAGCCCCCCCCCCTTGTCCAACACAGAGATATGGATATCTAAACTGCTGATTATGATTGCTCACGATCTGCTGGAAGAAAAATTATTGCGAACCCCAGGCTGGCTGGAGAAGAAGCCTTCGGCTGGCTGGCCAGCCCCTTGCAGCAAAGAGTCTCAGTGGGGAGTTAATGGCTGTTAGGCTCTTCAAAGGCAAAGCAAAGAGGCCAACAATGTAATTATCATGTATCTGTCATGCGAGCTTCCCCGTGATTGTATCATGCCACCAAGAGGACTGGAAATGCCCTTTGGGGCATCCGTCTCCAAAAGGTTTGGCCAGCTAATGCAGGCGGCAGCCTTTTAGTACTGCATATTCTATGGTGCTACCACCATCACCATCACCACTCCTTCTACCTCTCTTCGGGACCGAGCACAAAAGACCAAATTCCACCCCATGGCTGTGTTACTGCAACACGTTTCTTGAAAGGATTTCAACTAAAAAAGGAATCCAGCTGTTGCCTGAGGTAGTCACAACTCAACACAACGGGGTCAGGTCCTTGACTGTCTGTGCCACTGAGATGGAGCAGGACGCCCACTCCAACATTGCCTCTTCTTGGAACTGGCTTTGAGTTTGCAACTGACTGGGGCCTTTTATGTTGCAGGACCTGTTTAATTGGGGCCATGCAAATATTTATGGCAATAATTCTTCATTGGGCCCCATGGCTGCAGAAAAGCCTCGTTTTCTGAGCCAGAGTGGCTGTATTTGTGCCAACCTGGCAAATGGAACATGGAGCTTATCAAATGAGAACATTAATAAAATGAACATCTGTGAAGTTGGGTGACTTGTGGGAATTGTACCCAGACAGAGACACTGTGAAAAAGACAGGAATTGAGATTCATGAATCCACATCTTAATCCATCAGTGATCATTATATATTTATTATTATCTGTTCAAACAATGGGAAGAGTGACGAAGGACTGCAAACTGTATGCCAATGGTTAACTGAAGGGCACAGTGAAGGGACCTTCCCCTGCCCCCACCCCAATTGGTGGGGTTTCTAATTATGTCAGGTTCAGCCTGCCTTCTGATGAAATAATGGCTTTTCTCTGAATTCCTACTGGGAACTTAAAGAAATTCCTAACGAGAAATGGGAGATTCTTATTGGTTGGTTTATTTAAGTAATTTTAGAAGAAAGTCTTCACGGAGCACATTACCAATGATAGAATAGCATTTCATTTAAGACATCAAGCCCATAAATGACAGGAGTGGAAGTCAATAGCGATATAATACCAATAGAGCAGCCATCATAACCAAGTAAAGAACGGCTCAATCAAAGTTCATTATGCTAACACAGGCAGGAGGCCTTCCCGCTACGGTGAGACTGGTAGAAGGGAGAGCTGGGTAGGGTTTGATTATCTGGATTCCGTTTTAGTGGGAACGTTCTTGAGCTCCTTTGAAAAGGGTGACTTTGTGAGAGAGGAAAGCAAAAAAATAAAAAAAATGGGGGAAGGGGGAGCTCAGCATCATTGACCTGGATTATCCCAGTCAAAGCAGCCTTCTGGGCCATTAAGTTTAGGATGAACACAAAGAACCTTGTTACTGGCTTAGCATATTGTGCAAGCTCAGTCATTTGGAAAACAGGCCAAGATTAAAATAGACCATTGTTTAATGCCATGATTTGTTGAAACTAGGCACTTGGCTTACAGAATACAAGCAGGGAGGGCATTTCCCTCAAGGCATTCTCATGGCAAGAGAACAAATTTAGCAAGTCAGGAAATGCCCCAAGTCATCAGGTTGGTGGAATTGCCAGAGCCAGGACCCCCTGGAGATTTCTTCCTTTGGAAGCCCCAATGCCAGGTAAGGCAGGTGGACGGGGTATTTCTGCAGATTCCAGGGTACCTGGACGCGAGGGGAAGCTGAGTCCCTCCCTCTAGAGTCTAGTCCTTGGGTCTGTCTAGGCTTCTCTCCCTTTCACTCCCATTCCAGGGAACACTGGCTGGTCTTACCTCCTTGGAAAAGAAGACTCCGGATGGTTGGAAAAGCAACTAGCCCAGATGGTTCTCCTTTCTCTGCCTGTGGCTCTGGGTCTTCACCAAAGCAAAAAGGACAACCAGAGAGAACTGAGCTGATCAGGCACCAAGAGGTTGGTCCTTGCTTGAGACCTGGGAGGTGGGATGCCCATGCTGACCTTCTGGACCTTCTCTCTGCGACAATAGGAGAAAAACAGGTGCAGAATGCAGCGGCTTCCAGGGTTTGGCAGTGATGGGTGAATGATGGGGAATGGACTCAAAGGGTCCCTTCTCCCTTGCTTCTTTCCCACCTCCCATCCCCAACAGTTTGACTGGCAGCCAGAAGAAATAAGAACTTGCTCTAAAATGTTCTGGGGGTGTGGTGGGGGTCTGGAAAAGATCTCATTCCCGCCAAGGATTCTGCTTTCTGACCTGTGAAACAAATGTTTGACCCCCATTCCGTTGGATGCAGGGCATGGAAAGAGTAGAGGGCACGGAAGGGGAGAAACCGAGCAGCGGGGTGCCAGACCCTCCTCTAATCAAAAGTCCTGCTGGAAAGGTGGGAGACTTTCCCTAAACTCACCCATCTGGTCTAGTTAAACTGGAGAAGCTCAGCTGGTTTTACTACGGAAATACTAGTCGATCATGACCCACAATCAAATGGGATCCCCGAGGCCAGAGGTCTCCAAATTTGGCAACTTTAAGACTTGTGGACTTCAACTCCCAGACTGGAGAATTCTGGGAGTTGGAAGTCTACAAGCCTTAAAGTTGCCAAGTGTGGAGACCTCTGTCCTAGGCATATCTTTCCTCTGCTTGCATTTCTTACTGTCTACTGGTGAGGGGATTCTACTCACCTTTCAGTCACACAGGCTAGGTTGAGCATTGCATTAAGCCAGAAGGTGGCTTGTTTGGTTTTTGCCAATGGATGTTGTGCCCAACCAACCAAGTGTGGCCTGTGATCCTTGTGCAGCTGAAGCTTAGATTAGAAAGAAGTGTTGGGTTGTTACAGAAAGACCTGGAGGGCCTCAGAAATAGCAGTAGAAGCACATCAAAAAACATGAAGGAGAGCCTGCACAGTTGGAAGGGAGAAGGACCAGCAATCTGGTCAGGTGCTGTCTTGTCCGCTTGACTGGCAAAACACAGGATATGTTGCAGGGCCCAATTTGTTACTCAAAGGATCAGTGGCTGCAGCTCCATCTCAGCACAATGGCCTTCCTTTGAATAAAAAACCACAAGGGCCGTCATTCTTTGTGGTATGATGTAAAAAAAATAATTGTTTCCCAGGGTGTTATCATCCGCTTAGAAGATATGAAACAGGCTTCTAAGTGTCATGCCACAACTTTGTGCTCATGCGCACTAGAAATTAGAAGCCTCCAACACCCTTCCTCAGATGTGGTTATTGACTTAATCAAACTTTATATACCATTTCTGGGGAGAGGACATTATAGGACCAATTCAATGAAGCAAAAGATAGAAGGTAGAATTTTATTTTTTTTAAAAAAATAAGCTACTCAAGTCATATACGGTCGAATGTGAGCCGGATGTTTGCTTCATCTGGTGCTCCCTCCAGATCTATCTGGGCTTGCAGATGGGAGAAGGGCTCGGTTCATGCTGGAGGGCTGCAGGGAGGCTGCAGAGCCCAGGCAAGGGGCATTGCAGAGCTCAGGCAAGGGGCATTGCAGAGCCCGGCGTGTGGAAGTGAATGAGAGCAGTGGGGGGTGAGGGGCGGAGAAGGATTTTGGGGCATTTGGGAGGGAAGAATGCCATGTAGGCTTCCCTGCAGGGAATAAGAAATGGGGGTCTTCTCCCTGAGTCCACCCATTGACCCTTCGACACCCGTGTGTGGTGGACATGGGAAGAAGGAGGCCATCTTCGCTTTGTCTCCCTTGGCAAGGAGGAAGGAATGTGCCCTGGGGGGAGAGCCAAGTTGATGATTGCAGCTGCCATTGTGACCTTTTCTGATTCCTTCCCCAACAAGGAGACCTTGGTAGGCTGAGGCCCAAGTAGCCTCTTCAGAAAGACCCAGCCACTGGCTCAGCAGCTGAAGGAGAGGAAGAGGAAGAGGAAGGAGAAGAATGTGTGGACCGATGGAAAATCTCCTGAGCAACCTCAACTCACCAGTCAGTTCTTCCTCTCCCAATCCTGATCTTGCCCATTTCATGCTGAGTATGAAGCAACAGAAGTTGTACACAAGATTATATTTGTGTTCTGCACACCCAAAACACACTGTGGGCATGATTTAACATTTCTGTCTTCTGTGGGATATTAGAAATTGCAGTAGCTGCTCTCTCCTATTTATTGATTTAATGATTTCTCTCTGTATCCGAGCCATTATTCATATTCCGCATCCTAAAATGTGCTTCCTCTGAACTATTCTGTTAATGTCTTCCAATGCAGGAACTGGCTATTGGTGGATGTTGTGTACGAGATGCATTCAGAGGATAAAAACTGCAGGGCTGGAGGCAAAGTCAGCTGTGGTTCTTGGAAAACCCAAACAAGTGAGAAGATCATTGTTCGTACTGCTGTTGCAAAGATGATATCTGGATGGTGTCACTAGAAGACAGAACGTGAGTCTTTCCAAATGACCTGGGATAAGTTGACTTAAGTTCCCTGCACTTGGTTTGCTCTGATGCCTCTAGGAGCACCCCAGAGAAGCAGAAGGGAGGTGACCCTCTCCTTCTCCTTTCCTCTTTCTGAGGATGCTTCCTTCTTCCTTGCATGGTATGAAGGGAGGGTCTGGAGAGGAGAGGTCCTTGCAAGTGGAGCTCCAGTGCAGCTTGGAAGATCTCTGCGCATTTATGCTCAACAAAGGACTCCTAACTGGGTTGTGCCCTAATCCCCATGGTCTCACCTGGCATGACTGAACACCAATGGAGTTATTTCAAAACTTACCCTGGAGAAGTTTGGTGGGCATCTGAATCAATGCATATGTTGTCAGAATAGGCTATTGATTGCTTTGTGCTGACTAACGTATTCTTCTGTTTGAGAGTCCACCAAAATGGGGCTCTATGACTGCAAAGCTGGAAGGGGTGGGGACTTTTAAGGAATCCCCCCCCCAACCAATTTCCATTTCTCTGATGCTTGGGCTACTGTGGCCTGACAGCCACACTGTGAGAAGTCAGCAAACTTCTTGGTGCATGTGTAGCTGAGAGGCCATGGAGAGAGATTTATTAAATATGGCAGCTTGTCAAGGGGAACTTCCCGAATGTTTTCCTAACCCCTGATCCTTGTGGATTCATCGTTTCCCCTGCTTTCTTCATCATGAGATTATTGCACACCCACCCACCCCCCTTTCAACTTTGCCAGAGCTTGTCCCAGGAGCGTCCACGTACATCTCCCCTCCTCAACAGAGGTATAAAGGGGGAGGGTTTGCATTGGCTTTGGTTTTGCAAAGGGTTAATAGGATCAGCTCCCTGGCCACCAACCAGCCAACCCCAACTGATGGGGGTCAGCTTCTTCCCCACTTGGAGTCAGCAAGAAAGGAGTGGAAGAAACCAGCTAGAAAACTCTCAATCTTGCAGAAAATAGAAGGAGCTACACCAGTGCTGGAAAGAAGCACAGGAGAAAAGGGCCTCTTCCATGAGAGCCTCTCCCCACCTTGCCTTGCCTTTCAGCTGAGCCACACAAGGCAAAGGGACCAGGGCCTGTGGCTTGCTTGAGGTTGCTCAGCTGGAAGGTTGGAGGACTCACAATCCATGCTCAGATGCTGCTCGGGAGACCCAGGAGACGCTGCAGAGGCTGGGCAGTTCTGCTCAGAAAAGGGCTTAATGTGTTCCTCTGTTCCTCTCACTTCAGTGGCTCTGAAGTTGCGCTGAAAACTTTGAGCGCCACTGTTGTGAAACCGAGCGAACAATGCTCATGGTCAAGGAACCAATCCTGTCTTGCTGGATGCCCTGGTAACATTTGACAAGATGAATCCCAACAGAAGCGCACAAAGGGAGGGAGTCCATTAGATGCATTGAGGGCACTGGAAGGGCATCAGAGCAGTAGCAGTACAACTCTCTATTTAGGCTGGCATTAAGGTTTGGGCCTTTAGGAGGACTCAGTGGAAAGCAGCCTCCTGGGGCGTCATCAGATGCTGCTTTCAGAGGACTGGGTGGCTATCTTGACAGCCCCCCACCCCCCCAATATTGCCAAGGAGGCAGCTGCATGGTTCTGGTGCCGCTTGTCGTTTCAAGCTGCAGCCAAGTGAACAGGATCCCTCCTGCAGCTCTGTCCTCATCCCAAACATTCTCCTCCTTTGCCAGAATTTGGGAAGTGTTCTTCCCTCTTTTCCTGGAGGGCAACCGAGTTGACACCCTCTGCTCTGACATGCTAACACTGCCCTCCACTTTCCCCCAAACACCTGGGTCATTCACGGTTAATTTGATGCCTTACAATCCCTTTCATGTAAAGCACTCAAGCCAACTGAGCCGCTCATCTTTTTCTCTGTTCAGGAGTGGAAGGCTGAAGGGGCTGGGGAAGAATGGAACTGGGCGCCAAGGAACAATTACTGTGGTTAGTTGAGGGGCAATGGAAGTGGGGAGTCAACAACAGGTGGGTATGAAATAAAACGATTTGGCAGGCAGACCTGCCTCTTCAACATACAAGGGCTTCTATTATGAGCTTCCCCAGCATTTGCTCAGGGAGATAAACAAGTCAGCTTGGCAACTGTGTGGGCTGTGCAGGGAGCAGCCAGACAAGCAAACAAACAAACATGGCCTCTCTTATGTTTACATATTCCATCTTCCTACCACCTCCTAGCGGGCTGGATATGCTGGACAAATTTAATCATACCCAGGATTCCCAAGTTTTCTATGATGTGCTTTCTCCCTTTTCGTTTCTCAAGACTCTCATTTTAGTTCATGGGCACCTCCACCCCATCAGGTTGCCCAGGGCCATCATATTTGAGCTGTGAAAGCTCTTTGTGGCCAATAGGTGGCAGCAATGAGGTGGAGCGATCTGTGTCCCTTGCTGCCATCTAGTGGTTGCTTTGGTTCTGCAGCCTTGAGTTTGGCTGATCACCAGAGACAGTGATTTGACTGCAGAGTTTCACTTAAAGCGATGGATGTGGGATCAAATATACTTATGGTTGTGGTATGAAGGAGCCAGATGATTCCCTGGCCAGCTAGGTAAAGCCTCGTAGACTGAGAATGCCCAAAGGCAAAATCTTGCAGGAGTAAAACGCCCGGCTTTTGCTGGGCTTTGAAGAAGAGTCTTTCACAAACCCAATTAACAGCGTGGAGAAGGAAGCACACCAGGGGAGCCACAGTAGAACTCCTTAGGCGTTGGTGCTGACTCACAAGAAGGACCTTCTCTGTCTCCCACAGGAGCTGAGGTGCACCGGAAGCCCTCAGCGGAGTCCCTGCCATTTGCAGAGAAGCTCTGCTCCATTGATCCTGCCCAGCTTTCTGTTTCTTTGCCTCTTGGGCTTTTGAAGGGGAAACTAAAGGGCGGTTTCTGGGGCTGCCATCTTCTGCCAAGGAATCCTTCCTTGTTTCCAGGGGGCCTTTCTTCCCTTGTCAAGAGGCAAACAGAGCTGGTTTGGTCTATTCCCTTGTGCCCTTTGATATGGTCTCTGCACCTTGGGTGGGACTGGCTTAAGTCACCTGGGCCACCTCACTTTTACAGCAGCCTTTCCCCTTTTCTCCCAGTAGGGCCAGAATCAGGCTCACTTTGGGCTTTTTCACTCATTACTTTGAAGCGACGCCTGGTGACTGCAGAGATGGACGTGAAGGAGAGTTTGGGATGGCAAAAGAGGTGGCAGGTTTTGTGCCAGCAGAGTTTCTGCTGAATTGTGCGGGGGGGGGGAGTGCCCCTCTGCTGAGAGAGACCCAGGAATCCCCCCACCTCTTGGGAAGCCCCATGAAATGGGCAGGAGGGCAATGCCTCCATCCTGCTTGTGGGCACCACTGGGGAATTGCCCTCTTCTCTTCCGTGGGAGCTCCAGGTGTAGCTGTTGACAGGCCTCTCCTTCTCATAACACTGGGAGGGCTCCACAGACCAGGGATTGAAGTGATTTAAAATTTCCAATCAATGCCTCACGGGGCTGGTTCCATTATTAATTTAATTGTGGGCCTGAAGACTTCTTGCTTAGCCAGCAAAGAGCTTCTGGCTTCATTCTGCTCGAAGGAAACCAATGAAAAGACGGGCAGGAGGAGGAGAAAAGGAAGAGGGAGGGCAGGTGGCTTTGGCAAGGTTGACAAAGAGCCTTTTCTGTGGGAGAAGCTTTGTTGCCAGGAGGAACGAAGCAATTTTTCTCCTGGTTGGCCCTTCTCCCTCCTGGGGGACCAAGTCCCCGTGGGCACGGCTGCTGGTGGCTTGTGCAGAAAGGGGCAGGGAATACCCACCTCTTGCCAAGGAGGGTGTTGTGGGACAAGAGCCAAGTGAGGAAACGAGGCAAGAGTTGTTTCCTTGTACAATATGAATGGCCTTATTACCTCCCGGGGAGTCCTCTCTGCCCCTAGTAATTAACACTGATTTTACTCTAATATCTTTTAAAGTGTAAAATATCAGGTTTCTCCCCGGCCTGACCTATCGTAAGAGTTTATGAAATGAGAAGGTTGACCACTGTTCCTGAAGCCACTCAGGGGCCCAGCATGACCATTTTTGCCCATGTGGGATGATGGGGCCTCATCTGCCCGAAATGGCCTGTTGTTCGTTTTGATGGATCCTGAGCAGGAAAAGCGCGTTCTGGGTGAAAGAGCCCAGGCTAAGCTGCCTCTGTAGCCGGCATTGGCTGAGGTTTGATATTACAAGCCTGAAATTACAGAACCTGCTGGGCTGGAGCCTGTAGTATGCAGTGCATTGTGTGAGCTCAAGCAATGAGAAAATGGAAAACGTGGGAGGCCCTTTTCAAACAGGATGGCAAGCTGCGTGCTCGGGCGGGGCCGGAGTGGGGGGGGGGATCTCGGCTTGTAGAGTTTACAATCACAGCCCAGGAAGAAATAGAGGGATTTTAGGCTGGACTTCAGTCCTGCAACCCAACCCTTTTCCTCTCCAAATAGGAGCTGCAGGGCAGCTGCTAATATTGATGGAGGCCTGGGGGAAGGAATGGTGTCCTGGGGCTCAGCCCTCCAAATGCAGAGTTAGTTTATGGGCATCAGTCTGTGGGCACTCACAGAACTGCCAGAGAGCGAGTCTTTTTCCACTCTCTGCTTGGCAATGCAATTCCAAGAATCCAACCTCAGGTCTCTTCCATGCCTTGGGTTTCTCACCAAGTCTTAAATTGCCATGAAATGGGACCATCTGATTCCCAGTGAAAGTAGAAGTTGGTTTGCACCCAATACTTATGACCTGCTTAGCCATGGTCTGTTGAGTGCACCACCATTGATGGGATTGCACAAGCTGCTTGCAAAATAGAATGGCTGAGCCTATTCCATGCTTGAAGTCTTACATCAAACTATTTCCTGGAGGATGGTGAAATAGGAAAACTCCACCTGTGTCTCACTCTGAGTCAAACTCAGAAGATGTAAAAGTTCATCAGCGTTGAGTGTCTACTGAGTTTTAAAGCTAAGGATGTGGAAATCTAGGTGGCTTTTTTGAGCAGATGTGGGGTGAAGACCCAGTGGGAGAATGTAGATTGCAGTGCAGCCGAGGCCTGGCAAATTTCAGCCAATATCACTGGTGCCCCTTGCTTCTGTTGGTCCCGTCCATGTTTTCTCCTTTTGTGTAGTAACAGAGTGTTTTGTATACCACCTGGTGTTTCTCAAGTCTTCCGAAAAGAATGCGTTTTCAGTAACCTCATCAAGGGATGAGCTAGGATTCAGATAAGCTTTTCAAGGAGAAAGTCAGGGTTATAATTTTCAGAGACTTCTGAATGTCACCTCCAATTTTCAAGTCTTCAATTGGAATGCCAGCTCTTGGAAGCTGCACAGGCTCAGATATTGAAATTATTGACCTTTGAACTCAGGCCTTCTCAATTCCTGGTCAACTTAAGCCTGGCAGATCCTGGAGTTGAAAGTGTCGGAGATTTCTGACTTTATAATAACACGGTTTCTCAGAAGTGCAAATTACAGTGGAATTGGTGCTAAATTCCCCATTAACTAGAGAGTCCAAGAAATCTTTAGGGTCCCAAATTACCTGTCACTTTTTCTGTAATACAACGTAATTCTGTCGCTTGAAAAAAATAGCTGTAATTTGAAATTTCAGTGAAATTTCTAATTGAATCTGCATTTAACTTTGCTGGCTGGATGCTTCCCCCTTCTCGGTTATAGGATGGATTTACATCTAGCATCCTAATTGCCGAGTTGTCTTCTCGTTTAAATTCTGGGGGGCTCTTCCTCACTTCTACCTCTGAGAGGAGTGTGGCAGTCGCTGGTGAACCCGGTCTGTTTTTGCACTATTTCTAGTGGCAGCTCATTAGAAGAGGTCCAAGGGGGTCACATACCCTGAAAAGTTGCTTATAAATATTTAGATTGAGCTAGACAGAAAACCCAGTACTCTTTCATGAACTTCTTTCAGAAACTCAGTGGAAACCTTTCAAAAGACAGATATTCTCTGGGGAAAGTGTCCTCACAAAGGGATGCTTGCTGGCCAGGTGTGCCAAAGTGGCATATGTATTGGGCAAAATATAATGCAAGGGTGCAGGGATTAATCAAGGGGATGATCCCTCCCAACTCTGCCGTATAGTTGAGTTGAATTGATCTAGATCGTTGTCCTGCTGTGGTACCTCGAGAGCAATGGATTTTTAACACGACCATTCTAGAAAAGGAGCTGGAGACATGATATTCCCAGCATGTTCTGGGCAGGCCAAGCATCTCTGATGTTCAAATGTCCTCTGTCAGTGCCCTTCTCATCTTAAACAATTGGTGGGCTGCTACAGAGAGAACTCCTTGGCACAGTTGGTCTCCTTGGTGGCTTCTTCACTGACACCTTGGTGTATTTTTCCAGCACAAACTCAGTTGGAGTTCACTAAGAAGTTCACATTAATGGAACTTCAGTGCACCTTGAAAGAAGAATAGCAGACGTTGCTCTCTTCTGGATGGCCCTAAAAGGGCTGCCATCTTTTCTTCTCCTTCCCTTAAGGAGCCTCAGGGACAATATCACCGGTCCATGGGTGGAAATGAAACAAGAGAGGCTGACCCATCACAGCCTCTTTGCCTTAGGAAAATGGGGCACCGTTCTCTTTGAACGGAATAGGAGCTTCATTGCAAGCAGGCAGCAGGCGGATCTCGAGCCAACCCAGATTTCGTTCCTGATCTCGAAAATTAATCTCATTTATTGCAAATAGGATTTGGCTACAAAGTGAAGGAGAGGCCTGTGGACTCCCGGGTTGGTAATTTTGATTACACAATATTTTGGGCTGAATTCTTTCTGAATGTTGGTGCAGAAAAGGGGGGAAAGTTTAAGAGGCATTTCCCATGTGGCAATTTATATCATTTGCAGACCTCATTTTTTTCTCGAGTGTCGGAGAGCAAAGAGGTCAGTGAATGTTCTGCCTCTATTTGCAAGCCCACTTGAAACATCTCATCCAGAATTGATCCAGCGGGAGATTGGAGGCAGCCATTGGTGGCCTGTTCACTGGAGGCCATTTCTATATTCCACATAATTATCACCTTTTGAGAATGACTCTTGTGTCAGTGAAGGAGCCCCTTCCCCTCCAAATCTCCTCACTCCCAGTGCCTTTCTTTTTCCAGGTTGGCTTTCTCTGATTTACAGACACTTTCACGTCCAGACTGTAATAATAGAAACAGCCTTTTAAGGGACTTGGGCAAGATAAACCAGATTCTCATTAGGGCTCAGCAAAAAGGGAGTTTAACTTCCACCATAGCCAAAATTGGTAGGCAGCAAAGTATGGTGGATTCTGCCTCTGAGACCATGGTGGATGGTAGATTGCTGCCTTTGAGTTTTGGCTTCTACCTGTCATGCCCCTGTCGGAGTCTGAATCTGAGGAGGAGGATGAACAGCTGACAGGGTGTGGGAGTGTGGCTCTATTGGGTGTGGAAGAAACTGGGGAAGGGCAAAGTCCAGCTGGGCAGAGCAGGAGAGACATAGAACAAGGGAGAGGGGGTTCAGAGGAAGACCCAGGCCCACCCCCTCTTCATCCTAGAGCACGCAGGGAGGAAGGGAGAAGAGAACAATGTGGGTGGTGTGGCTTATGGGGGAGGAAAGGGCCCTGATTCCCTTCATTAGCTGCAGCTGGGAACACAGTATATAAAAAAGGCAAGCTGCATGTGGCAGGCTGTTGGGAGCAAACTTGACTTTATTTTGTGTGTTGTCATTGCTTATTTGTGTTCCTAGCATCTTTTGCCATGCTTTCAAGTCTGAAATTCTTGCTCCTGCCCTGCCAAACAAGTTTGGCTTGTTTGGACTTTAAGTTATAGTTTGTGTTTACCCTGTTGTGGACTTAATTTTCTGCAGTCAGAGGCTGTTCCTGGGAGAGTTTTTCTCCAGCCAGAAGGAACCTGGACACTGGGAACAAAGTTGGAGATAATAAAGGGACTCTTATTGTGTATCTGACAGTGTTGCCTTTGTGCCACGCTCCGGGCCATCACACTACTTTACAAACCGGTGTGATTCAACAGGAAACAATGCTTTGCACAAACACAACCTTGCAAATGAAGCCTCGGTGCTGCACACTTTAGCAGGTCACGTAGACCTCCTCCAAAGCAAATTTTGGAATCTCCAAGGCTGTTTCTCATTTTGGACATCTCAGAAGGAGGTGACATGTATTTGCATATGATACCTGCTTTAGCTCTTGACTTTATTTGTAACAGGAGACTTTTATGTTGGCTCAAAGAAAAGGAAATTACATTTGAAGTCTCTCAATTATGATTAAAGATTGGTTCCATTTATCCTCCCTCCCTCCAGGTTTGCAGTTTTATTTTTATTTATTTTGGATGCAACATGATTGTTTCCAAACATTAGAACAGTCTAGTGTTCTAATCTGAAGCTGCCAAAGCTTTGCAGATTTTTAAGACCATCACGTGGCCATTAACTTCAAATTGGGCATTGATGAGACTCTGCATTCATAAGAGCAAATTCCATCAATCAAAATCAAATCACACCTAAATCTATCCGTCCAAAATCACCAGCTACCTCTTATAAATCAGGCATCAGAAATGCTTATCAATCATGCCAGATTGTAAATCTTCCAGTCCTTTTAAGACAGACAGATGGAGGTAAAATTGGAAACAAGCAAAAGGTTTATACTTGACACTGGGGAATCTGGGAAAAGGATGGTTGTGAAGTTAAGGGGAAAGGAATAAAATGTTTGATCCCAGATCAGAGGCTTTCATTTTTAAATTCCACAGCACTCCCATCCTACAGAAACAGCTGGTGGCTTAACATCTAAGCGAGTGAGGCAGGCAAACCCATCACAGGGCATCTTGCACCATGAATGTCTTCCTTCTGGAGCAGCAGGAAAATTAACCAGTTTTGAGCTGGTCCCCAAGAATGAGTGACTGCAGAAGGTGTGACTCAAATCTCCTGTTCATGGATGACTCTCTATCTGCTTGAGATCCCTGAAGGCCATTGCCAAACAAGCTAATGAGACAGTCCAATGATCTGATTCATTGGGGGGGGGGGGACCAGGTCCACATCTGAAGGTTCAAATTAACAGATTTATTGCTAAAAGCCTTCGCACAGGCATCTTCTCAACAAATGGTCAGCGCCTGGTTATAGAGTAAGGTAAGGATCAATGGCATTCAAGGAGGGTGGTGTGAACTTGTGACTACATAACTCTAAAATGATCCTTCTTTTCACTCCTTCCCCAGGCTCTGCCAGTCCTTCTCCTATCATAGGTTCCTATAAGGAAGGCTTGAAGAAGCAATGTCCTTGTGGAGGTATGATCTGTGGATGAAGCCTTGGAGGTCTACTGTACTTGCGATCCCATAAAGAGAAGTTGACTTCATCCCTTGCCTCTCTGGCAGTCAGGAGATGGAGAGAGAGAGAGAGAGAATGGCTTGTGTCCCTGGAAGACCATTGCCAGCAATAGGAGATCATTCTTGGTTGATACAGCAAGAGTCTTCTTCTCTGCTCTGGAAGACAATTGCAACGAAAGGCCAGCCTCTCATTTACTGGTTTGGGGGAACCTCAAAAGAAATGAGGGAGGGTGGCTTCCATTTAGTTCTTCTCTTAAACAAGACCTGGTTATGCCTGAACTCTTACAAAGTGTGAAAGAATTCTACCATTTGGTAATGTGGTAATTATTGAGACTAATAATTACTTCTTATGAGATGGGTGCCCATATAAATTTGCTAAGTAAATAAATAAAAACAAAGTAAACTGCATAAAATTAGTAATGGTAAGCTTCACCATTATAGAAGTGTTGGGAAGTGTACATCCTTCCTTTCAAAATATTATTTTTGTCATAAACAGTAATTGAAACATTACTATAGATAAATCTTCATTTTTAATTCTGTATTTTTTTTTAAAAAAAGATACAGTTTAAATTCTTTCAGCTTAGGTTGCAGTCTTGCTAGATCTAATTACACCTTGAGTAAGTAACTTTGCCTTATTTAACTACATAGGTTTCTAACAATTTGGCTAGCTGCTTTGGCCAGTTAAGCAACTAAAAGAGTAACTCTCCATTTGGTAAAATCACTTTTGTGGAAAATGAAATGAACCTCAGAACCTGATGGTGCTGTCAAAGAAAGTTGCTTTGATGGTCCTTGATTTTAGCCAAAGAGGTCCTGCTCAGGAGCTTTCCTGGTTGGACTCATTTCACAGCTGTGACATGAGGAGAAATCTCTTGCTGGATGGTGATGAATATATCTGAATATATCATAAGAGCCATGGCTGTGGCTCTTGATAGGCAGCAACTTGATATGGACCAGTTGGACAGCAAGAACAATCTTTGTTATTCTTCTTTTTCTGTATCTTGTACAGAGGTGGATTTATAAACTGTACAGATGCAGAGAGATAACTCAACAATACGTCCATAACAAAGAACTTTTATTGGTTCATCAGGTATCCTTATAACTCATGTTTGTGATGAAGTTCTTTTATGACCAATCCTTTGTATATCTGCCTTGTAGTGAAAGAGGGTTATCTCCTAACCCATCTCGTAGCGGTAGAAAAGCTGCTATCAGTTCATGAGTCCCGGCAAGAATAGAGGGAAGCCTCCTCCAACCCCTCAAGGGTCAATTTAGTGACCAATCCGGATTACAGATGTGGACATGTGACATGAACTACATTTTCCAGGATACCTTTAACTACATTTACCATGAAGCATTCCCTTAAGGGGACAGCTCATAATTCCTAAGTAACTATCCAATTCCCATAGACTGCCTGGGACAGCACACTTCTGGCTAATCATAGGGGCATTTGTTTCCAGATGTCTTCTTTGCTCATTCTTCACCATGATGCCTCCATCTCTCCGTGGCCGAGAGGCTGGCCAGAGTCACGGGCTGAGGGCCAAGAGACTGTCTGTCACCAGGAAGAATAGTCTCCGTTCCCCCTTTAATCCTTCAAATCACCAGAGAGTTCAGGAGGTTTGGGTGAGAGGACCAAGCGATTATGCAAAGCCTCTTGTTCCTCCAGGATTTTGCAACACAAAAGAATACTAATGTTCATTGTCTTTTGTGAAACCAGTCAAGTTCATCAGTTTTAGGGGAAAAAAAGAGAAAGAAATTAAATCAAGATTTAATTGGGAGATGGATGTTTTATTCATAGAACTATCCACGGGAGAAACCAGCCAGCTTGAAGGTAAAGACCCTTCCCACAAATCCTTTGAAAAGTTGTTTCTCTGATTAGCCAGAATGTTTTCCACTTCAAAGCTGGAATCCCTTAATGCATTTTAAATGTCCTGATGCTCTCATGTACGAAAGTAGCCCTCTCCACCCAATCTTCAGGGGCTTCCAAAATGCAGCCACTTCTGTTGGCTCACAAGCAGCCCACCATCCAGGGCTTAGGGGGCTGCAACAGAGCAGAGAAAGCCAATGAACCCCAGCGTGTGATGGAGCACCATGTGAAGGATGTGTCCACCCCCCTCCCACCAGTTTCCAGGAGTTTCAAGCTAGGACAGAAGAGGAAGCAAAAGGTCTACTGGGAATCTCAAAAGCTTACAAGGATAAAAAGTTTCAGTGGCAAAACCATCTGTTGCCATTTAGAAATTATTAAATAGCTCTACCAATAAGTCTATTCTTTATTTAAACCTAGTATTCTTTCAGCTACCAAAATAGATTGCTGGATCTGTTCCTCCCAGTTCTAGATCACCTGTGCAGGATGACCCTCCTGCCCCAAAATTCTCGATGAAATCTTTCTTCCCTATCCAACTTTTTTCATTTTAGAGTTTGGTGGATAGAAAGAATGGGAGGTGAACATCCAAGTCCAAAGATAATTTTTTCTCTGATAATTTTTTCTCTGATTCCACCTCCAGTTGATGCGCCTGGTGTGTGTCTGTGAGTGGGGGTGGGGGTGCACATCTCTGATCCTTGTAAACTGCTGTAGGATCATTTGCTTTAAATGAAATAAATGCTTTGAGGTTGAACCATTCTGATCTGGAAACCTCTTGTGCTGACATCTCAAGACCTGAATTTTTTCTGAGGTTGGCACATTACGATCTTGAGCATCTCCTTCTTTTGTTGCTAACCTAAGATTGTGTTTTCTTTGGAAGGAAGTTCTTACTAATCTCAACTCATGGCTGAATTTGCTGCATGACAAAGCCCATTGCTCATTGTACTCCGTGGCTTGAAAAGGGCTGGGGGTCAAGAAATATCCCTGGATATTTTGAACGTAACTAAGATAAGTAATCCTTGTGGGGGAACAATTGGTGATGCAACAGACCTCCTGCCTAAAAAGAGGGGCTGGCTAAAGTTTCAGGACAGCTGAAAGGACAAAACCGGTGGGATTAATTGCAGTGATGAAACAGATGGCTGCATTTCAGGAAGTCTTTCGCTCTTTTGTTCAATGGGACACCACATTATATGTCTCTTTCACATTTGTTTCTAAAATATTAATTATACGTTTGTTGGCCTCTGCCCTTTTTAAAAAATGAAGACAGTTGCCATTCTGATGGTTTTGTTGTGTGCAAAATGTTGACTAAGGGGTGGTGAGAGTGATGGCTTTCTACTGCTATGATGTGGAAGGGGTGGTGTCCCTTTGGTGGGTTATTTTTTCTCCCTTAAGTGGTCTCAGAAGAAGAAACAGGACCCCTCAACCTTCAACCCTCTGTGCCTTCTCACTTCCTCCCTTGGGTGGCTTACAGGCAGGGGGCTGTCCGATGGAGACATCGTCTTCAACTTCCCTGTGGAGGCCTTGGGGTGAGTCATAAGATGGCTTTCTGCTCCACTGTCAGTCCAAGCTGAGCATTGTCAGATGCCAGCATCTCTTCTCAAGGTCTAAAGCAAAGGCAGCAGTTGATTTTGTAGCTCTTGGAATATTTCTACACTTTTACACACCAAAGTTCAAAGTTTGTCTAATCTTGGGCAGAGGGCCTGGCTTAATTTCAGCTTTATGCATCAACCCCTGTTCAGGAAAGTTCAACCTGAACCTGGGGAAAGCTTAAAATAGCAGCTCCGAGATTCACATTTCTTCTTTTTAAGCTTGCAAATCAATAGCTCATCGGCTGCAGCAGTTGGGGTAAAGGCAGGAGGGCGGCCTATGTGGTTTGCTCTGCTCCTGGTGGGGATCTGGACTGAACGAGTTTGCTTTCAGCCTCTCCGCCTCAAGCTCTCTTCCTCCTGCCCTTCAGAAACAGCCTCCTTGGTAGGTGAAGCCGCAGCTGCCTTGGGAAATCTCAGATCTTTGTTACCAGAAGGACACACAAAAAGCAACATACGTTCTACGGGAGGCTCATTATTCAAACAATCCCAGGCCTCACATACACACTGCGGTGACTTTGGAAGACAAACAATCTTATCTCTTGGGTGAAAAGAACCATTTGTTGTTTACCGTCCAGGAGAGAAAGCTTTCAATACAAACAGGGAAAGTTGAGGGATAATGACACCTCTGCTGATGGGGGCTTTGTGAAAAGAAATGCCTCCATATCCCTGGGAAAAGTCAGAGGTTCCCCTGTCACAGCGAGTGGAAAGGGGCCCCGCAGGAACCCGAGGGGTTGGTGCTTGGCTTTCAGAAGGCTCCTGCATCCTGGGGGCTTCACTGCCATCCTCCCACCCTCGTAGGGGCTGGGTGGGGCTGCGTCCTTTTCAGAGGTTGGAATGGATGCATTTTGGACCTTTGTGGGTGTTTCCTGCCTGAAACAAACACGGCCATGAACCTCTCCTTGCTCCGCCATAGACAGAAGGGGGCAGGAGTACAAGCAAGACACCCTCCAGCTTGGAGGTTGGTGAATGTCCTCCATCCTTAACTGCCTCTGTCTTCCAAGGTGGGAGGCAGAGGTCTCGTCTCCTCATCACTGGGCTGTCCAGCGTGGGTGCCTGGTTCTATCTGAGAGCTTCCTTGCTCTGGGTCTCTGCATGCCTGCGGAGAAGGGGACCTTCTCAGGGAAAGGGAGAAAGAGGGAAGGAATTACCTCCCCCCAGCATGGACATGGACAAATAGGAAAGTTTTATTTCTCCCCACCCTCCTTTTTCACGTGGAATGGCTTCCATCCATGCTATCTGGTCTCTCCAAACAAATCCATCCAGGACATCCATTTTGGCATCTCAGGAGACTCCACCGCCTCCTCCTCCACTGCATGGACTTGATGAACCAAGATGTCCCACTTTCCAGGCTTGGTTTGAGGGTGCCACTCTCGCTGTGCCTCGCCCAGCCCAGAGACTCACTTCACCTGGCCAGACCTCTCTGTGGGGGGAAGGGTGCCAATTCAGAGCCAGTCAAACTACAGGTTGGTCACCACCAAGAAGCGCAGCCCCCTGCCTTGTCCTTTCTACAATGGCTCTTTTTGCCTGGCTGCTTTGCCTTTCTCTGGGCCTGGAGACAATGGCTAGGATGACCCCACTACATGATGACCAATGGGCAGAGCTGACAATCCCACTCAGTACAGTTTTGATCAAAAGCAACATTTATGCCTTGGTTCCATTTCATTGTTTTACTGTGAGCACTGTCTATTAATGATAAAAGTCCCTGCGGTTTATAATTACCAGTTTGACAAGTTCATGAGTTCTCTGTTAATTATTATAATTAGCTTTCACTCAGTGCAGAGGCAGGGTATGGCTGTTGCATTAACAATGGGAGAAGGATGGTTCTGAGCAGCCAAGAAAGAGCCAAGTGAGAGGCTTGCTCACTGCTGCAGTGATTAAGCATTGGAGATCCAGAGCTTTTACCTCTAGCCTTGCTCCGTCTCGCAAAGGGCTTGGGACTGAGGGTTGAGCCAGGCGTTGGCAAGAAGGAAAGCCGTAAGCCAAAGAAGGGCAAAGTTCTTGCACACAACATTTATTTGGCAAGGAGATGCCTCAGAGCTTGTCTTTAGCCTCGCCCCCCAGCAAGCGGTGGGAGAATTGATCTGTTCTGTCGAGCCTTTCCTGGTTTGGTAGCAGAGTGAAGCTTAGAAAGTCTACCCTTCAGCCATGGGGGAAAAAAAACTTCTTTTTTCCTGCAGCTTCTTAAAAATCTTAGATTTTTTTTTTTATAAGGATGGAAGGGAGGGACTTAGTGAAGGGGTTTGGTAAGACTTAACATGTCAAACTGGGACTGAGGAGAACCAGGTTCAGATGCATCCTCAGCCACAGTCTTCCTGACCTATTTCATGTGGTTGTGGTTGTGGAGATAGCCCTGGCGGCGTTAGTGAGCTCCCAAAAGACAGATGTGGCTCAAAGCTCAGGAGACCAATGAAAATCGTTTGTCAATCCTAATGGTGGACCTATTGACATAATTCCAAATTTGTGTAGGAAATGGGCAGGGTGAGGGAGGGATCATGTCATCAGTCTTGAGTCCCCTTCATGGCCACAAGTGATCTAAGTCCAGCCCACCTTGAGTTCCGCTGACTCTTATTGACCAGTGGTCAATTTGCCTTGACCACTAGTAGTTCAGATTCTTGCAGAGAGCATGCAATAAACCCACATATTCATTTGAATTCCTGACTTCCTGCACTTGACATTTGTGGGAAATCTGAAATTGAGCCACATGGAAGAGGATCTCCCTGGATTTATTATTAGTGCTAGGCCAACAGGTGATCCAGCCAAGCAGCAAAGTTAAGGCTTTACTGCAAAGAAGGGTTAGCCTTGCGTGTGTCTCGGTGTGGAAACAGGCTGTTCAGCGACAAACTCACTGTGTGCCAGAACTGCATTTGTTCCTCTTCTGCCCTCCGCCGCCACCTCCAGCCATCCGGAGCTGGCAGGGAACAATCCTGAGAAGTGAATATTGATGTAGAATTCTAAAGTGGCATCACTCAGGTTTCTGTTAATTTTCAAGCTCAAACATGCTCAAAATATTTATCAAAAATACAACCACGGATGCAGCACCAAGCTGTGTAAATAATTAGTTGTCTTAAAGCTGTTTCACACCTGAAACGGGGTGTTGTTGGTGGCTTTTTTAGTTAATTTATTATTATTTTAATCACATTTTTGTGGAACTGATGCACTGACAAAGTGGCTTGCGGGGAAGAGTTTGTCCCCATCACTATTATGGGCAGAAAATGCTTCCTGACACCCATGCAAATCTATTGGGCATCAGAAAGAAGCACGTCAGAGAAGGAGAAAGGGAGGCCCAGGTGATTGTTCCCTTGCACGTCCAGTTTAGCCTTTCTCGTTTTGTAGCCTGTGGGTGGAGGAAGAATGATGCACCTGGAAAAGCTGCCAGGCTCCCAGGGAATTTCTGCACAATAAACAGCCAGGTGTTCCACTGGAACCATGCTATGATTCTACCTTTGGGCGTGGAAACTCCCACCAGAGAAGTCAGTCAAGGCAGCACATCCTGAGGACAGAGGAGAAGGTCCTCTCCCTTCCCTTGTTGAGGTTGCTTCCCCTATGATCTTATGAGGCCAGGGAAATCTGTGGACCTGGAACTACTTGGTGGGAAGGCCCAGTAGGTGAGGCGCCTACTTTGTACCAAGGCAGGGCTCTCTCAACTTGGCAACTTTAACACTTGTGGACTTCAACTCCCCAGAATTCCCCAGCCAGCATGTTGCAGTCCACAAGTCTTAAAGCTGCCAAGTTTGGAGATGCCTGCTCTAAGCCATGCTTTGCTGAACTAGTGGACTACGCCACTGTGTAATCACCATGTTCATGCATCATCACAAATCAGGCATCAAGTTAAGACAGAAAAGAACAAACCATGATGAATCATGATAATCATGAATATGCGATCTGGTGGAGCTAGCTAGTTTGGGGGAGGGACACTGTCAGATCCACCATCTTTGGCTTGGCACCACGCTGGCATCCTGCCATCAAAGGGCTGGGAGGGGGGAGAACCAAATGGAGAGCAATTAACCTGTATGCATTTTTGTTGAGGGAGGGATTCAGGAGGGGTGGTGACAGCTGAGGAAAAGCAGATCACTGGGGTGATACCAAGGCAACTTCAAGGCCGTTTGCCCTGAATGTGGAAAGTTACCAGCCAAAACTCCTCAGTGTTCCCCAAAAATCCTGGTGATATTGTATTGGCTGGGCTTGGACTGGTCATGTGGGAAGGGACAGGACTGAAGGAAATAGTTTGTGTCTTCTTGTGTGGGAAACTCAGATGCCGCCTGGCTTTACTGCAACCAGCATCTCTCAGTAAAAGTACCTTTGCTTCCACCCAATGGAGTCAGGGTTTGTCTTCCCTAAGGGTTCAGACTGGAACAGGTCTGACAAACATGGGCAGCTTCTCAGTGCTCAATTCACCACAAAAGGGGGATGTGAGCTCTTAATGACCCTCATTCCACCAACTGCTGAAAAATGGGGTCTTGCTTTCTGTGGGTGTTCTTGTGCGTGGCTCCATCTTTGCATGATGGATTTCAAGTCTGGAAGAAAATGGGAATGCAGGGATTAACCCCTTCTTCCCTCACAAGATCTTCTGGGAAAAATTTCTTTGAACACCAGCAACTTCGGAGTGCAGCCCAGACAATTTGTAAGACATGGTTAGCTTCATTATTTCTGTAAATGGGGCTCCCTTCCCAATGGAGCTGTGATGGGGAGAGGGGAAGCCAGGAGCGGCTCTAACTAGAGCCCAGAGAAGGGATGTGATGTCTAATTATTCGCACAAAACCCAAAACACACAAGTTGAGCTCTGCAGGTCTTCTGTCCCCTAAATATTTCATTTTGAATGAACGTACAAGCCAAATGGAAATTTTGAAGCAAAAGCCAAGCGCTTGGAATAGATTTGATTATTGATTTGGCCAGGGTGGAAGATAAAACAGAAATCGACAGCTGGTGATGATCAGGCAGGGAGATGGCGACACTACAGCTTGTCAGTAATACTGCTAGTGTCATCATCACCACCACCATCATCTAAAAATATGTTCTCCTAACATAGGCCTGTATAGACCCACCTTTGCCATCTGCAGAGTGGGGAGAAAAAAGAGGAATCGCTTTCCTGTTTTTCTTCTTGGAGGATGTATATCAATAAGACAGATTGGGAAAGAGGTGCCAGGTCGGGGAGGGGAAGCTTCTTGCCAGCTTTCTACTAATTAAGCTCTAGAATGAGGTTTTCAGTTCCTGTGCTTGCATCTACAAGACAAAAAAGTCAGCCACCAGTTCTGAGGGATGCTTGCCAGAAAGGTGCCTTCAGGGCCACCAAAAGGGGGTTCAGTGGGAGGAGGTTTCTCATGCCATCGATGCCATGGGAGCCGTGGCAAGAGATTTCTTGTGGCTACCACTTGGCCACCTCGGTCCACTTGCTCTCTGGCGTGGAATCCCTCTTGGCAGCTTTCCCCGCAAGCAGGAGGCCGTTGGGAAGGCTTCTCTGGCAGAACGCGATGGCTGCCCCTTCAGCCCAGAGCTGAAGCCAGGCCACCAATGCTGGGGCCCCATGGCTCCTGAGATGCCAGGAGCCCCTTTTGTTGGGGTCTGTTGATCAGGGATTCTGCTCTAATGTGCTTGGCAGGTTTGGTCCTTCTCACTTTGATTTTCTATCTCCTTTATTCATGCCCTCTGCATACCATGTTCGTAAACTTGAAACAATATCAGCAGGTGGACCAACTGGTGGAAAAGAGCCAGAGAAGCTATCATAGGAGGAGGGGTTTTTTTAAAAATATAAAATGCACATTTCAAAATATGTAATCAGTGCCAAGAGACAGTATTTTGATAGTAATAATCAGTGAATAACAGGAGCAGCACACCAACACTTCACAGATGCAACCACAACAGATATCCCTCTTGCTCATTCCAGGTGGCTGGAGAACACGAGACAACCTTCAGCATTTTGTGCAGGGGATGGAAACATTTGGTCAAGGAGATGTTAGGGATCCTTTGGGCCAGAGGTGGGATTCAGCAGGTTCTGACCAGTTGTGGAGATCCGGTAGTGGAAATTTTGAGTAGTTTGGAGAACTGGAATCTGACTGGAGATTTTACAGTATCCTTCCCCTGCCATGCCCACCAATCCATGCCCACAAAACCAGCAGTAAAAGAAAAATTGAATCCCACCACTGCTTTGGGCCCTTTCCTGGATCCACTGACTCAGCTCTAATCTCTCCCCCTGACTTTCTGCATTCCTTCTGTGATGTTCCTTTCAGGAATGATCCTGTTCAGTTATCTTGCTTTCTGACTTCATTGGCACAGATCCTCTGGGTCCCTGTCACTTGAATTAGCTCCCCTTCCTGTTGTCCCTTTGAGAAATGATGGGGATGTCACATCCAGGCTCCACTTGTTTGTTCGGCAACCGTGAATTTGACCGCATCCCCTAGAGAGAAAGCCTGCCCGTCCTTAATTACTAGGTAGGGTAAGAGGGAGAGGGGAAGTATCAAGTGGTTTCACCTGCTCTGTGGTATAAGTAAAAGATGCCTTGGGCACAGAAGACTGTTTTTCATTATATTATGAACCTAAAAACAATTAACAGAAGCAGACACTGTCCTAGGAGGGAAAGAAAAGATTAACAATCAAAGGAAAAATGAAAGTTTTCCAGAGACTTTGGGGCATCTCCGGTGTGTCTCACCTGCAATCTTTTTCATGGGCCATCTTCGTGGTCTCTGAGGGGACCAATGGATTGGTGACCTTGAGTTCATCCTTCCCTGCTGCTTCAGAGGATGGCTATTTTGGTTTATGCTAACTGAGTTTTGCATGAAATCCCCCGGGTTGAAGTTTCGGTGGAAAACAGAGAATAACAGAAGACACAAAGGCTTCCACGCCTCCTAGTCAACATTTCTACCTAACTCCAGTTGTGAATGGAGGCTGTTGAAATCTAACATGCATCAAAAGGCATTTCTGACTTGTAAAGCATTTTTCAACATTCAGATGATTGAAGTCACGACCACTCCTGATAACAAAAGGCAGCCCTGGACTTTGAACCACTCCTGATAACAAAAGGCAGCCCTGGAGTTTGAACTGGATGCATTCCAACTTCACAAGATGTCCTCTCTTTGTTCCCTCTCCTACTTTAAAGACTATTTAGATTTACAATAAACAACAATTGATCAAATGGATGCTTTTCCGGCTTTGTCGCCACCAGAGCTGAAATAATTTTAAGAAATGAAGATGGTGTCATGATTTGAAACGGGAGAGCAGCCTTTTCTTGGGCTGCTTCATTATTTTCTATCCCTTCTCCAGACATGAGACACAAGAAGTTGCACGGATCCTTCGCATATCCTTTGCCTTGGAAGGCGCACGTAACCGTCAGCAAAGTCTTTGGTTCCATGGATGGAGTTAATGAGGAGAGCCAGCCCTGTGCTAATTGGTGGGGCAGAAGTCCATTAAAGGAGGAAGTGAAATGGATAATTCCATTAAGCCGGGCTTCCTTGCAATGTCTGCGGCCAATCCTGGGGTTGTGCCTGCCCTGTTCCTCTGTCTCCCAGAAAGCAAAGCTGTGCCCCTCACTCTCCATGCAGGAAGAGTCCTGTGCCTGGTTATGACACCCCTGATGTTGGACTGACCTTGGCTCCATCCCTTCAAAAGTCACCAGTCCAGACAAAGATGTGGTGGGATCTTCACTGGAAACGGGAAGTGGAGATAACCTGCGTTTGGCTGCAGTGAGAGAAAGATTCACAGGTACTTTCTTAGAAGGCAGGTGGGGCAGAAAAATGAAAGAAGACACAGAGAGAAGCAAGTAGAGGAGAAAGTCAGTGTGTTATGAACTAATAAAAGTGTTTAAATAAAGTTTTAACAAAGCTTAAAGAAAAAGCAGGGTTCTAGTCCTGCACTTCTGATTGACCGATAATGGCGATATCGGATTGGTCCGTTCTGGAGAATCTGATTGGCTGTTAACGAGCCACTATCATTGGTTCAAGGGTTTAAACACTTCCCTGTTCTCATTGGTTACTAGATCAGCAGCCTGCCCTATAAAAGGGCTGCTGCTGACCTAGGATTTTGCTCTGTTCACGATGATTAATAAAGAGTTGAAGTTCACTGTTCACTGCCTCATCTCCGTTCCTTGCACCCACGCGCAGAACTTAACACTAGCGATGAAGGTGGGATGCGGAGACATCAGAGCTGATTGAACACTACAGAGCACCAAACAGAGCACATGGCTGAAGGCACATCGACAACGGAACCATGTCCGGTGGCGCCATGCCACCCGCTCCATTTGACCCAGCACAAGAAGACTGGGACGCGTACATAGACCGGTTCCAGATGTTTCTGGAGACCAACAACTTGAAGGATGCCACTACGGGTAAAAAGCGAGCAGTGTTCCTGACCCATTGTGGGCCTGCCATCTTTAAGATGGCCAAGGCACTAGCAAAACCGGCTGAGGTGAAAACCATGGACTGGGACATCCTCGAGCCCCTTCTACAGGCCCACTATGCACCCGCCATACCAACGCTTGTCCGAAGACATGAATTTTACCAGAGGGACCAGCGGAAAGGAGAGAGAGTTACAGATTCCATTGCGGATCTCCGGAACCTGGGAGGCCTCTGTGGGTTTACAGACCTCGAAGAAGCTCTGAGAAACCGAATAATTCTGGGATTAGATGACCAGACGGTACAGAGCAAGATCATGGCAAAAGGGGACATCAACCTTGCTGATGTCATCAAGGATGCTACTGCAGCAGAAGCAACCAGGAAGTCAGCCGCCCAAATGCACCGCACCAACGCACCGCTCCGGCAACTCGCTAGCGATACCTCACCTCGTCTAGAGAGGCACATGACAGCGACCCACCACGAGGACCTCGAATTGCCATCAGAAAGTGATGAGGAAGAGGTCAACCAGCTCCGGTCTGAACGTGGCCAACGCCATCAGCGAAATCAAAGACTACCGCACCAATGCGCGGGTTGTGGAGCAAACCACCCGCGATCAGACTGCAAATTCCTCAACGCGCTCTGCCATTTCTGTGGGAAAAGAGGCCACATTGGGAAGGTCTGTAGAAGCAAGCAAGGATCCAGCCCACTTCAGAGGGGAAACAACTACCGCCAGACCACAGAGAATCACCCTGTGAGTCAGGAACATTTGAACCGCCAATGGAACAACCACTCCTACAGAAACAAAACACCGGCCATTTTATTGAGAAGAGAAGAGGCACACCAAACCATTATAATCGCTCACGCCTCATCACTAGACGCAAAGAAGATCCGAGTGAAGGTCGCCATCGAAAATCAGCCTTGTGTGATGGAAGTCGATTCAGGATCACCCTTCTTGATGGTTTCCTGGAAGACTCTTAAACAATTAATCTCTGCCATCCGGCGTCAAGACCTCAGAGCCCAAAGAATCATACTCAAGGATTATCAGGGGAACCGAATTCCGGTTGTTGGATCCAGCCAAGTCCAAGTATCATTCAAAAATCATACTGTGTCATTACCACTGACCGTTGTTGACCGTGACCTGCCTAGTTTGTTAGGCCTTCAATGGTTCGCCCCACTCGGGATCGAGGTAGCTGGCATTCACCAAACCAGAAGCGACGACTGGGAGGAGGCCATCATCCAGGAATTCCAGGATGTTTTCGCAGACAAACTAGGCGAGTACAAGGGGACCCCGATATCATTTAACCTTAACCCTGAAGTAGCCCCATCCGACTTAAGCCTCATTGGGTACCTTTTGCCCTTAAACCAAAAATCGATGAGCAGCTCGATAAATTAATAGCCCAGGGTGTTTTAGAACCAACTGACCACGCTCGTTGGGAAACCCCAATTGTAACACCCATCAAACCGGATGGATCGTTAAGGATTTGTAGGGACTACCGGGCTACCCTTAATTACGCTCTTCAACAGAACGCTTACCCGGTACCAGTGGTACAACACCTTCTCCATTCCCTGGGGGGCGGAAAAGTCTTCGCTAAACTGGATTTAGCACAGGCCTACCAACAACTGCCTGTAGATAAAAAAACCGCAGAGGCACAGACGATCGTTACGCACCGAGGCGCCTTTAAGTGCAACCGACTCCAATTCGGAGTGAGTGTAGCCCCAGGGATTTTTCAAAGTCTGATGGAGAGACCCTTGCAAGGGATCAAGGGGGTCGTGCCATACTTTGATGACGTTTTAATTGCTGCCCTGAATAGAGAAATATTAGAAAAGTGGCTTAAATTGGTTCTCCAGAAATTTAAAGACTCTGGCCTGAAGGTTAAAAAAAATAAATGTCAACTGTGTACAGACAAAGTAGAGTTCCTGGGGTATCTAATCGATAAACAGGGCATCCACCCCACTAACAGCAAACTGAGGGCAATCAAAAACACCCCAAGACCCAGAAATAAAACTGAGCTCCAAGCTTTCCTAGGGCTCATTAACTTTTACAACATTTTCTTGCCCCAGAAAGCGACTGTAGCTGAGCCCCTACATAGACTTCTCAACAAAAAAGCAACCTGGGTTTGGGGACACCGCGAGGAGCACTCATTCCGACAAGTGAAAAACTAACTAACCTCAGATGCTGTTTTAATGCAGTATAACGAGACTCTGCCTTTAACAATTACATGTGACGCGTCACCGTTTGGAGTAGGAGCCATTTTGACTCATGTGTTACCAAATGGTAATGAGGCCCCCATTGCCTATTTTTCAAGGACCTTATCAAAGGCTGAACGTAACTATAGCCAGATCGACAAGGAGGCTCTTGCTGTTGTATCTGCTATGAAACGATTTCATGAATATGTGTATGGACGAGTTTTTACTATTGTTACCAACCACAAACCTTTGCTAGGAATTATAGCGGGAGACAAGCCAACCCCCTATATATTGTCACCTAGAATGACTCGCTGGTCAGAGTTTTTAGCTGCGTACAACTATAAATTACAACACCGCCTGTGGAAAGCTATTCCCCATGCTGATGCATTGAGCCGTGCCCCACTTCCAGAAACCATCGACGACCCAGCTCCAACCCTTATGACACTCCAGATTGAAATGCTACATTCACCACTGCTAACAGCCAGAGACATTGCAATTGAAACAAAACGAGATCCTGTCTTGGCGCGAGTTCTTAGCTGGGTCGAAAGAGGATGGCCAATAGAACAAACCTCTGACGATTTCACCCCTTTCAGAAACTGGCAAACAGAACTTTTTTCGCAAAAAGGCTGCATCCTATGGGGAGAGAGAGTCGTCATCCCAGAGCGGTTACAGCGAGCAGTATTGAAAACATTGCATGACGGTCACCCCGGCATCATGCATATGAAAGCGCTCGCACGAAGCTACGCGTGGTGTCCGGGCATCGACAAACAGATCGAAGCCTGGGTAAAGACTTGCTTAAAGTGCCAAGAAGTCAGCAGTGCCCCACCTAGAGCAACTCCAACAGAATGGGAACCCCCCCCTGGGGGCCGTGGTCCCACATCCATGTTGATTTTGCGGGACCTACTAAAGGACACACGTTCCTCCTAACAGTGGATGCCTATTCCAACTGGCTCGAGATCCACGAAATGAGGAATACTACAACGGAGTCCATCATCCAAAAGTTGAACAGCCTGTTCAACGCACGGACTGCCAGACGTTCTGGTCTCCGACAATGGACCCCAGTTCACTGCCCTGGCGTTTGAACAATACTTAGCGGATCGGGGCATCTGCCATGCACTAACTTTGCCGGCGCACCCTGCGGCAGGGCTGAGCGCATGGTACAATTTGTTAAAAAAACTCTCCACAAAGTGGACTATGGGGACATTGACGAAAAAATAAACAGAATACTCCTACTCCAACACATCACTCTGCACAGCGTCACCAACAAGATGCCAGCTGAATTGTTGACGGGACGCAAGCTCCGTTCCCACCTCGACCGGCTTCACCCTTCCTATGAGCCAGAGAAACCCTGTGGATCTAGCGGAAAATGCCGTGAGTTCAAGGTAGGTGACTTAGTTTTCACTAAAAACCTCTCCGGCGAACCATTATGGATCGAAGCAACCGTAATTCAAACCACCAGGCCCAGATCGTACCGTGTGCAAAACCTGCAACAGAAAAATATGGAAACGCCATATAGATCAGCTTCGATCTAGGTTCCCGCGACTCCTGGGACTCCCAAACTGAGGGGGGAGGAGATGTCGAAGAAACCAAATTCGAGATGGGGGAAAACAGAAGCAAAGGAAGACAGCAACCAGGCACGATAAATGAAGAAGAATCAGGGAGGGGAGTGTCCTCGCCACAGAGGAATACCTCAACGGAGGCTAGCCCGCAAAGATCAGAGGACAACAACAGCGACAGAATTAGCGGTACCGAGTCGTCCAGTGAGAATGCGGAACCGCCAGTACCAGATATGTCCAAAAACATCCCACCGAAGCCGGACTGCAGACGGGAACCGGTGGGACAGCGCAAATCTAATAGACAGTTAAAACAACCTACATATCTTAGGGATTATGTCACCGCACCCCTCAAATGGAACCTGGAAGGAAGGGGTGTTATGAACTAATAAAAGTGTTTAAATAAAGTTTTAACAAAGCTTCAAGAAAAAGCAGGGTTCTGGTCCTGCACTTCTGATTGGCCAATAATGGCGATATCGGATTGGTCCGTTCTGGAGAATCTGATTGGCTGTTAACGAGCCACTATCATTGGTTCAAGGGTTTAATACTTCCATGTTCTCATTGGCTAATAGGTCAGCAGCCTGCCCTATAAAAGGGCTGCTGCTGCCCTAGGGTTTTGCTCTGTTCACGATGATTAATAAAGAGTTGAAGTTCACTGTTCACTGCCTCGTCTCCGTTCCTTGCACCCATGCGCAGAACTTAACACAGTGTGTGCTGGAAAGACAAGAAAGAAGGAAAAAAGAAGGGAGTTTGTGCAAACTGAACTGCCTTCCTTTAAATAAGCATGGAATTTTGTACCTTCTAATCAGACACAACGTGTGTAGCCCACATTATTTGTTTGTGCAGTGTGATTTTGATTTAGCTATTTATTGCCACAGTTCTCCCCCACCCTTTGATATGTTACTTACTGGATCTCCCTCGGGATTTGGGTGGATTGTAAGTAATGTAAACAAGCAAGCCAATACATCAATAAATCAATAAAGTTTTAATTGTTTATAATCCAGGAGTCTGCTAAGTACTTTTAGGCCCCTCCTGTGCCTCTCATGCAGCAGGCGCTGCAGGAGAAGAGCCAGTAAGAGAGGTGATAAATTATTTATTTATAAGTAATAAAGCTCTTGGAGTTCCCGTGTTGGGAACGAAGTTCCACTCATCTTCATTAGTGCTATCATTCGGTAAATAATTTCATATATTTGGATCTTTCTTTCTGCAGTCTTGGGATAGTTTCTGAGAGCAGCTTCATATGTAAGCCAGGCCCAGAATAACCCTGGACTAGAAATGGTCCACATGAACACAATTGCTTTAGTGCGCAGAACTGGGTATGGATCAGCTTCTGGGGTAACTCAGTTGCATAAAAAAAAATCAAAATGTGCAGAGACCAACATACTAAATTATACTTTGGAAATCTAATTTGTATGTATCAATTAGTGTTTTGGGGTATAAACTGGGGTTAAATGCTTGAAGGGTTAGAAAGGCAGGGATGAACAGGGTGTCTTGATGTTGAAGTCCATCCCTCAAGGCTTCTCTGTGACAGACTCTATTTTCTGCTTGTATAGGATGCTGAAATAATAGCCAACGGACCCTTTGCATAAATATTTACATTCAGAATGTCAGTATGGTATGGAGCAGTGGCCACCTGGGGAATTCTGGGAGTTGAAGCCCACACCTCTTAAAGTGGCCAAGGTTGAAAAACACTAGTATGGAACAACTTTTTAATCTTCTGTCCATACTGGTTGTAAGTTTGTTGATTGAACAGGTGTTACAGGCCTTGGATCTCTGGGACATGGTGAGCCAGATATCTAAATGAAGCTCTTGACTTCTGACCAGTTGTTTGTCTAATGATGAAATCCAGGCCTTTACACAGGTCTTGACTGAAACCCTTTTGCAGACCACAGAAACACCTGGGAGTGGCGGTAAAATCAATCTGTGAAAAAGCTAATAACACCCCTGGTCTCCCTGTTCCAAGGTCACGCCAAGGAAAACAGACTGAGGAGTTTGACTTCTCTCTTTAATCCTCACCAGGTCATTAAACCTTGACCTCCTCTCTCTTCCGCCATTGCAGGTACCCAGAGAGGGAGCAAGGAGTGCTGTCTTTTAAAAGCTGTTGAAGTGTCCTGTGATATTTCACCATCTTTTAATATATTTAATGAGAAGGCATCAATCAGAGCTAAGAAGCTTCAGCAGAAAGAGGAAAGCTGGAGAGAATGGTCCTCTTCCATTTTCTGTGCGCTGTGGAAAGGTCAGCTGAGCATTGGAGCAATTATCTCATTGTGTTTATTGATAAATCATTGGAGGTTTCAGAGCTGTCAGTGTTTGACTCTAGACAAACAGATATTTAATTAAACGCCACAAAAGGAACAAGAAGGAAAAGTGTTCGGCAGGAATTCCAACAACGCAGCCAGTCTCAGAGGCAAGCTCAACCTGCCGCCAACCTCATTGCCCATCGGATTGGAGCAGCGAGTCGATCGGGGAAAGAGCCAGCTGGCAGAGGCTGGGCACAAGGATAGCTACTCCACGCTGGCTGGCCACCACCTCCCCCAATGCACAATAGAGAGAGCCAGGATTCTGTGAAATAAAACTTGAGAATCAGTATCCAGAGGAGGAAAAAAAGGCTGGCACCTGAAGGCAGGTTTTGCAATCTTGGCTGGAAATGGCAGGAGAAACGGCGGGGAGTGCTGAGCCAAGAAAGCTCCTTGGACAGTTGCAGCCTGAAAGTCAGTAAGAAGTCAATAAACTCTGCCTCTGGGATTGGGGGACCTGGAGCAGGAAAAGTTTCTGGGTCCCAGTTACATTAAATCCAGCCTTTTTCCTATTGCAACATTTGTTTTTTATTTCTTTGTCTAATTTTTACAGCTGCCCATCTCACAAAAGAGGCAATTTTGGGCAGTAAAACAATTAATAGACACCTAAAACCATTATCAATATTAATTTCCAAAAACATCACAAACAGAGGGGAAACAGTGAAATAGCAGATGAAGGGTTGTTATTAATAACAGAACCACCTGACTAGTTTGCCCATCCCCTGAGGGCCCCCAGGCATAACCAGGCCTTGAGGGATCTTTGGAAGCCCAGAAGGGGTGAGGCCAACTTCATCACACAGTGAGAAGATCCCACAATGTGGGAGCCACAGTAGAAAAGGCCCATGGTTGGCTTTGACACACATTATGCCTTGACACACTTCAACACACTTTGTCCTAGTTTTAATTGGCTTTGACACACTCGGCCTCCAAGGCAGTGCAGAAGAAGCCTTCTCCTGTGTTCTAGAATGATGCTTTTCAACCTTGGTGATTCTAGATTGTGTGGGTCCACAACAGGAATAGAACAGGACCAAGTTTTTAGAAGTCTTCTATTTGTCCATCAGGGCTTTGGGTAAACAAGGAGCCCCTCCTCTAATCTATTTCTCAGAGGAGTCTGTAGGGCTCCAAAGGCAAGGAAGACTCAGTGGCGGATGACCATTCCATGCATGCTGAGGCTACAAGCCCACCTGGCCATGGACACGATGCTCAGGCGAGCCCTTCTGCCTACCCTCACTCTCTAAAGGGTGCTTCCAGAGCAATGTGGCTTCTGAGTGATGACAAAGGGCCGAGGGGCAAAGCACCTGCTTCAGGTATGAGAAACCTCAGGGTTAATCCCTGGAAGAGTATTAAATTGACCATTTCTGCCATAAAAGAGCTTAGGGTTACTAGATGCACAAAGAAAGAGAAACCGATTGAAACAGGCATTGGGTTCCTGCTGAAATTAAATATTGGGACTGTTTCGTATTCAGTGGAACGTGTCTTTCCGGTAAAACACCAATATTTACCATCTGTTAAAATCTGCATCCAATTTCCCCCCCTCTCGATCTTTGCAGCTTTAATTATTTTGAAGGAGAGATGAGAGTCTCTTGTCCAGATTCATGCTTGCCTAGATCCTTTTGAGAAGAATCTTCTCTGGTTGAAGTGGAAATCCAGTCGGTCCCTCCAGTGATGTCCAAGCTTCAAAACACCCTGACTTGGGCGTCCAAAAGGTGCTCTTTCAAAAGGCAGCTGGACAAGAAGATTTGTCACTGAAGAAGCTTCTTGGATGAGAAACAAAACATCTTCAAGGAAAAATGAAGTCTGGTTGCCTTTTGAAAAAGCACCTTTGGGACAACCATGATCTGGATGATGGAGAATCTCCATAGTTCCTGATTTGGGGTTGCTCCAAAGAATTTGCTGCAGCTTTCTGAATCTTCCCCAATATATTTAAGCTGTGAGGGACATCATTGAACACCACTCATCTGCTCAGAATGATTCCTGTTTTGAAGGATGTGGGAAGAGGAAGGCCTGTGATGACCCAGAGCATACCACAAATGTAACAAAATCCAAAACGTAAATAAATGTTCTTTAATGCCTCCGACTTGGCCCCACTGTTCAATAATTTTCAGTTGGAGATAAAACATATTCAAAAGTAGTCTTCAAAAGAAAGCAATACAGTCTGAACTTAATGAGAAGATAGAGGTGAAATTAAAAAACCAAACAAACTACAATGATGAAATTTCCACAATGGAACAGGAAAAATATTTACCAAATTCAGGGAGATAACAAGGCACCGTCTGTTGGAAGGACGCCAACCAAGTTAACTTCAGACCAAAATAAAACACGCTTTGTTTCCAGCATTTACCAGTACACAGGTCCAAACTCTTATTCAGTTGTCACATTTGCAGCCCATGAAGAGGATCAAGGCCCTTTCCTCCTGAGGAGACCACGTTTCTCCCTTATCGTCTCCTCCCTGCATGCCCTAGGATGGAGAGGGGATGGGCCTGGGTCCTCCTCTGACGCCCAGCCGGCCTCTGCCCTTCCCCAGCCTCCTCCACAACTTCTGGAGCCCCACTTCCACTCCCTGTCACCTGTTCCTCCTCTCCCTCGGAGCATGACAAGGCCCTTCAGGAGAAAAACTGCACTCCGAACAGGATGTCTAGATTCCAGAACCCCAATCCTTCAGAATGCCCTTGTTCACTCTGATGACTTTGGGCAGAACAGGGATCCAGAAAACTCTGCTCCCATCCCGGGAACTACTGGAGTCTTTGAATGACGCAGGGTGAGAGGCATCAGCTGCGACCACTTTACAGAACTTCTCTTCTCCCCTCTACTTTTTTCTTTTTCTTGCTGTCACCTTCCCTCCTGCACTTTCATAACCACTATATAAATTACTCTGGCAATTTAAAGAAAAGAGAAAAAAATAAGTTGAATAGGATCCAATCTTCTCCAGCAGCTGCCTTTGTCAGGGCAGAGAACTCTCAAGTCTTCAGATGAATAATAAAAATAAAACACATGGAGAAAAAATTGGATAAAATATAAATTAAAAAAGAAGAATGGAGCTGGCTTCAATCAATAACCCTTGAATTATTGACTGCTTTTGCCATTACATTCTTAGACCCCTGTAATCTTCTATGGGAGTTTGAGGAACTGGACCTGTGTAGGTGATAAGATGCCCATTGTCAAGTCATTATTCATTCCCACCCAGGCCTTGACAATCTCCCCTCCAGCCCCACTCCGCCCCAGTGCTCTGGGATTATCACGACAGCATTCATTCTGCGCCATGTTGCATAGAATCAGAAGAGGCACCCTGGATGCCTGGCAGTCTGTCATTTCAGGCGGAAGGAGCTTCCTTCTACCTGCCTTGGTGGACATTTTCCGCTTTCCACCTTTCCAACATCAACATATTTTAGTAGGACAAACTGTCAGTCAGAAAAGAAGAAGAGAGAGAAGGATTCCAGCAAGGGCTGCTGGGAGCCGTGGAATATGCCCCCCATGCTTGAGGGGGCCCAGTTAAAGGGCTCTGTGGGCAGGGGTCAACCTAGGAGCAGCTCTCCTCCTGCCTGCTTGCTCCAGACCCCCTTGAGCGAGGGGGACCCTCCATGCTTAGAGTCACTTAGCAATGTAACACCAAGCAGGAGTCTGAGCTAGCCTAGGAATGGAGGGCTGCACGCATGGCAGATGAAGTCTTCTTCTCCCTCCTTCTTGGTCAGGATCTGCAGGCAGCTGGCAGCAGAAGTAGCCTGCAGTACTGCATTCTCACCACTGCACCACCATGGCTCTTGGTGCCAGATGTGGAGCCCTGGACACAGGAGAACCGACTAGCCTCCTGTGTCCTGAGTGCCTGGAGCTGAGAGCAAGAAGAGGAGCACAGTTGGCTTGAGACCCACATTGGAGCTCAAATGAGGCTGGTTGAAAGACTGGAGCAGCCACAGCCTCTGATCTGTCTCAGCAAACTGCATCTCTCCAGCTTTTAAAAACTGACGCCCAGTTCAACAGATGCTTCCTCAAGCTGGAACTGTTGAGTGAACTGGTGGCCACAGGTGGGCTTTTGCTGCAGAGGAAGGTCCTTGGGAAGCTCTCTGTGTCCAGCAGCAGCAGCAGCAGCAGCATCTCCTCTCCTTCCTTGGGCCACTTCCCCAGCCTGCAGCACGCATCACGCATCACACTGCATTTTGGACTGGGCTGGAGCGGTGCTAAAAGCCAGGCCTTCTCTCAGCTGTTTCCCCAGGGCTGCTGTGTCCAAATAGAAAAGAAAAGGTCTGGTGGTTTTTATTATGAAGATTTACAGCCAGGAGTTATTTTCCATGGCAATCCTCTCCAAGGCATTTATGGGCTTCAATTACAAAGCATTGGTGTAACCCAGGAAAACAGCAGGCTGGAGACCAAATTCCCTGCATGTATCGCTCAGAGGAACCAACACCATTGATAATGAATACCAGTGTTCATTAAGGGAAAATACAAAAGCAAATAAACAAACCAGCAAGGAGTTTAGCTGCCCCTGCTCTCCCCCACCTCTCTGCAAGTCACATTCCTGAAAAACAAAACATTACCCAGCGGCTGGCAGAAATGTTTTTAAAGCATTTCATGAGCTCGAAGACCAGGGAGCGCAGGTAGCTGAATGCCCTTAGTAAAGCAATGGTAATAATAACATAGGCACACTGGGTGCCATCCCCAAAATTCTTGGACGGCTCTTAGAAAATCTGTGCATTGACAAAATTGCCATCTGTCAATTGCAAAAGGCTGCACGGTTTGATTCCATTCATGTACAGCACTGATATATGACGACATCCCAGGTTCTTGGGAAGAGCCCGATGCGTCCAATGGCCAATGCTGTGAGTGGATCCGTTTTGTCCATGCTGGAATTGCTGCAGTAAGGGAAAAATGTTTTTGGAACAGAAAAAGGATTCAAAGTGAATTGGCTTTGTCCCCCCCCCCCCCCTTTAATATGTGGATCCAGATTTCTGAAAATCAAGACATCCAGAAGGCAAGAATTAAACCAGCATCTGTTGAGGAAAAAACAAACTACAATCACCCAGTCCACCTCTGACCACAGATAATGGCTCTAAGCCCCTGCTGGGCCTGCAGAAGACTGGATCCATTATTTCTGGCAGCATTTCCAGTTGGGAGTAGGGGCTAGAAAAATCACTGCCTGAAGTGCTGGACAGCAGCTTCCACTCAAATGGCTTTGATGGGCTCAAGTTTGACTCTCTAGAAGATGGCTATCTTTTGAGGTTGATGTTTAGTTTATTTGAACTAAATATGTTTATAATATTAGAACTGGTTTACAATCTGCCCTTTTGGGGTGGACAATATTGAGGAGTTGCTGTATTTATGAATCCTGTAGAGAAATCCAGTCCTTGGGGATTCCAGGGAGGGTCAGAAGAGGGTCGTGTCTTTAATCTTGGAGAGCTGTTTCCAGGCAGGCTAGACCAGCTCTAGATGGATTCAGGGCTGCTGAGTGACATGCGAGAAAAAAGAGGGACAGGAGAGGAGAAGAGAGAAGAACCAGGATGAAAATATAATTTAATAATTGTAATGCTTAATGTATCTCCACAGATTAATATTGGGTGACCATTCCTGGCCTGTGAAGTGAAATAGGCTTTGCTCCTTCCAGCCCTTGGATGGACAAGTTCCAGAGAATTGAACTGCAGGCCAAGATGGGAAAAACTTTCCATTTCCTAAAGAAGACAAGTCCAAAACTCTTCCATATTCTTCCCAAGAAAACTAAACAGAGTGCCTTTAAGGTCACTGGGAGAAGCCTAACTCAGAGAGTTGGTTGTTACTTTTAAAATAAGTTAAATTAACTGAATAGAGCAAAATAATTAGTCCCCATACGCTAATACTTTCCCTTTTCTCTCTCATTAAAAATGACAGTTTAGCAGCTGTTGTCATTTTGGAGGGACTCTTAGTGGTGCCTCTAAACGTGCTTGGAGGGGCTCATTTGGCTGGTGAGCCGAGAGAAAGAGCAATCGGGCTTAGCAGGTGCCTTTCCATCTCTTCCTGGAGCAGGGAAATGCCAGCATCCTCTTGGCTTCAGCCAGCTTGTCAACAACATCTGACCAGCCAAGGGGAGAGATGGTGGGATGACGTGGGAGCTGAGCAGGCTGGACCCACCAGGCTTCACCCAGACCCCACTTCCCAGAGACTGACCGGCTGCTGCCCGATGGCAAAAGCTTCAAGGACCCAATCTTGAGAGCTAAGCGGTTTTCTGTGTAGGTACGAAAGTTGGGAGTGATCAGACAATCCGCCTCCTGTAGAGCACAAGGATTTTATGTGATTGGGGGTAAAGTTTTACAGTAATGTAGAGGGGCTGTTTGGTTTGTTTGGTATTGTTTTTAAGAGCATTTTATTCTGGTCTGCCTGTGTGATTTCATATTATGACTTTTTGCTTTTGCATTCTCCCCAGAATCCTTTGGAGAAGGCTGACGGTAATAAAAGTGAAACACTACGACTACTACCAGATGATATTTCTTTCTCTCTGCATGTGTAGAAGAACCAGGATTTAAATCCTTGTTTCTCTCTCCACCTCTTCAAATCAACAGAATGTTAGCCGTCTCCTTGAAGGCTGACCTACCACTCCATAGAGTCCCAATGGTTTCACCTTAATGCCTTCTTCACCACTTACCATCCTTCTAAACTTTTGTCAACTCCCAGGCGGACAGCAGTCACCTCCTTGGCTAGGCCTGGTCCTCTGCAGAAGGCCACCCTTTCAAATGCCAGGGTTGGAGTTCCTGCAGTGTCTTCCAGTGCAGCTCAGGCCTGTTGGGTCCAGCCAGTGATGCTGGTCTCTGGGCTCAGAGGGAGGAAGCACCTGGTCCTGCCTTCCTCCCCCACTGGTTTTCCCCCTGCTTTTGGGGGAGGGTTTCATTTCCCTTTGCCACTGAATGTGTGATGGGAGAAATAAAGCAGCCACATGAGCAACTCCCCTCAGAAAGGAGCAAAAAGACAGGCCAATTCCCATTTGGAGGAATAATGCCTGGCTTTGGCTCTTTCGGAAAATCAAGATATTATTGTCCCAATGCAATATTAATGATGCCAGTTGCAGCCATTTGTAATCTGGTCATCGCAGAAGCAGCTGTTCCCATTTACATGTTGGTTTCCCTGAGTACATTATTAAGGTAATATTTTATAGTGAATCCCACCAGCTCAGGGGCTGCTTGCCTAACGCACAGCATGAACAGCGCGCTCCGTTTTATAACTAATCATTCTTTTCCTGTCTTGGCAGGCCCTGCAGCCACCAAGTGCAGAAGACTGCAAACATTCCAGTGCAAGAGTGTGCCTGTGTCCATTATAAAATAATAAAATGCTGGAGAGAAAAATTTTGGAAATGCCACCAGCTTGGGCTTCTCCTGTCCACATTGGTGTTTAAAAATCAATCCAGCTGAAGGGCTGTTATCATAAATTGACAGTGCTTAAGGACAGACGTCAACACATCCATCCAGCCCAATATTTATACTGGGAAAATAAATGCTGGCAAGGTTTGAAACATAAACTAGGTTAACGCTCCATCAACAGAGACAGGATTTTTGCAAAAGAGGTGGAGGAAGGCAGAAGGAACAAACCAGGGAAGTGTTGTGTTGATATTCATTCTCAAATGCAGATAAATTTCTTAAGCACAGCAGATAAAGATCTGCCCCGTTACAATTTACAATATTACAGAAAGGTTGTCCTTTTATACTCTAGGAATGTTTATTTTATCCCATCCTCCACCACCATTGGGGTTTTTAATTTCAGTTTATGGCATCCAAATGAATAAGTTGTTGAGTTAGACATCTCAGCGTACTAAGCTGAAATAGGTGGGTGATTCCTTGGCCAAGAGACCTGCCTGCCAATCCTGGTCTCTTTCTGCCCAGCAGCAGCCAAGCATTAAGAGTCACCCAGAACCATTGTCACCCACCCCACTTTGGCTCACTGAGGGCTTCATCCCCACTGCCAATTCTGGAACTCTCACTTGGACAGGCATTAACAGCCCCATGATCACACCCAAACATTGGGTTCATCGTCCTAAGCCATAATATGGCTTATTGGCTTTGTTTAGTTCATTGTTTGGATTCATCCAGTTTATGGCATAATTATTGAATAAATTTGGCATAATTATTGAATAAATTTGGCATAATTATTGAATAAATTTGGCATAATTATTGAATAAATTTGGTCCAGTGAAGCATAAGGTGGGACTCTAAGCCATAGCTTAAGCTTTGACTGAACCGTGATGGCTCAATGATTAGAATGCAGTATTGCAGGCTAACTCTGCCCACTGTCAGTAGCTTGATTCTCACCAGCTCAAGGTGGACTCATCCTTCCATCATTCCCAGGTTGGTAAAATGAGGGCCCAGACTGTTGAGGGTAACAGGCTGACTCTGTGAACCATTCAGAGAGAGCTGTGAAGCACTGCGAAGTGGTATATAAGTCCAAGTGATGGTGCTATTATATTTTCAGTTTCAGTATGATGTTCCTCTAGGTCAAATGAAGAGATCTTCTAAGGAACCTGGAGCTCAGTTAACTACTTGGGGATGTCCTGGAGATTAGTGTCCTGAATGGTGGATCATCTGAAGATCTCTAAGATTCTGCTTACAATCTGGGTTGAAGAAGAGATAGGGAAAGAAGGGACTTGGAACTGTGATGTTAAGAATGACAACTTGAAAATAGTGGATGCCCAGAGAATCCTCCTGCTCCCTTTCTTTTTTATTCTGAAAGATCTGGCATTTGGCTGCAGTGCCAATCTTCCTCCCACTGGCTAGGTGGGTCTCCCAGGACTTCAGCCTTACACTCCCACTGCAAGATAGCACCTCTTAATATTATTAAGCTAATAGCAAAAGGCAAATTGTGACAACTTTCAGTATGATTCTGAACTAAAAACACGTTTAAGAATTTGTTACCTAAACTGAGATTAATTATGCCCATTGGCTTGGGAAGGTCAATTCATTGAAGGGCTGTTTGGGGACAATTGTCTTGCCCTACCCACTTTGTTTTCTCTGAAATAAGGCACATTCCAAGCCTTAGAGAATATTCGATGTTGCTGCTTTGAAAAGTTTCTCTTGCCACTCTGGGTGCTGCCCTCCTTTTAGAAACTGATTGTCAGATTGTAGTGCAAAGTCTAAAACGTGGCATCGCTAGTTTATTCCTGTGTGGTCTTAGGCCTTGGGCCACACGAAAGAAAGTTGGTGAAGAAAGAAGAGTGGCATCACAATTTTATTTGGGTCTTTTCTTTTGAAGTTTCAGAGAGGAGGGGATGTGCTGGCCGGGATGTGCTGCCCAGAGCCACTGAGAATCAGGTGGCATATACATTATCATCATCATCATCATAATAATAATAATAATAATAATAATAATAATAATAATAATAATCGTCATCATCATCATCATCTGGCAGGGAGTCACACTCATGAATGGCGCAAATAAGGACCTTCCTGAACTATCTCTGATGTTGTCCAGTGGACACACTTTATTCTTCAGAGAACAGACCAAGAACAGCTACAAGTACTGAGCATTATGCAAATCAAGAACATTTGTATATTTTGCATAATTTATTTTATGTGTTGTCATGGAAGTTTTATTTGCCTGGTTATTTATTTAGATCTAGATTTATATCTTGCTTTTCAGCTATATTTAATTGTTTGTAATAAATATTGAAAGCAGCAGAATATGATATGCATTAAAATAAGTTTGACAAAAAAATTGGAAAACAGGAGCATCCAAACAAAGCAGATCAACAAGAATTAAAATAAATGTTTCCTTCTGCTACTGGAAGGGTATTTGTGTGGGGAACGGACAAAGTATCATTCAGGATTAGGATGCAGAAATCCAAAGCTGGAATGCCACAAGTGAAAACGTGACTAAAATGTGACTATTAAAAGGGATGAAGCCGAGAAGCTGAAGATCCCCCAATCAGTCAACATTCAAGATACCTTCAGCTTGTGCAGCTATTGTCCAATATTTTGGGCCACAAGAGTAGATCCTACCTAGAAACTTACAAGCCATGCCTTGTTCCGATTCCCTTGATAGAAACTTTGTTCTTCTAACATCTCCTTTGGGAAGGCAGATTTGTCGCCATTTGAGTGAGGAGTGTCTGAGCATCCTGGTATGGTCTCCATGGAAGCAAGATTTCCCAACCTTTGTACTATTGGGTCACTCTTCTTGGGCAGGAACCAAAGCCCTACACAACACAAAAGTGCAGAAACCTTGCAACTTTTCATCGACTGCATTGCAAGGAGTCCCAATAAATGCCAAGCTTGTGCCACTGGAAATGGTTTTAATAGATTTACTTTCATGTCTATAATTCAGCATTAATCTACATGTCATGTTTAATGCATGAACTTCAACTGATTTTAGTGCATTTTCTGAAAAATGTTTTAAACTACAGATTAAAAAAAAAGATTTGGACACATTGCCTATCAGGCCGAGAGTAGCCAGACAAGGTGAAAGAATGGATTATTTTGCTTAGGTTTCTTAAACTGAAGGCTTTACTTCATATTTCTCTCTCTTTTTTTGATGCAATTTGAGATGAAGAACATGAAAGATGGGCTAAATGGATAAATGATTTGAACAGGATTGCCAGGAGGAGTGTGACTCCCAGAGCTGTGACATTGGATGGCAAACTTTGTGTCCAGGGAAAGCCAACCCTTTAGGGAGAACCCAGAGCAGGAAACGAAAAAAGTGCATGTAGCCCTACCAAGATTTACACCGGAGATATATCGATCCTCTGGTAGACAAAATCTATTCCTCTACTAACAGCCATAATTTCCATAATAAACACACATTAGTACAGTGCATACCTTTTATTAAAGAAGTTTTTAACAGAATAGAACAAAGCAAATTTTGAACTGCAGAGAAAAAGAATAGGGAAAACTAATAAGGAAGTAACTAAAGCAAACGACATCGAAAAGAAATAAAAAGAATCAAGAAGTAGCTTCTGATCTTCTTAACAGCAGTTATAAATACATTTATATTTTAACCACTCCAAGGTTACATCATAATGGCCTTTCCCCCATGATCTACCCTCCCTAATCATCAAATCCACACGGTTCATTTCTCCCCCAACTGAGTTCAGAAGAGAACTCAAATTTCCATGGTTTTAAATATAAGATGTTGATATTTTTCCCTTTAATCACAAGCATCCAATTTATAAGTCTACAAAATGTTACCACCTTAATTCACATTCTTCGAAAATGCAAATGCTTGTAAATGAAAAGACAAATTATGATTGCAGTGATTTGCAATTAGAGTGCAGAGTTCACCCTCTTTGATGGGGTTCAAATGCTACCCTGGGTCAAGGGAAATCCCTGATGCTTTTGGGCTAGTCAAAATTTGTTAGCAGCATCTCTCTCTTAGGAGAGAGTTTTTGGCGGGGATAAAAGGAGGGAAGCTCCCTGAATCTGTGTGACTTGAAATTCCCCAGGATCAGACAGTATATAAATAAATTGGTTTGCCATGCCTGGAGCAGGATGGCAGAAATGAGGAAAGACATGTATGGGCATTAGAGACTTTGCATCGCCCTGTGGCCAGAATGAGCGTGAGTCAACAAGAATGCAAATACAGCCTGTTGTGAATGTATTGGAGAACCATGACGGTGATTGGCATAGATGGCTTTGGAGCAGAGAGGGAGAGGTTAGCAGTGGCTCTGCCTCCGAGGGACAGGGGAGACAAGCCACATGCTAGAAAATGCTTCCTGGCTGGTGAACAACAAGGGGGAAGGAAGGTATGCGGTTTGGGCTTCCTGGAAACATCCTCCTGGCTGCTTTGGGGAGAAGGTCCCTTTGTGTGTTCTTATGAAAACGAACAGCAAAACAATGAGCCTCCTACAGTACATCTGGAATTGTAGTGCTGAGCCTCTCTTTCCAGAGTCAGCTAAGGAAAGGAAAGCACTTATAGAAGAGTTCTGGATTCTTCAAAATGTCCCAATAGAAGAATCTTCGTGCACGCACGCACGCACGCGCGCGCGCGCACACACACACACACACACATACTTTCTTGAACATTTCAGACAGATCCGCAAGTTTTCCCCAGTCTCAGATGCCTGCATTGGCAACTGGCTCTTCTAAGACTGCCAACCTGGTGATGGTGGACAACCTACTTTAAGTGAGATTTCCCCAGCTATAAATATACTGCGGAAGCCACACTTCCAGAGTGTGTTGTATGGCCCTGCCCCAAAGTGGAATGGGGAGTTGGTCAAGGTGGTCCCATCATCCTTTCCCTCTCCATCACCTCAATGCTGGGTGATAAGTTGAGGCCTCAGTGACAGCAGCTTGTAGCCTCAAAAGTTAAGTTAAGATGTTTCTAAAACAATCTCGGGCTTCCACGCGCCTGGAGTTACTTACCAAATAATCGTTACCTTATTTACCAAATAATCATTACATCATTTCCCCATTTGTTCAGGATCAGCAACCCCCTCCTTCTGAAGAAGATATCATAGTATCTGGGAGCAGATCCAAAACAACCAGAAGGAATTTCATAACCAATGTTTTTTTTTTTTGTTTTAGAAGTTAGTTTGGCTTTTGCAAAATGAAAGAAAGGCTTAAATAAACCTAGTTCTTATTTCCCAAGTGTTGGTCTCTGTACACACACACACAGTCAGACACGCACACACGCACACACAATGATTTGTGTGGACTGTGCAATCTTATAGACAAGAAAGTCATCAAAAGTTTGAAAATAGCTGGAAGGGTCCAAATAAAATTTGGAACGCTTGCTATGATGGCGCATTGGATTCAACCCTGATTGATGGCCTGGTTGCTAAGGGTGACCACACATTGCAGCCAAGCAGGGTTTGGCTAGGAAAAAGGGCTCATCCTGCAAGCCGCCGTTAGCCGCACCATCTTTTCTTTTCGTCCACCAGGGGAACGAAGTTGTGATAGAGAAACGTACTTACAACTTTTATGTTCCTCATTCTTTGTGCTACAACTGGATAAGGAAATGAAAAGTGAGATTTAATAATTCTTTTAAAAATGAAACAACAAAATAAATTCTTGAAAACTACAAATCCACAATAGAGAACAGCTTAAAAAAAAAATCACATATGCTAGAATTTACATCTCAATTTTAATTCCATTGACCTGATTGAATCCCTTGTAAGTATTCTCTTCCCACAGCTCCTTTCCCCCCCCCCCCCAGAGATCACTGTTTTCCTTGGCAGCTAAATAAAAGATTGAGTGGCAAAATGGGATTGAAAGTTGTGATCTTGGCAATGAGAAGCCAGCAACAAAACTGCCCACGCTAATTCACTCTTTCTGATCTTGTATAGTTGATGCTGTTTACATTTATACTTTTTCTCTCTGTCAAGATTGGGCGACCAAGTTTCTCTTTGCTTTTTAGTTTAACACTTCCAGGCAATGAGACTCAGTCTTGGCACCCAAACTTGCACAGATAGTAACTTTGAGCTACCCTGGCTAGAAGTGTGTAGACACCCACACTTTTCAAAGAAGCGATGCCAACTCTAAAGAATGCAAGATCCAATTGGAAAAAGAAGGAAGCTGATCTCCCAGAGGACATCGCCTGTCTGGGTCTCTTCCACTTTGATTTTCTTGGATCTTTTATTCCGTTCAGACATTTCTTCCAATTTCTCCCCATGAAACGTCTCCATCCTACCAGCCTCAGTAATAGGATCGGTGGCAAGAACCATGAGTCACAAGGTTCGTCCTTCCCTTTTATTGGCCTGAAATACCTGATGGGTTGATTCTCAGAAGAAATCACTGCTCCCCATTTTTCCTTTTGTGCGATATTTCCAGGGTCGATTCCAAGAGGGGCTTCCAGCTCCAGCCCCAGATTTCTGTGGGGTGCTCCGAACGACCCTGGATAAATGTTCTCTCTGCTGGTTATCAGGGTTCCGGCTATAGAAGCAGCTGTCTTATTGTAAGCTCTGTACACAACAAATCTCTCCTGCTGGGCATCCGAAGCCTTTGTCATCAGGACAAGATCGATATTAGAGCTTTACAGGTGACCCCTTATGTTGGATAAGGATCACCATCGGTATGCAAGGCATGGCCAGGTCTGGCTGTGAATGCACCTGCGAGAGGGAAGGAGGGAAGGAAGGTCTCCCCCCCTCCTCTTGAAGCCAAATATCAGTGGTTTATGGAATTCCTCTTATATCCCCACTTCTGTGATGGACTGCAATGGGATGGTTTAATCCAGAGGCAGCTCAGTTCAGAAGAGAATGTGTGAGGGTGAAGACAGCCCCTCCCTAATTGTTCTCAGAGGATAGGATCGGTGCACATTGTAGAGTCTCTGCCTGGATGCTGGCCGGGTAAAGATGAACAAACTCTCTCAGAGCCCCAGCAGTCAGTTATGCTTTGGTCTCTACTTGTGGACTACTGCAGGGCACTCTACGCAGGGCTGCCCTTGAAGCCACATCTGGTGTAGAATGCAGTGGCATGGGCTGTTATGGGCAATCAATGCTATGCCCACATAACACAGCTGCTCTGTCAACTGCACTGGCTACCAGTAAGTTTTCAGATGCAACTCAAGGTGCTGGTGATCACCTGGGGTGGAGAGTCCATCTGTCTGAGAGACCCTGCACCTCCTGGTGGATCTGCCCTCCCTCTTGGAGCTGATAGAGTTGGCATGCTTCAGGTCCCATCAATCAAACAGTGTCATCTGAGGGACCCAGGAAGAGGCCCTTCTCTGGTGTGGGGACCATTTTGCTCTTAATTTATTTTACTACCATGCACTGCCCAGAGGCATGATGGAGTTCATCTGCCATGCAGATTAGATAGATGGATGGATGGATGGATGGATGGATGGATAGATAGATAGATAGATAGATAGATAGATAGATAGATAGATAGATAGATAGATAGATAGATAGATAGATAGATAGATAGGAGAGAGGGAGGGAAGGTGGATGGGTGGATGAGTGGATAGACAGACAGACAGACATAGATAGCAATAGCACCAGCACTTAGACTTATATACCTTTCCAGCCCTCTCTAAGTGGTTTACCGTGTCAGCCTCTCGCCCCCCAACAATCAGGGTCCCCATTTTACCCACCTGGGAAGGACAGAAGGCTGAATCAACTTTGAGCCTGGTGAGATTTGAACTGCCAAATTGCAGGCAGCTGGCAGGCAGCAGAAGTAGCCTGCAGTACTGCACTCTAACCACTGCGCTACTGCAGCAGATAGAAACAGATGGAGGAGCATCTTGTAGGGTGGAGGGACCCAGGCCTCTGAGGGGAGAGCTTTAGACCCAGAGCTGGCCTCTTTTCATTAACTCTTAAGTGAAGCGTCCAGAGGACAAAACCAGCCAATCTTGATATTCCAGGGATTTCTGCACTGTTCTCCTCTGTTTTTCACAGCATGATTTATGGCTGCCCTTTCATGACATCCAACACAATTAAAGCTACGTCTATCCAGAGTGCGCCAGCACAATGCTATTAGTATTTGGGGAGGGGGCCTGGGTGAGAGAGAGAATGTGCTAACGATTCAGAGGGGTTAGAATGCTCTCCTTGTCTCTGTTCAGATAATTTCTTACTGAAGAACAGTGGGTAACTTTCTTTTCTTTTTTAAAAAAGGAAAATAAAAATGTCCCTCTATTGATCATTCCCCAACTCTTTGGTTCTACATAATAGGCTTGCTCTGGACCCTTTTCCATCCTCGGCCCCTCTTCTCTGCTGGGGGGTTTTACTTGCAGGCATCTGGGTTTGTTAAACAAGCATCTTCAGAAGCAGCAGCAAAATCTCTATAGATTTATTTCAGTAACAGGAAAAAAGGAACCTGCTGATGTTTTGGGTTTTTATGTCTCTCTCTCTCTCTCCTCTGCCCCCACCCCACCCCCAAAAGAACTGCACGGCTGGAGTTTTCATTTAAATAAAGAGCAGAATCGCATTACACTCCATTGATTGCAATTTTTTTTCTGACTGTTGTGACATTTTCAGGAAGGCTAATTTATTCAAGCATGGAAATCTTTAAAAACTTAATTAAGTTATTTCTCAGATTTTTCATGCCTTTATTGTTTTGAGCTCACATTTAAACTTTAATTCCAGTTAATAGTAAGAAAAATAGAAAAAAGAACATCCTCTTCCTTTTTTTCTCACTCCAGGGAACTTCCCCACTGAGGCACCTGCCCTCCTTTCCTCCCAGAGCCCCACAGCAGGTGAACCAGAGGTAAGTCACAGGTGAAGCCCCACCCCACACTTGACCTGATCCTCGAGTTCAGAAGTGGGCCCCTCCGGTTGGGCCCCTGCCCCAGGTTATGCCTCCAGCACTGGTCAGCCAAGAAGGGCCTCCAAGAAGCATCAAGAATGCTAGTCAGGAGTCCTCTGGCTGGCTTGCAGAAAAAGCAAAAAGGGACCAATACAGACTAAAACCATAAAAGCACAAAAAATAAATACAACGAAATAACAGAAAATGGAACCATAGAATGTAACACAGTGTATAAAATCAGCAACTCAAAGAAAAATCAATAGCACAAAGCTGATATATCTCCACCCCAAATTCATATAACCTGAGAAGAGCAGGGATGGCAGAATGCAAGATCCCTGGGTGGTCGTCTCCAGGAGCAACTGCAGAGCAAACCAACCCTGACTCAACGCAGCTTCTGAGCCAGGGGTCCTCCAAGGCCTCCAACCCCCGTGGCTTGGCCCCCTCTTGAATTGGGGAAAAAAATAATTCACAAATTCCCTGCCTAGAGATTTAGGATGATTTAGGACAAGCAACAAAATCAGGATTAATTTAAGGTCTCTCTCTCTCTCTCTCTCCCCTCCCTCCCTTCTTCAGGTTAGAATGATGTCAGGGAGAGTTTCTGCATTCATGCTATGGATAATTAATTGGTGGACGTTGCTGTCACAAAACATACAGTAAGTTGTAACCTGAGCAGAGTCTTTTGATTTGGGCAAGTTGTAAAAACCACACAATAAATAAAACCCACAGGTGCCTGCAGGCTGAGATGGCTTTGAAATGGGAGTCAAGATATTTGTTCATCGGGTGAACAATAGTTTTGACATATTGCTTCCCTGACCTGTGGCTTTCTAGAGGCAGCTGGTCAGCCAATCCTGGAAACAGGCAGTTGGAAGAAATGGAGAGTTGGACTGGTGCAGTTTGGATTGCCTGGGATTTTCCCCTCTCTGACCAGGAAGCAGCTGAGATATTGGCCGGTTGGAGAGAGGAAGAAATAGCCATGTGACCCTTCCAGAAGGAAAAGGTAAGAGGGCTACACTCCCTCAGGTGTCTTTGTGGATCAAAACACCAATCAAGCCCCTCCCCACAAGTTCCTTCTGGGCCCACCCTTGACTGAACACCACCCTGATTTCCCTCAGGCCAACTGAAAGAGACAATCTGTATTCCTGCTACAGTTGTGCATATTATTTTTAAGTCATTAGTCTCTGTCTCATATTGTGAGTCAAGAAGTTTAATAAGAGGAATTTATGGCCTGTCTCCTCTAATCAAGACGATAAACCTTAGTGGTGCTGAAGGCTTTGAGCTAATGGATGCTACTTTCATTCTCAGCTTTCTCCATCCTTGCTGCCCTTTTTCTAGCTGGTCTTTCTGGATTTATGATCAGATAAAACTGGCTCCTCTCAACTGAGCAAGGAGAACGTAGGACACCTTGTGCTCCCAGATGGCAACAAGTCCCTCCAGAATGAATTAATGGCCATGCAAGTGACAACTCCCAGTTGGGTCTGAAATCATGTCATAAGAAAAGGCTGTTGAATATTTAATGACTGTCATGTAGTCATTTCGCGGCATGTTTATTTGCTCTGCAGTTCCACCTAAGCGCAGTGCAAGCAAAATAGTAAACACCACATCATGAAAATTCTTTTATTCCAGAAGCTTCCCAGTCAGGAATGGTTGCAAATTCCCCGAGTTCTTCTGTGGGCACTGAAAGGAATAGTTGTCCTGCTGAAGAGCTACTTCTAAGGACCAGAGAAAGGGAGTATTTCCTCCTGCTCAAAATGCCTTGAATCAGGTCTACATAACTGTTGGTCTTCAACTCTCCAAGTCTGGTCCAAACCTGGTCTTGGTTGAGCTTGGACTGGGGAAATCAGGGGCTGGAACTGACCCAAGACTTTCAGAGGTCCAAATGCCAAGTACTAATGCCAGGCTTGGCTGATTGAGAAGCTGTTCCCTCCATGCCAACTATGAGAGTGGGTCTTGCCAAGCAAGGCTTTTTCCCTTCTTCTCCTGAAGAGGTTCTTTAACCAACCCATCAAGCCTCATTCATCCCACTACTCTTGCCTGAGAGATGCCCATGTAGCAGTAAAAAGCTCACACCTGCCATAAAGTTTCTTTTATGATGGTCTTTCCACCATACAGGATCTGAAATCCTTTCATAGGGAATGCTAGTGACCAGATGAGGGACCATCTTCTTATAGGACGCTAAATGGGGACTTTTCCCCGTGAAGTATCTGGCTACGGCAATGATGCCTGTCACCTGTTTCACTCCATCTGATCATCCAGTTTTCCCTCCCACACAAGTAGTGTCCAGGTGCTACCAAGCAGTTATTGATTACCAGCTGATGGAAGAAAACCAACCAATTAAAACTTTCAAGATAGGTCTCAGATGCATCTACCTTCTTTTCACATTCTCTCGTCATTCCACTCCCCACCAAAATCCAGAATCTCTGCCAAAATTTGTATTCTTCAGCCCAGAGCTTTGCTCTGCATATGGAAAACGTTTGCTCTGAATATTGTCCATTAATGTTTTCATCTGTGTTTAGTGTCAGGAGTTTTCGATTACTGGCCTTGCAAAGTGAAAAGCTTTGCTTTCATGCCTCCTCGGCTTTCATTTTCAGACACCCGTCATAGTAAGTGATAGGATCGGCACTTTGCCCAGAGGGAACAAGGGAAGAAACTTCATCAGAATCTGTAAAATATGTGGTTAGCTCTTTGACTGCAGACCCTGAACTGGAGTTGGGGGCCGGGAGGAAGGGCTAAGCTGTCTACCCAAGGAGATTCAAGACAGAGCATTCCAAAGATGGATATCCAGATTGAAAGCAACACAGACTCCATAATTAATTAAACCACTAAAATTTCATTGTCATAGGAAGTGGAAAGGATTACATTAAAACCCTCTTTTTACAACCCCATAATCCCTTAATTTTAGGGTAAAGTCGAGATGACTGGATGGAGCTGAGAATTTACTAGCCGGATGCCCTTCCTGATGCCACATGGAGTTCACAGCAGATTTTTTTTTTCTTTTCACCCTGAGAGAGAAACATCTGCCACTATCTAGGATTGAACTTTCAACCTTCTGAGTGGGAGGCAAGCATCTTCACCACTAGGCCACCGCGTTGCTCATGGAAAGGATTACAATTTGGTTCAAATTGTCAGAGCATGAAGTAAGTTTGGGTAGCAACAATGTGTTGTAAGAGTTGTAGAGAGATTCCATAGTCAGAGGCATTCCACCTCTGAATGCCAGATGCATTCAAAGCAGACATCAGTGCCAGTATTAAAATAACATTGTGGGTTTTCCGTTTTATATCCCTTTTGTGCAGTTTGTTGCATCTTTCTGTAATTATTTTTATTATAATGTGCCCAAATAACCCAGATTATTGCATTAAGTAAATAATTGGTAGAGAAAATGAGTGAGAATGATTTTCCTTCATTAAAGGCCTTTTGACAGTATCTGAATGGTTCCTCTTGGGAGACAATAAGGGGACCTTTGTCTCACAAGCAGAGGCCTTCTTACTTTCTCAGAGAGCAACAGAATCAGTCAGCCCCTGAAAATCTGAATCTGCAACTGTCTCGGGCACTTGCGTTCTGCAAATCATTAGAATAACAACAACCATGAGGAGATGATTTGGAAGATCCTTTTGGTCTCATTTACTTTCCTACCATGTAGAAGAAAGGCTAGACAATGAGATTTTCATTAATTATGGAGCCTATATTTATACCTATGTAGATATAGCCTCCATAATTAATGAATATAGATATAGGCTTAGGAAAATATATTCAAATGCCGCGACATGCCTGTTACCTACAGTGATCAGAATTGGCAAGTCATTTCATTCCCTATGACACTTGATGGAAATGAAAGTTGAACTTGGAAGAAGCAGGGTAGGAAGAGCATCAATGCTGTTGAACTTTGGTGCTGGAGAAGTTTTCTGAAAACACCATGGACAGCCATGGAAGCAAAACTGGATCATCAGACAAATGAACCCGGAGACACAAAGGACCTAACAGGCTCAGATGACCAGGTCAATTTCTCCACTGTGGATCCAACTCTCTGGAGAAGCTCTGGTGCTGGGAAAAATGGAAAGGGAAGGAAGGCAACCAATAGGTAGGTAGAAGGTCAGTCACCATGGTGATAGGTGCACTATGGAAAGACCAGATGAGGGACAGATGATGCTGGGGAAAGTGTGATTGCTGTGGGTCAACACCGACTTGACCGGTGCACAATCGATCAGTCATGCAGGAGACCCCGCCCATATTCCATTCCCAGCACTGGTCTTCATTTTTTTAAATCAATGTTTCAGTTACTCATAAAATAATTGTTCAGTGGGAAACACAGCCCCATGCTGACTAACTAAAGGGCTATTTGCTTGCTGAAAAAATTGGATTCACCCCTTTCTTTCTCTAAAGAGGTCCTGCTTATATGCACATGATTTACAGACATGCAGGTTTGAGAATCCTCAATGCATTGCATTGTGAACCTATTTTTCAAAGGGAAAATAGGTTTGAATGATTATTTCAGCTGGTGGATCACCAACAAAGCTTCCCCACAGAGCAAAATTCTCTTTTCTTCACATTACCTGAGCCTATTTCATTGGCAAGCCACAAGCACATAAATTTAGAACTTTCAGTTTTCATCCTGTGGCCAAATTCATTTGGTAGAGTAAATCTTAATAGAGCATTAGCTAAAAGTTTTCTTGAAGTATGAGCACATAGAATAATGTTTCAAAACATTTAAAAACTAGAGTCCAAACAAGTAGTTTTTATCAGGTCACTAGTTCAAATGTCTCAGGCAGGAATTTTGTTCCACTGATGAAAATCAACTGCATGGTACCCTTGTCCAATTGATATGTGTCTGGAACCAATAATATTCCAGGGCTGTCACCTTTGACCATGATTCAAACCAGAGCTATTTTTTTCAATGTCAAACTAATCAGGATGGGGACAAAACTCCAGTTGTTGCAGTTGTCCGCAATCTTCCCAAATGCTGAATTGCCTTCCTTTAGTGCATCTCGCACTACTGTCATGTTGAAACTTTAAATCTTAACTCTGTACAGCAGAGTACAAATAAATGTATATTATGCGTCAGCGAAACAACATCATATCAAAGATACAACCTGGAAGAAACAGCAAACTTGCTCTCTCTTCTTCAAGTGCTGATTTCTAAAATATAACTGAGCCATAACATTTTGGAAGAAAGGAAAGACCAGCCAATAACCAACTGCCAAAGTAGGTAACCCTCTTGGTGAAAACAAACCTATTTATAGGAGTTGAAGGTCCTTTATTGAATGCCTACTTTCAAGAACCAGGCCAGCTGCTATCACCAGAACAGGAAGAAAAAACGATGGGATGGGGAAGGATGAAGGACGGTGCTTGTGGTGCCTAAGCCCAGGCAGGTGTGCAGCACAGGTGGTTTTCCAGAGCAAAGGAAGGATCCCAAGGGCTGCTGTTTTGAGAGCAGCTGAGCAGTGAGTGGAGCACATTTAGAACAAGGATGGCTCCAGGCTGGTTTCTGGCTTTCAGCCCTTCCTAAAATAGTTATCTGGTGGGTCCTCCACATGACACAACCCAAGGCTTTCCATTGTCTTCCAATGGATATAAAACCGCTGTACCCACCAGCAGTGAGAATCCCACCTAGTAGGAAGGCATCAGACAGGAAAGAATGTTTTAATGATCGGGTGACTTAAGTATCAAAGGATTCATTTCATTCCTGGTTGACCAAATAAAATCAAAGTCTATTTCCCCTCCAAGGAACTCAGAGTCTCTTTCCTTCTCAACCTCACAGCCACCAATGTGCTTGGTTAAGGGGAAAGATAAGCACAAGGACCAAGATTGTCCAGGGCACACTTCACGGCTGAGCCATTTGTTCCCTAGTCCAAATCTAGTCCTCTGTGGAGCATCTCCTACAAGTCATGTGTGGCCTCCTCTTGACTACTGACAGCAGTGAGAGATTTTTTCCCCTGGGAACCATCTCTTCCTCCCATATACCTTCTGCTAATTTCTCTCTCTGTGCATGAATTGACTTAAGCCTGTCTCAGGTGTCCACCCATCCATTCTCCCGTTCTGCTGGAACTAAACCTCTTTCCAGGCCATATCCTGTGGATTGTGTTTACAATTCAAGCCAGAAGCTCATAAGCTTCTCTCCCAACAGAAGCCAGGTCTGTTCATTATCAAATCATCTCCAGATGTGCGGCTCCCTTTCTTCTCCCAGCAGCTATAATCATCACTTTGTTATGCCCCATGGGGGCCTGTAATATTGCACAGTGGAGCCTGTTCACATGCAGAAGGATTCTCAAACGAGGAAAGGGTAAGCGGCCGGGAAGAACGTGGGGAGGAATGGCTGTCATCCAAAGGATTCAGGCAACAATTTCCTGTGTAGATTCAGCTCGGCAGAGTCATTTTCCTTAAAGAACTTGCAGATGGGGAGCTGACTGTGGGAGTTGGAGTCCATCAGGTTTAAAGTCACCAAGGTTGGAGACCTCTGTCATAGAAGATGCCCTGTGTTCTTCTGCCTCCCTGCAGGGGCTCCCCTGTAATAGTTTCAGGAAGGATCCAGGATCATGGCCACCCATGTCACGGATTCTAAAAAACATCAAAAGACATGAATCTGGAGGGCTTTTCGGGCAGAGCTAGGATGAAATGAAGGTAAAGGGGTGTCCATCAGGCATGGCTCATTCGGTTCCTTGGGGCACAGTGCACAGATAGAAGCTGATGTGGGCAGAAAATATGGTTCCATTCTAGGAAAGCCTCATACAGAACCCCGGTGGAGCCCTTTTCGACTGTTCTGGGGTGCAGAAATGTTTAATTGAGCTCAAGAAACAGACTCAGCATAGCGCGAGAAACAAAAGAACAATCCAAAACTAGTCAAATGTTATGCATGTCTATCCAGGCAACCAACACAGGTCTGACTTCAATTCACACCAATGCCCATAAGTCACCAGCACCCTACCCTGCAAGGAGAGCCAAGCACGGAAACAGAATTATGTGAAGATGAATGCCTTACCTGAGCCATTTGAAAAGGAGGCATTTGGGGGTTGCTAGGCAAAAATACAGATAAACACTCCGGTGCTGAACAAAGAAAATGCAAATGTGAAGCTTCTAAGAAATAAATAACACTCCACAAGCTTCTGTTGCATTATCTGAATCACACACAGACCTTCTGCAACTTTGAGGAGGATTACCTAAGAAAGAAGTCCCCCGGGTTCTCTAGGTAGAGCTGCCTTCCCTTTGGACGCTGTAAGGATCTCATACTCTTAAATTCATGAGTTAGCAAAATCACTTCATCCCCAGGGGAGACTCAGCTCTTGACAATGCTAGTCAGTAAGATTCTCTCCAGATCTTCTTGAACATCTCACAGGTTTTCAACGTGGGGTAGACGGATCTGTATGCCTTGAATATATTTCAAGTGTGATGCTTTTCTGGAACCTGCAATAGAAGCTGGGCCCCCAGAGCCAAAGCACCTGAACTAGGCAGGGGAATGTGAACGAGTAGTGTGTTTGTGTGTGCACACATGTCCAACCACTGCTAAACCAGAATGCTGAGACCCATCAAGATATCGCATTGACATAAAGCAATATGGATGCTGTCCTAGGAATATTAGCTAAATGGGCATTCTGGGTGGGAATGGAGGTTTTTCTGTAGTTCAGGCTAAATGTCAACAAGACACAGTTAATTTTCTGAGTGATTTACTGGGAAAAAAAAAACCTATTTTCACAGGCCACAAAATTTATAGAAGCATCCTTGGTAGACCTACTTCAATCTTAGTTGCCACATCAGCCCTCACCTCCCGTTGCATTGCTTGGCTTAAAGATGGATTTCCTTGGGTTAAATTAAGGATACTGTGGCCAAATGGCATCAATCCCCAACCATTTACACAATTCGACACACATCTGCTAACAGCTGCTTGCACATGAATCCTGTTCTAGCAGGGGATGCTGAACGTAAGCAGAGCAGACCAAGAAGCAAGCCATCTACGCATTGCCAGGAGGCCTTGGCAATGCGTAGATGGCTAGGATTCCAGACTTCGTAACCTCCAGGTAGCAAATGGTTTGGGGGTGAGATTTCTCCTCCCGTGACTCTTTTTGAGGAAGCTGTGAATCCGATAGGAGGAGAGGAAACGTTCTTGCCATGAACAATCTCCCCAAGTCAGTCTATCAGAAAATGTTCTACTTTACCAAGGCCACCACAGAAGTCCCATCTTCTCTGCCATTCCTCTTTTCCCAGGGACAGAGATTTACAGGGATGGGGACAATGTCCCAGTGCTTCCCCCTCTGCCTTCTGCAGAGCTCATCCTTCTCCTCCTAAATGGCTGGGGAACCCTCCACAAAGCTCCCACTGCCACCCATGCTGAGTCCAGCAACACGTCCCTCTGCAGACGGCGAAGAAAGAGCGGGATCATTATTCAGAGTGACAAGAGTGTCCTCTCTGCAGCTATTTATAAACGGACTTTTGCAGGCTGGCAGGTCACCAAGCTTTTGCTACGTGCTGGCATGCAGGGACCTGCTCTTGATCTGACTCCAGGGACAGGTGAGCAGAGGTCACCCACGCCCAGAGGTGACCATCCCTGGTGCCTTGTCCACCATGGATGAGTCCCATGCCTCCTTTCTCAGGGGTTTCTGGCATGACAGAAGATTTGAGGGTTGCAAAAGAGAGTTTCCCATGGGGATGGTGGGATCTCCACCCCCAGAAAAGGCCTCAGTATGCAAAAGAGAGTGGGTCATGATTGATGTGGAGCAGACCAGGAGAAGAACAGTTCTGCCACGCTCATGGGTACTTTTCTCTGCTTCCCTCTCCAGAGGTTAAGAGGGGGCCAGCTCCTCCATGGTTATCCTCAGGGGCAGCTGCCCTGCTTCCAGACCCAGAGGGACCAGTGGTTCCCCCTTGCCCTGCTGGACCAGGCCTGATCCTCCAGCATCCTAGGAACTGAGGGAGTGGTTTCCTCCACCCGGTGAGTTGGGGAAGGTCTTCCTCAGTGATGCAAGGTCCGTGTTCTGGAGCTTGGTTTGGAAAGACCCTGGAAGCCCCTAGTCCCTGGATGGAGTTTGGCAGGTTTGGGGCAGCCTGGAAGGGGCCTCCCTGGGGAATGAAAGTTGGTGGTGTCTCAAACCCTCGAAGTGGAAGTGTGCTTAGTCAAGTTTCCTCTCCCAGGGTTACAGCTTTTCATTTTGAAAAAGTCATCCGGGATTTGTGTTTCTCCACGACTGTTGGCGGGATTTAATATTCCGTTCTGCGGACAGAAATCTCAGGAAGACTTAAGTGCCTTTTTCTCAATTAAAGCTAAAAGTAAGACTCACCTCTTCACCCTCCCATCCCTCCAGAAAGCAAGGAGGGCAGCCTGAAGGAGCAGCCAGCTGGGTGACACCTTCCTGCAGCATATGCCCAGGTGCAAAAAAGAAAAAAGGGTGTGTGTCAGGTTGACAGGAAAGCAATTAAAGCAAAATGAATGGAGAGAGAGAGAGAGAGAAGGAGCACTTTTTTTGGACTTGCCTGAAACATTAAATGGCTTATTTCTTCAGCTGTGATAAATATTTAATTATCAAAAGTAATTGTGTTAGGGGATTTGGGCAGGCAGCTTTTTGGGTTTCTTTTATTTCATTTAGACAAAAGGGGATATGTGTGTTTGTGTGCATGTCACTGCCTATACACCCACACTTGTATATGCTGATTTGATCCTTCGCAATAACTGGCAAACTCATATGGCATCTTTTTACAACAGTGGGAGGAATGATGGTTTCATCCTGCTAATCCAAATGGGATCATTTCTCAAGGAATGTTTAGCATTTTGCCTAGGCAAATGTCGGGCCTAGATGCCTAGTTCCCCAAAGGCTCCACTCATAGACTACGCCATGCCCTTCCCTGCAGAGGGAAGCAGAGAAAAGCACCCACGCAGGTGGCAGGACTGGTCTCCTCCTGGTCTGCTCCACTTCTCTGCTTCCTTCTGCACCGTGAGGCCCTTTCCAGGATGGCGTCTGGATGTCTCCCTGGACAGCTCTCCTTACCCTGGCTTCCTCTAGGTCTGTGGCAGGGTTGCCAAGAGTTTTAGCTTTGTGGCTGAGCCTGGATGGGGAAGGAGGATGTCTCCGCTTGGCTTGGAAGTGGAGGCCGCATCAAGGCATGGCCAGTGAGTCTTAGAGTCACTGTAAACTTCCAGAGCATGCTTTTGCGAGGGGCATGAATGCTCTTTGCTGTTGGCTTACTGGTGAAGACCTGCCAAGCAATGAGGCTTGTGGTGGTGGAGAAGAAGTCCAAACCTCTGGGCAATAGTCTGCCTGAGGTGGCAGGAGCTCCTGCTGGCTCGAAGGATTTTCTAGGTGATCTGACCCGGCACTGTTTTTTCTCTGCACTGAGGAACCCCTCTAGAATTCACCTGGTCTGAAAACCCTTCTGTGCACCTTGCCTTCACAACAGTCTCTCTTTCTCTTACTCATCCATCCCATGTCTTGCCTTGATTTCCTTCAAAGAGCACAGCACACCAGATGTAGCTTTCCACCACTCCAATCCTAAGTCTAAGCCCCTCCATCTTCCCTCACCATGACCAGTTTGACACAGGAGAAACTTCTCCCCAACCGCCTAAAGTGCATTATCTCCAAATGGATTTGCTGTTCCCAAGGTCAGCTTCTCCATAACCACGGCCCACCATGAGTGGTCATTTGCCTGATCCTTCTTGGCAGCTCTGGGAGAAATGGCTGCTTGTTGGTTCTCTCAAAATGGCCTCCATGTTTCATCTCACTGGTCTGAAGCATCAAAACATGATCCACACTGCGGGGAGGAGGCTTAACTTGTTTATTCCTGCATAATTCCTGGTCTTAAATCTCTATTCAACAACCAGCCTAAGGCTATTGTTGGCCACACAAGGGAAAGCACACAGGGACCATTTTCATGAGAAAATTTGCATTTTTCAAAACAACAAGCACGAGGAAAAATGTTGTTGTTTTGTGTCACTTCCTGGGTTTTTCTAATTCTTGCTTCCCATGGGATTTTTAGCAAAACAAACGATGGATTTTGTTTTTATTTATTCCTTTCTCCACCTTCTATAGTCTTTTGTTACATTACCCAAGGCCTTTTGTGCTTTCTGTGTGATCATCTTCTCTGCAAAAGCACAATGCAGGAAAGCTAAGTCTTTCTCAACTTTGTATTCCGAAATATAATTGTTTTTTGATATTAATTTGCTCAGGTGAATCTTTACAAAGTGCCTTTAGAGACCTGTTGACTAATACAGCACATTTATGCAACATTATAATTAGGAATGGAACGACCAGCCTGACTTCGGACAATGAAGCGTGAACAGAGGCTCTATTTCATGGAAGATCACAAGCCAGGATCCAGCCTCAGGTCTGCAACAAGTTCTACCCTTCAACTGCCCAGCTGACAGCACTGCAGTTGCTTCCTTACCTCCCTTTCCTTCCCTTAAAGTGATCCCCACTCATAATTACTCGTGAAAAACCCCTCTTGCCTGGATGAGCAGGGCTTGAGGGATAGAGTTAACGCTACACTTCACACGACTTCCCTGTTGCAATTCATGCATGCAGAAATTCCCCCTCGTAGAGGAAGCCAGGTCTCCTGTCTGACAATAACATCATTTCTAGTTGGATGGCGAACTATAAAGGCACCTAAATTATGTTTCACGATGGGACACTGAGTTTATGTCTCATTATGAAAAATACGGTGTATCTCTGTGTAGAATACCTGACAGCTACTTTGTTTTATTATTAACAGGCTGTGTTCAAGGCAATAAAGACAATGGAACATAAATGTACCATTGTGTTGTCTCCACATAGAGCAGGTGGCAGGGCCTGGGTGTAATGGGAAATGAGCCGGAATCCTAGTGCAGGTACTTTGGCTGGCTTCTGCACCTGGGCGAAGGTTGTCCTGTCAGGAACCAACATCTCAGGAGCTTCTTCATATCTCCCTGTTTCTTGCTTGCCAGCTTCTTGTTGAGGAGAGTTTGCTTAATTCCACACAGGGGAAGCGGAGCCTCCATCTTCAACGGCAGCATAACTGGGAAGCCAGGGATCACCAGTGGCTGCAAGTATGAGTATCTGGAGGCCTCTACCTTGGTTATGTTCAGAAACAGCCTGTCTGCAGGTACTCAGCTCAGCCCGAACTTCTGCTCCAGGAGAAGAATTGTGGAGTTCTTGACTCACCCCCTTTGCAGACCTGCCTGGTCCCCTTCGACTTATACCCAATAACCCCCTTTCTTCAGCAACCTTGAAAATGGGCTCCCAGGGAGTCAATTCAATCATTGCCCCCTTCCAGACAAACCTCACATGTGGCAGGACGGGGACTTTGGCCACTGACCAGATTGGCTCCCTCTGGCTGCTCTGAGCTGGGGACTTGATCCTGAGGCTGAAAGAGCAATCCTCAGCACCTGCACAACTTTGGGGTCTTAGGGACCCCCTCCGGCCAAGACAGGCTTGGTTGCCCTCTCTAGACTTGGATTGTGCCCACTTGCTGAATGGGTCTCAAGGACACCGAAAGTACAGCATGAGCCACAGGTATCTGCATGATGCTTAAAGACCCCCAGGTTAATTCAATGAATATGTGCAGTGTACCTATTTCACCAATCATAAATGCTTTATGGGAATAACACCGTAAAGCAAATTGTTCCTTCTGATTCAGCTGTTTTATTTCCTACCTTCTGCGCAGGGTGAAATTTTCATGGAAGTGGCACTTTCTTGTAGATCCTGGGGACTCAGCTGCCCTCCATGATCACTTCACCCTTGGGGGAGGGGAGGGGGGCTGCTGCAGGGGACAACAAGAGGACAAAAGCATTTGGGGGGGGGGTCTGGGTGCACCAAGCACCCCAGTCTTCTGGGCTCCATTGCCCTTGTGTCAGGGGAAGCTGCTGGCCTGCCCCTTCCTTTGGCTACACCTCCTGCCCACAATGGACAGACGGATGGATGGACAGACCCTCCCGGTCTCCTCTTCGCCTTTCAGAGTCACCGACATCTTTGGCAGATAATGGGATGCGGGCATGTGAGCGCAGGAGCAGGTGCATGCTAATGAGGAGATCAATTTTAATTAAGATTTTAATTAAACACCCAATCCGGTAGGAAATATGATAAGCAGGCAAGAAAGACCAAATTTATAAGGGGAAGAAGAGAAGTGTACTGGGGGGGGGGGGACTAGGAGAGAATAAAACACAGAAAAAGAGTCTGAAAACTTTCCCACTTCGAATCAATTTCACTTCTTTTTCAAGCAGGGGAATCTTTATTTTTTATTTTTATTTGCCAATTGCTTACAAGATAATAGGTATAAGTAAAAACATAGTTATGAATACATCGATACATATAAGAAAAATAAAAAAATAAAAAAAAAGAAGCAATAGGACAGGGATGGTAGGCACGTTGGTGCGCTTATGCAGGCCCCCTAGAGACCTCTTAGGAAAGGGGTGAGGTCCATTGTAGACAGTCTGAGGTGAAAGATTTTGGGGTTTGGGGAAGAAATCATAGAGTCAGGTAGAATATTCCAGACATTGACCCCTCTGTTGCTGGAGTTGCATTTCCTGCCATCAAGTTTGGTGCGATTAACCTTGAGTTTGGATGTATTTAATACAAATTCATATTAAATACACTGGAAATGCACTTTGAGAGGATCGGGGTCTGCCGAGGGTCTGCTTAGCTTCTCGAGCCGTCGGTGCCAGGCAGAAATCTCCTGGGCAGCAAGAGGGACTTTTTCCAGGTCCTGCAAATGAACAGAAAAGCAACCAGAGGACGGTCAGTGGAAGATCCCAAAGCTCTGAGCAATTCCGCTGGTCCCACTGTCCTGAGGGATGGCGATCCTTTCCTTTCTATTCTGTTAGGGACAACCGGCCACTTCTCTTTAATAGAATGGGAGTTGAATGGACATAAACCAGGTTAGTTTGATCTCCCCCTTCTCTGCCTGGCCTCCTGTTTTGCAGGAGGGGGGTTCCTCCCCCCTTTGGACCCAGACCTTTGGCTTGGACAGCCATCGTACCCTGCCTCGCAGGAAGGCCAGCCTTCCTGAAGGAAAGCAAACCGAAGGGAAAGGGTGTCTTGGGCATCACCTCCTGGGAGGGCAGGTGTGCCCTGCCTTGACCTGTCCAACGTGGCTGCTGAGGCTGAGCATCAGTCTCCCCCCACCAAGGTATTGATTTAACCATTGGTCCTTTTCTCCCAATTTGAAGAGGCTGTTAGTGATCAGGGGGTGGCACATGGGCCGCCAATTTGGATCCTCACTCAGGAGGATCCACTCCCACCCCTTCCCCACTGCTTCCACCTGGCTTCCAACCAGGTACCTGCCCTGTGCCACATCGAAGGTGGTGAAAAATGCAGGAGAGGGGTGGCGTAGAAGAAGACAGATCTATCTGGCCTCGGAGAAAAGCAATGAACTCTTATGTTGGAAGTTGTTTGGCTTCATGATCACTATTAGGCTATTTCTCTTAATAATTTTACATCCCTTCGTTTTATGTTACATATTTTAACTCATTTGCACTTCAAACAAGGAACTGCAGCTTTCAAATGGTCTAGAATTGTAACAGAATCAAAATCAAATTTATTTATTTTTTAATTTCTCCATAATTAGACTAGTTTGTGCTGTCAGTGCAAAAGAAGCCGACAGGTGTTGTGTCTTCCTTAGTGGATTTAGGGTGGGAAGGAAAGAAGAAAGGTACAATGGCACTCAAATCCCCAGACAATCCGTGGCTGCAGCAGGATAAAAGCCTTTGCCTGAATAGGTCCTCCTAATCTCAAACAAAGAGGGGCTGCAAGACTTATTCTGGTGCTTTCTGAGAGGCAAGAAATGAAAAACTTTAATTCAGACTGCTGCTTTTCCCCTTTGGAGCAGGCAACTCTAATAAAAAAGAGAGAGCGAGAATGAAATTCATTTGAACTTCACTTCCTCAAGATTTGCCTGCCGCAGATGGTTTCCTCCTGTTTCCCCTCTCAGAGTAGCTCTCTGTTGAAACATGCCCTCCGAAGCTGCTTAGGAAGTTCTCCTTTGCTTCGCTTCAAGGGATTATGGGCCTCCAAATGCCACCCTGGTTTTCCTTCTTCCTCCCAACCGATGGGGCTGGTGAGGAGGAAGAGCTCACAGGGGAGAGAAGGGAGATGGAGGGGGGAACGGGCTGCACAAAGAGCCAGGCCAAGGGTTTCATTCAGAAGGGATTCCAAGTCTCCAGATCAAGAATCCACTCTAAAATTAAATCAACAATTTGGACTGCTTCAAATCGGATGCTATGAAATTGAATAGATTTAATAGCCCAGAAAAGCTTCGGGGTCTTTTTGTGAAATGCTTAGAACTAACAAACTGATTCACTTTATGTTTTGGTTACACAGACTGATTTGACAATCTGAATTGAGTCGATGGCTTGAATTGGTCTGGTCTGGGCCGGAAATGACCAGCGCTCTAGAGCTAAAGGGGTGAGCGGACGTGGAGGAAGAGGAGGAAGAAGAGAAGAAAGTTTTCCCCAAGTTTCTGGAGAGCTCTGCAGATTTGTGCAAGGAGTCCCATAGTATTACAGAGAACATTGGCTGATTAGTTTCAGAAAGTTGAAGGAAGAGACAAACTCCTGGGTTGACTGTGCACATTCAGTTAACTTTCTGGAACTTCTGCCTTGTGTATTATTATTATTATTATTATTTTGGTAGATCTCATACAGGACTATGATATTTCTTCCCCCTGTGACTTTGGGGAAGGCCCCCAAAATAGAATATCAGAGAACCATGACACAAAGGCCCAGACAGCTTGCTTCCATAAACTCTTCCCATTGTATACAACTTCTCCTCTTTAGTTTCCAAAGCTCAACTTCATGTAATAATAAATAAATGAATAAGCCTCTCTGCAAATCTTGGAGATAAATAATAAATAAATAATAAGTCTGTCTGCAAGCCTTGGAGGCCTTTAAGCTGAGAGAGAGAGATACACACACACAGAGAGAGAGAGAGAGAGAGAGAGGGAGGGAGATGGCTTAGGGCACCCTTGGCCTTTGTCTTTCATTGTTAAAAGTTTCCCCAGTTTGATCTTATTAAAGGCTGTTCTCTGCGCCTGCCTTGCCAACTCTCATTGTAACCCAATTAAACTTCCTCTTTCATTGAGTTCTGAGTAACACCAGCTGAACCGGCTTACAGGGCAGAGTGGGAGTGAGGTAGGAGGGGAAACACGGCAGCAGAGCTCTCTTTTCCAGCTCAACAAGCTCTTTCTTCACCCAGACAGAAAAGCCATCAAATCTTACCCAGATCCCCAGATCTGAACTTCCCACCTTGGGAACAGCCATCATTAAGAACTTGCACCCTTCTTGGCTTCCGAGGAGAAGCAGGAGGGGTCCTGAGTCTGACTCATCACCAGAAAATTGGGGAATGGCGTTGAAGAGCAAAACAGTTTGTTATGTGAAACATTTTCTCCCTTCCCCACCATTTATTCACTCTGGTGACCCCACTTGGTGTCCTGCATACATTTTGCAATTTTGGCCACTGTCTCTTCTGGATACTTGGGCAGAGCAAAGTGGATGTGACAGCCACATCATTGGAGCCTGCTCTGCTCTCATCCCAGTCTGGAGCAGCCTGCTTGTCAGGAAAAGTAACAGCTGCTGTCAAAATATTTGGAAACAGACATTTCCTTTGGCACCAGGGGTAACAAGGGAGCTGGGAAAGGCAGAAGTGTGGCTGTCCTTTGGCTCTTCCAAGAGACACTTGGCCAGCAAGGATTCCCTGCTCATCCTTTCCATTCCCAGTTGGAGATGCACAAGGGTTGTGGAGTGATCCACCTGGAGGCATCTGTTTGCACTCAGCCCCCTCTTGGAGAAGCTGGCCCAGGTGGCCTATATGTCCACCAACCCACACGGAAGGAGACGCGGGGACCATCTCTCCCCTTTGATTTGGGGGCCTGCATTTCTTCACGATGGATCCTGCTCCTCCGCTCCATGTTTCTCTACCAGAAGCCTCACCTTTGCATTTCACATCCCGGGAACTGACATATGGCACAACGTTTGAGGAGGTTCTTGCAGTTCCCAAGGCAGCTTTGACGTGGTTATTAATACCAACATAATTTCATGATAATTAGAGAACACAATTAAGAGCTATTAATAATGACACAAATAACGACATTTTAAAGCCTCATTTTAATTTGAGTAATATTCTGTCTGGTGGTATTTAAGCTGCTCAGTCTGTGTGATTACGGCCATCCCAAGCTACAATCTCCTGATCGCCCATCAGTTGCCGCCTTGCACCACTTGCCACCAGCCTTGCAGGGAGTGGGCAGCCTCTTAGGCTGCTGGAAGGCTGGCCAGGGCCGTGGCAGGGGGCCAAGGCAGAGGTGGATGGGTGGGAGAACAGTCGCAAGAGAGGCAGGCAGGCAGGCACACCACAAATCTTCTGCCAAGCAAGTCCTGCCCAGCTGTGCGACTCCTGTTCCGTCCTGGAAGGGTTGGAAGAGAAGGAACGTCCCCTGTATCAACCACAGGCCCGTTTGCCCCTCCGCCCCGAGCTTAACCTGTGTAGCGTGTCTCTGGGTGTGCATGTAAATGCAGTGAAGGCAGATTATGGGCTTATCCACCAAGCTCTTTAAGAACCTTTTCCAAAGGGCACCTTCTCTTAACCACCAACGCCCCCTCCCAGAGACTTCCTGAGATGCTGATCCTTCCAGGATCTCTGCCAAGCTCTTGGATCCCTGGCCTGAGTGAGGCTGCTGCTGTCCAGGATCCTCAAGCATTGCATTACCTCCACCAAATGTCACCCGTCTGGCCGCTTCTCTAAGCTTTGGAACTGGCCCCCTTTTTTGTAACTGATTCCAGGGTTGCAACCCATGAAACATGGAGGGATAATTAATTCGGAATAGAGCTGGGAGGGACCTTGGAGGCCTTCTAGTCCATCTCCCTGCTCAAGCAGGAGACCCTATATTATTTCAGACAAGTGGCTGTTCAGTCTCTTCTGAAAAGACTCCAGTCTCGGAGCACCTGCAACCTCTGGAGGCAAGCAGTTCCACTGGTTAATTGTTCTCGCTGTTAAGTAGCTTCTCCTTAATTCCAGGTTGCTTCCCTCCTGGATTCGTTTCCATCTGTTGCTTCTTGTCCTGCCCTCAGGGGCTTATTTGGAAAATACATTTGACCCTCAGCCCCTCTAAGTACTGGAATCCCCTCTTTTCTCTAGACCTGCCCTGACCAATTCCTGCACCCGTTCTTCATATGTTTCAGTCTCCGTGCTTTTAATCGTCTTAGCTGCTTTTATCTGCACTTCCTTCCGCCCCCCAAAGTCTCACGATGATGGATGGCTTAATGGAAGCTGGGAAGTTCAAGTCCATCTTCTGAGCCCCCCCCCCTTCATCAAGGCAAGCAATGAGTGCTGGAAACTATGTGGGGCAGACAAAGATGGAATTCCTGGAAAACAACCAAGAAGAGATAAAGACAACTTGGTTCTCAGAAGACTCTGCCAACTCTCTGCCCATTGACAGAGCAGAAGGAAGGAAGGAAGGAAGGATTCTGTTCTAGGACCTCCAAAGGCTGCTTAATTGGGTGGGTATGTCAGGTGTGAGAGACCAGATCCACACGTGTAGAATTCAAGCTAGCTACTTTATTGTACTCTGCCTGTAATACAGGAATCTCCCCATATTGCTTGCCTTCCCTTGGGGACAGATAGATGAGGTTCCATGGATCTTGGGATGAGGGATTGGGTGTCAGTTCTGGATCTCCTACTTCTGGGCAAGGATTTGAGGCTAATTCCCCTCTAGATACCTCCTCCTTGCCTGACTGAGTGTTTCCCAAAAGGTTGGAAACAGGGCCTGGTGACAGGTAGGGACCCTTGCCCAGTGCTCCCGAGTCTACATCTTTCCCAATAAGCTTTCAGAAAGGTGTCCCAAAGAACAAATCAGAGCAGTGGAAGAAGAATTCAGGCTGCCGGTTTGGCTGTCACCATGGCTTTAACTGTGGAGACATTAGTAAACAGCAATCAATGCTATTGCCATGCAACAAAATTCAGCTGGTTTCTGCAGGTGAATCTAATTGAGAAACACACAGGGGAAGCGCAGTTGGGCTTTTGGGGTGGAAGGAAGGCAGGGCCAATCACATCTGCCTTTTTTTTCTGACTCTGCCACAGCAGCCTTTAAAAACTGCCACCATACCCAAGATGATGGCTCCTGATCCTGTTTGCCTTCATGGCTCTAAGGGAAGGCTAACTCTTGGGCAATGGTTCTGACTCAAGAGATCTGGGGACATTCCCATCACATGCAGCCTCTACAATGATTCTGCAGTGTAGAATCACAGAAAGGTGGAGTTGGAAAAGGTCACAAAGAACATCTACTCCAATCTTCTACCCCAATCACATCATTTCGAAGAGGCAGCATCTCACTTCTGAAAACCCTCCGGAGGTGGAGCACTTATGTCCCCTATGGGTGTCTTCTTCCACAACAGGGAAACTGCAAAGGGGGTGATGGTTCTCCATACCGCATATGGACTTCAAGGAGGCATCCTGCTGACTACCAGGGGGTGGATGGTCCTCAGCTCTGATCCAGCCAGGTCTCCTGATGTTCTTTTGCAAAACCTCCTACCCACAAATACCCTCCCTGCCCAAAGTGCTTTCCCCATTGCTTGATGGGATGTGTCTAGGGGTCCAGGAGCCAGGGTCAGGCACAGGACAAGGCCATTTCTCCGTTGTTGCCTCCCCCTTGTGCAAGATGGTCCCAGGGAAAAGGCAGTTTCTGGGGGACCCCATGCAAGGAGCCTCACTGCACTCCAAAGGGCTGGAAATGGAACAGTGAAAGCCCCTCCCCCAAATGGCAAAGTCCCACATTGCTGCTCCTCTATAGGCTCTGTGGAGGACGGAGTTGTTCTTGACCACAAAAAGAATCTCTAGAGGACTTTACAAATCCTGATCTTCTCGTCCAGGTTACATTGGATCGGAGGAGGCCTTTTCCTCTCCAATAGAGCAGATTGACGTGCTTCCTGCCAGCACCTGCAGGAGGTTATGGATCTGGGCTGCCGGGCTGCCGTCCCCAGCTCTGTGACAGCAACAGGCTCTCCTCCCTGTTGTTTAGAATGCAAGAAGTGTCTTCTCAGGGGCCTTGCAGCTGCATGGAGCAATTCAGAAATTGCCTTGTTGGATCACAATGTGCCAATTTCTCAAATCTAAAATCATTTTCAGTATTACAGCCTGCGCTGCTGAGGTAGGAGGTGCTCCTTCTTTGGGGAGCTGAAACCAAATCCAAGGTGACTCTTAACCAACATTAGCCCAGCATGGCCTGTTATGTATTAAAATGGACTACTCGAAATCCCTGCGCCTTGATTGGCTAAGGCGCGGGGATTTCTGATTGGCCAGGCGAGCCGCGCCGATTGGCCCGATTGAAGTCTCCCGCGATTGGTTCAAACCAAGAGCGGGAGACTTGAATCGCTGCCATTGGCCGCGGCCGCCGCGGCAAAAGGTATAAAAGCCGGAGGCTTTTTGCCTTTTGCCGGTTCGGTTCAACTATTGCAAATAAAGAGCTGTTAATGAAAGTCACCGACTCAGAACCTTTTTTCGCGGACACGACACTGGCGACGAGGATGGGATCTCGCCCCTGAACCGAACCCCGTGTCCATCTAAGAACTAGCGACAGCAAAATGGCGAAGATAGCACCGCCCGCCCCCTTCAACCCCGCCGCCGAGGACTGGGAATCGTACTCGGATAGATTCCGTATGTACCTGGAATGTGCCGGCATGAAGGACGCCCCGGGCCCGCTAAAACGCGCCGTCTTCCTTACGCATTGTGGACCAGAGGTTTTCCAGATGGCCAAGGCATTGGCCAAACCGGCAGACGCGACTGCCATGGATTGGGACGTCCTCGAACCCATTCTGAGGCGCCATTACGCCCCCGAGGTCCCCATCCTAATACGACGAAATGAATTTTACCGAAGAAACCAGAGACCAGACGAAAAACTGAGCGACTTCGTCGCCGAATTAAGGCGCCTAGGCGGACTCTGTGAGTTTGAAGGATTGAATAGTCTCATAAGAGACCGTTTCGTACTCGGATTGTGGGATCCGACACTCCAGAGCCGACTTATGGCCAAAGGCGACATCAGCCTAGCCGATGCCCTCACCGCAGCCGCAGCCGCAGAAGCAACCCGCACGTCAGCAGACACCATGCGAAGATCCGACGCGAAGGGCGGAAACAACAACCCCGCGAGGTCGGCCGACGCAAGAAACGAAGCAACCGCACACTACAGCGACTACCAGTCAACCTCCAGCACGTCAGATGATGAGGAGGACATACATTGCGTGCAGACGGGACGCGGAAACCAACGAAGCCAAAACAGTCGTAGGTCGAGGACCAACTGCGCCGGGTGCGGCGGCGACCACCCCAGGTCTGAATGCCGTTTCTTTGATGCTATCTGCAGGCATTGCGACCGAAGGGGCCACATCGCCCGAGTTTGCCGCCAAAAGAAGACCCGCAGCCCGCCAAGATGGGAACAGCAGGACAGAAGAAGAGAGAACTCCCCGCCCAGAGCCAGAGAGCGCCAGCCAGCAGGAAGATGGGACCAGAAGCAACGACCTCAAAGAAGCGGCGACGGTCGGCGGAAAGAAGAAACCCACCAGACGGTGACCATCGGCCACGCCATCTCCGACGGCGCCAGAAAGGTACACGTAGAAGTCCACATCGAAGGTCGGCCATGCAAAATGGAAGTGGACTCCGGGTCCTACCTTTCCATGATTGCATGGCGCGAAATAAAAAAACTAGTGCCTACTCTACAAAGAAAACACGTGCTTGCCCAGAAAATCATCATAAAAGACTACCAAGGTAATCGCGTTCCGGTAGTGGGCACCAAGAACTTTAACATAACCTACAAAGGCCACACCGAACAACTGCCACTCACAATAGTCGATCGTGACCGCCCGAGCCTGCTGGGTCTGCAATGGTTCGCCCCGCTGAACATCGCGCTGACAGGTGTCAACCAAGTCTCCATTGAAGCCTGGGAACAGCAGCTAGTCCAGGAGTTCCAGGAGGTCTTCGATGGAGGCTTGGGCAAGTACAAGGGGCCCCCTATCTCGTTTGATTTAGACCCAAGGGTTCCCCCCAAGCGGCTTAAACCTAGAAGGGTGCCCTTTGCTTTAAAGCCAAAAATTGACGAGCAGATCAACAAACTCGTCAAACAAGGGGTATTAAAACCGGTAGACCACGCCAGATGGGAGACCCCTATAGTGACCCCAGTAAAGCCAGACGGGTCCGTGAGAATCTGCGGGGACTATAAGGCCACCCTAAACAGCGCGCTACAGCAAAGCGCCTACCCAGTTCCAATAGTGCAACATTTACTGCACTCACTGGGAGGGGGAAAAATTTTTGCCAAGCTCGACCTCGCCCAGGCATACCAGCAACTGCCTGTGGACGAGGAAACGGCAGAAGCCCAAACAATTGTGACACACCGGGGGGCCTTCAAGTGTAACAGACTCCAATTTGGAGTCAGCGTGGCACCAGGCATCTTCCAGAGCCTGATGGAACGTTTACTACAGGGCATCAAGGGGGTGGTGCCCTATTTCGATGACGTACTAATAGCGGCGCCAAACGAAGCCGAATTAGAAAACCGATTAAGACAAGTCTTAACAAAATTTAAAGAAACAGGACTTAAAGTCAAACGCGAGAAATGCCAACTTTGTACACAGCAAATAGAGTTTTTGGGTTACCTCCTAGACCGGCAGGGCATCCACCCTACAACTAAAAAAGTTAAAGCCATCAAGGAAGCCCCCACCCCGAAGTCCAAAACAGAACTACAAGCATTCCTAGGCTTACTAAATTTTTATAATGTCTTCCTACCTCAGAAGGCAACGGCGGCGGAACCTTTACATAGACTCCTAGACAAGAGGGCAGCATGGACTTGGGGGAGACGAGAACAAGCCGCCTTTCAGAAAACCAAAGACCTCCTCACCTCCGACGCCGTCCTGATGCAATTCAGTGAGACTTTGCCCTTAGCTGTCACTTGCGACGCATCACCTTTCGGCGTTGGCGCTGTCCTCAGCCATACCCTCCCAGACCAGAGAGAAGCACCTATCGCATTTTTTTCCAGAACTCTGACTAAACCGGAATGGAACTATAGCCAGCTGGACAAAGAAGCTTTGGCTATAGTTGCCGCCGTTAAGCGTTTCCACGAGTACCTGTACGGCCGCCCATTCAAAATAGTCACTGATCATAAACCACTATTGGGCATCCTCGCTGGAAACCGTGCTACACCAAACATCTTGTCGCCCCGCATGACAAGATGGTCTGAATTCCTGGCAGCCTACAGCTACGAACTGTTACACAAGCCAGGTAAGAAAATTTCGCACGCGGACGCTTTAAGCCGCTCGCCCTTGCCGGACTCTGACCCTGACCCCGCACCAACAACAAACACCCTGAGTATCGAGAGTTTGCCCATAACCGCATCTGATATTGCCAGGGAAACCATTAGGGACAGACAATTGGCGCAAGTCTTACATTGGTTAGAAAAAGGCTGGCCGGAAAGAGACATTGACGAGACTTTTAAAACATTCCGGCAGCGCCAGACTGAACTTTCACTGTTAAGAGGTTGCATCCTGTGGGGTGATCGGGTGGTAATTCCAGGCAAATTGCAAAGTAGGGTCCTAGAGATGTTACACGAGGGTCATCCTGGCATCGTCAGGACAAAAGCCCTGGCCAGGAGTTACGCTTGGTGGCCAGGGATGGACAAACAAATTGAAGCATGGGTCGCCAAATGCCACCGGTGTCAGGAAACCAGATCCAGCCCACCCACAGCACCTATCCGGGACTGGGAAATACCACGGGGACCCTGGTCCAGAATTCACTTAGACTTTGCTGGCCCCACAAATGGACACACTTTTCTAATCACAGTCGATGCATACTCAAATTGGTTAGAGGTGGCTAACATGAAAACCACCACCACAGAGGCTGTCATTAAAGAGCTGTGTAAACTGTTCTCCACACATGGCCTCCCAGACGTCATTGTCTCAGACAACGGGCCCCAATTTACATCCATCGAATTCGAACGGTTCCTGGCCGAGAAAGGTATCCGCCACGCATTAACAGCACCGGCGCATCCGGCGGCGAACGGTAGGGCGGAACGGATGGTCCAGTTTACAAAAAAGACCCTCCGGAAAATGGACCACGGGGAGATCAACGAAAAAATCAACAAACTACTTTTCATACAGCACATCACACCCAATACCACAACCAACAAAAGCCCTGCAGAGCTCCTGATGGGCAGGAAGCTGCGGTCCCCACTCGATCGTCTGCACCCAACCTATAACCCGGAGCGACCCCCGGACTCAAGCTCCAGGTACCGGACTTTTGAACCAGGCGACTTGGTCTACGCCAAAAACATGACGGGGGACCCCCTATGGATCCCAGCCGTCATAACCCAAATCACTGGCCCACGGTCGTACCGGCTCCAAACCATCGATGGGCGAGCCTGGAAACGACATATCGACCAGCTCCGGTCTCGAGCAATGACTGACCTCAACCCCCAAGACACGAACCAAGGGGGGAGGGAATACCCGGTAACACAAACACGGGAGAAAATTAAATTTAAAAACTCACCAGAACGCAGCCTTCGCGAGTCCCATCCGGAGAAGAGCCGTCCGGCCAACTCTACCGACTCGGAGAAGCCAAGCGGGAGCGGCAAAATCCGTGACTCAACCGACCCGGTAGGCCCAGGCGGGAGCCACGGCGAGAGAACCGGCCCGATCATCCAGCCGGTTCTCACAGAGCCAGGAGCAGCCAAAAAGATGACCGCTCCGACCGAGTTACAACAAGGAAGTGAGCTGCGCAGGTCAACTAGGACCCGACGGAGCCCCGCCTACCTACGCGATTACACCACGTGAAGGACCGTACCAAGAGGGGAGGGGTGTTATGTATTAAAATGGACTACTCGAAATCCCTGCGCCTTGATTGGCTAAGGCGCGGGGATTTCTGATTGGCCAGGCGAGCCGCGCCGATTGGCCCGATTGAAGTCTCCCGCGATTGGTTCAAACCAAGAGCGGGAGACTTGAATTGCTGCCATTGGCCACGGCCGCCGCGGCAAAAGGTATAAAAGCCGGAGGCTTTTTGCCTTTTGCCGGTTCGGTTCAACTATTGCAAATAAAGAGCTGTTAATGAAAGTCACCGACTCAGAACCTTTTTTCGCGGACACGACATGGCCCATTTTAGAATGCTTGGTAGGACGCCCCCATTCCTTGGAGGGTGGAGAGGGATCTGGAGGCCTGAGTCAGAGGGAAGGGAACGATTGAAATGTCTCTGGGGTAGATAAAATGGAGGTGGATCCTGCATTTTAGAAATCATTTGAAGTACGTAAAGCCAGGTAGACCAGACAGGAAACAGGCCAGGTGAGCTATTTCCACATTATTGTAAGGCTACCTTAACAGAATCTCACAAGTACAAATCTCCCGCTGTCCTGGACAAGCTCTTCTGCCAGTATTGACAAGAGTTACTGGTTAAACTAAAACCGGGAGGAAAAAGCGCTCGCCACCAGGCAGCAAGTATTCTGCCCCCATCCAGAGAAGGGAGAGACAAAGAGGCTGCCAGAATCAGGAATGGTTTGACAAGGACGGGTGGAGAAGTAGTTCCAGGTCCCATCTGGGGCATCTGGCTGTGGGGTGCTCTTTCTTGCAAGGTGAGCACACCTGGGAAAACGTCGGCTGGATCCAGAATTCAGCAGATAGGCCAATATATGTGTCCCTATGTGTATGGAGTGAATTCATGGATGAATGAGTACAGCTTGATGGATGGCTTGGCCACTGGCCAGCATGCACAGCAGGGGGAGCCTGACCCCCAAATATCACAACTGTGACTTAAATATGCTCTCCAGATTAGTTGGGAGCTCCGGGGTAGTGGTGTCATGGATGTGTATCCTAGCTCATGCATGCACACACACACGTTACACGCATTTAATGTAGCTTCTTAATAGATTGTAATGTTCGCAAAAAGCAAGATGCCGTAGCTTAAAAGACAGGCCTATTACAGTGTGCCTCATAATTACGGTGCAGAAAGGAAGACGGGCTCTGCCATATGTTAAACTCATCGGAGGTTAATAAGCTTTTCCAATGTTTAAAGAAATTAGAATTGCAGAGTGACAGCAAGGTTGAGGGAGGGGTGGCTTCCTGGGATGGGTGAGGGAAGAGGAGTGGGAGAAAAGATATCACAGAATAGGCGAAGAGAAGTGAAGGGTGGATCCCCTGGGCTGCTCCGTCTCCGAAGGGAGATGCCACCCACTCCCACCTCAAGGAGGACCAAGCAGCTCAGATGCTCTTCAGCCTTGCCTCCATCAGCCAGCCCCAGGCCATCACGGTTTTCTCCTTCCTTCTCAGGGTCCAGAAACTAGGAGGACAAAGACCCTGGTGGGCCTCCCGCAATTGGAGAGACACTGATGGCAGAACCAGGACTGTCAAGTTCCTGAGGGGAAGGCAGGACATTTTCTCTTCAAAAGTCACCAACGACTGTGAAAAGGGATAGGAGGACGAGTTGGGCAGTCACTCCCCTTTTGGTGTATCCTAAAATGAGCAAGTAACTCCACTGGGGGTGCAAAAGGGAGGGAACAAGAAAGAAGCTGGTAAGCCCCATTGTCATTGTTGTGTATGTGTTTCTAACTTACCTTTCCAGAAGAGTTTAATGTAATAAATAACCATTGTCCTCTTGGGAGTCCTCTTTCTTTTACGCAAGATGGAAAGCTTGATTTCTTGGCGACTTCCAGTAAAGGTGAATGGATCCCTTAAGGTTTTATGGAGAACCCCGACTTGTAGCAAGAGGGTTCAGGGCCAGAGACGTGAACTGGAAGCAAAACTATTGAGAAAGCAGAGGGTCTCCAAGTCCATGCAGCTAGAACCCCAAATCTCTTAGATTCTAGGGAAGATAAGCCCCACACGAGACCCAGAATTGCAACCCAAAGACTACCCTCCCTGCAATCACATTCAGAAAGGCAGTGGACCTGGGGTTCTGCTCTCTGTCTGTTCAGACTTCCCACACAAAGCTTACGAGACACAGTTGTGAGTTCCATCTCTGAGAGCATCGTGTCAGATGAAACCGTGAGGCCATGCCAGATGTGCTGTGGTCCGTTTCCCAGACAAGTGAGCTGCTGTTGGCAGGCTGTCTGAGACCGCTGCCAGCAGATGCCAGTAACCTCCACAGCAGGCACATGGGGACACTGCAGGAATGCGAATAGTGCAGGCTTCCCAAAGCTTCAGGTTGAAACAGGTACCAAGATTTTGTATCTCCTCCGCTTTTACACTTAATCAAGGAATGAGCTGCATCAAGCCCAACGCTGCTCTTCTTTCTCCTTCCCATCCTTCAAATGGAAACCCTTCTCTTAGGATCATATATCACATTTTTAATACTAATGGCATAATAATTATAATAAACAAGACATAACTACAGTCATCAAAAAATTATCAAGTGTCAGAAAAATTGGTGAGAACCTAGAGCTGAAATTGAGCAAGTTTAAAGATTGTGGATTTTCCAAATACAAGCTGATAAAAGTCTTGGCTCATAAAACACCAGATTTAACCGTGGTTTGAAAAGAAGAAATATGGATAATTGATGCAATAGGTAATGCCAGGGGATAGTCGAACAGAAGATAAAGAATTGGAGAAGATCAGAAAGTACCAAGATTAGAAAATCAAAGTTGAAAGGTTATGGCATAAACTGGCCACAATCATCCTAGCAGTTATCAACACCCTGGGTGCCAAACCAAAAAATCTTGGACAACAGTTAGAAAATCTGTGCATTGATGAAATTGCCATCTGTCAATTGCAAAAGGCCACAACACTCCTTGGATCCTCACATATACTCTGCCGAGCCATTATGGCATCGCCGGTTCTTAGAAAGAACTTGATCTGAAAGAAAGCCAAGACAAGTTAAACAACTGGCAGCTGTGGCTTCCCATTGTTGTTAAAGAATCACCATCATCATAATATATAAGTAAAGAAAGTTTCTTCAAAGAAATTTAGAGTGAAGGGCCATTTGCAAAAAATGGAATTTAATACGACTATAAAAAGCAACAGCTTGAAATGAGATTAGGAAATTGGAAAACCAAAGCACTCCATGGGCATTTTTTTGAAAGGCACTGAAAATTGGACATTGGAACATGGCAGTGGTTTAAGAATGGAACATTTAAAAAGGCAACAAGCCCTGTGCACAAATGTCACCAGGGCAAAAATAGAAAATACCAGTTTGGATAATAAATGCCGATTGCGCTGAGATATAAGGATAAAACTGTTGACCGTATAATAGCTGGATGCAGCAAAATCACAGACTGATTACTCAAAAAAAAAAAAGGCTCAATCACACTGGGAAGATATTACTTTGGCATTTATGCAAAAGGTACGGATTAATTGTCAATAAGAATTACTGAAAGCGCAGATAATGTTATTGAAAATGACAGAGGAAACGTTTTATGGGATTTCTAAATTCAGACCGAGAGACACCTGGCACATAACACATCAGAAACTGATATTGTCATTGAAAAGAGCTGCATTTAGTTTATTGATGCAGTCGTTCTGAGATACAATAATTGTGAAGGCCAGGAATTGGAAAAGATTACAAGCACTGAGATTTGTAAATAGGGATTACAAAAACCCAGAAGTCATGGATCAATGATACCATGGATCGGTTGGGACCTGGATCAAATCAGCATAGTCACTGGAGCACTTGGTGTAATGCCATGTGGGTTTGGAAAGGATTGGAGGCTACTTTTCTGTGAAACATCTTATCACAGCCCAGCTACAAACAACAGCAGCACTGCGGAGCATCTCTTTGACAGTCAGACACGACCTTTACAGTTGTCCTATCTTTTTGAGTGTGATGATATAATGAAGAAGAAAAGTAGCCAAACTTGAATGGGACACATTGTTGGTGAAACAGGAATACACCTTTTACCTGGACAACCCATAGAGTACATGAGCTTAGACCGATCACAGCCGTGTCATAGCACCAGACCGGTTCCTTCTCCCAGCTCCTCAGAATAGGGAAGAAGAAAGCACCCTAGACTGTGGGCCAAGGATTCTCCTGGCCCAAGTTCAAAGTCCCAAGTTCTCAAGGGGCTCCTTATTAAATACTTTGAGGAAGAGTTAGACTGCCTTAGAGAATTAGACTGAACAATTAAAAATTAAAATTGATATTGTTGTCCCCAAAACTGGGCTCTTGCTTGGTGTCGAAGCCAATAAGTCACCGGACACAAGGTGTGATACAATATGCTTTTATTTTGGTACCAAGATATAAGGACCCTGGCTCAAAAGCTAACCAAGGGCCTCGATTACAATCTTGCAGCAATTTTTATAGTCAAGGGGTGGTCACATCCAGCCCTTTGCCCTTCCCCTAATAATGCATGCATAACAGATAATATTGATTGGTTATTTGGATCTCAGCATCACCTGTGTTTCACCCCAGGTCACAGGTCTCTTGCAAAGTGTCCTAGTTTCACCTGTCAGCTATGTGGTTTTGGGGGCAACTATTCTTGCCCCCAATATCCTGGCTAGTGGTTTAAGGTGCTGATTTCTGCCTCGCTAAGAATGTGCGGTTCCAATTCCTTTCCTATTGCAGAGCAGCTCAAGGTAGCTCCCCGCTCAGCAACCCCCCTCCTTCCGCAGAGAAAAGTAAAAGCAGTTTTAAATCTTTGTGTGAGACAGCACCCCCACTCCCCCTCCTCCTATAGAGAGGGACAGGAAGGAGCAAGGCTGCTTAAGGCACAGAAATGAAGACAAGAGAAAACGCTTTCTCAGAATTCATATTCCTCACTCTCATGTCCATTCCATCCATACCTGGGTCCTATCTCCACTTATGACCCTTCCTCTGATCCCCAGGGCCTCCTCTGTACATACATTCCGCCATCTGATCCTTCAATACTAATGTTTATGTTTTTAAAAAGAGAGAGAGAAAAGACCCACCCTTTTCTGGCCCTCTTTTTTAATTCCAAATCTCCTTCCCGATATTAAGGGAAAAGAAGAATTATCAACTTTTTATTACAGCTTGTTTATTTTGCTTTCTTCAAGGGAAAAAGTAAGTCAGAGAAAGAAAGGGAGAGGGAGACCACCAAATCCTTTCTTCACCTGACTCATATTTATTCTAATTAAAAAAAAAACCACCCACAAATGTAATCACCTAATTGCTGCATTAAGCATTGTGCAACCCTCCCCCCAACAGAACTCTTGTTCTCACCCCCCCAATGCTGCCTAACAAATTATGTCAAATTATGCAAATAGCTCTTAAGATTGCTTCTCTGGATTTTAATTTAGTTTTTGTTGTTGTTTCTGTTTGGAGCTGCAATTTGTTTTTCAAGCACTCCTTGGGAGGGGGCTGCCCCTAGGGAGAAGTCTTGGGAAGGCTGGGGGCCAAGGGGGGTTTCTTAGGAGGTGAGAGCTTGGATGGGCCCAGAACAGCCACTCCAACGTGGTCCTCTCCAGTGAGCCGCCGCCTTGGGCTGATGGTGGGAACCAAAGCCTGGGCTCAGCAGAGGTCCAGAAAACTGCTGGGTTTCTTTCCTAACACCTGGAAGACCTGAGACTAGGAAGGAAGTATTTTCTACACCATGAAAAGGAATTAAATAAGTAGCAGTTCTGGTTCTGCTGTCTGCCTGGCCACATTGCAGATTTCAAAGGCAGAAACAGAAATTTTTGAGCTAGCTCTCCAGTAAATAATCCAACAATTATCTACCTAATTAGCATAGCTCTTCCATCACTCTGCCTTTTGGCTCTTCCAGGGCACAGGCTCTCATCTATCCTTTGGAGGAAGCTGCTGCTGGCACCTATCGGTCTCTGCCCAGGAAGCCTCTTTTCTCCTAATCATTTATGAGCTGACTGAGATTTGGGCTTCATTTCCAACCAGCAAGAAAAAAATCAATCATGTTTACATTATTCAATTTAAAAAAAAGGAGAAATCTTGGCTGAGAGTTTCTTGTGCACTCCTAAGCATGGGGGCAGCTGCCACAGGGAAGAACAATTCCATCGCAAGAGTGGCCCTTTGGCGAAGAAAGAAAGAAAGAAAGATTGGAGCCTCTATTTAGTGCTGGGTAGAGGAACCCCTTGTCTTAGAGGAAGGGGCTGGATCTGATGAAACAAACCTGTCCCCCCATCACCACCCCACTTGGTCCTCCCACCCCAGCTACCTGAAGGGCCAGATGGGCATTTTGGACTTCAAAGGGAGTCAGATCCTTCCCATGGAACAAATATCTCAAATCCTAAACTTGTTTCTGAGCATAGCCAGGCTATGGCAACCATCATCTCTTAGTTGAAGACAGACAAAGGGGCCTTGCCTGGGTCATTAGACTGAAAGCACCTGCCGCATCCTAAAATTCCATCCCTACGTCAACAAGAGCGGTCATCTCAGAATAAGGCAAATCTGCAAATATGACCTCCTGGAAGGAAACAAACAACAAAAAAGATTGGATTTTATTTTCCAGACACTTATTGGAAAGACATTGTGATGCCAGAGTTGGCCTTGATTAGGTGAGAGAGGTGATTGTGAGGCTCTTAGGGAGAAAAGGCAAAAGGCTTTGGTGTTCCCATTTACCGTACTTGGCTCATTCCACCATGTTATTTGAGAACAACTGTCACCTTGAATCCATCAGCCAGCCCTCCACAACTTGGACAGGGCTCCTGTCCCCCTGATTCAGAACACGCTGGCATTAATACAGTCCAGGGAAATGGGGAATGACCAGTCAGCTCCCTTTCAGTGGCCATGCCCGTCCTAAAGCAGTGCTGGAAAAGTGGTGGAGGACACGACAACGGATGTTACAGGTGCTGTCAGGAAGCGCCTGCAATCTTTAGAGAAGTCTCAACAAGCATTTGCTTCTAGGTAGCTAGTCAGTAAAAACCATTTCCCCTTATCTTTGTGTGAAAGAGAGAGGTTGAAAGGAGGAACGGGATGTTTCTCCTGTTCACCTCCAAGATCCTGATGCATTCTGATCAAAAATGGCACTCATAAGATTACTTCGGAGAAGCCTTTTTCTCTTCCAATTTTGGGTCTGTTCTCTTCCTTCCACTCCCCAGTTCTGCTTCTATGTGAACTTTTGTCATCCCCCCTGTTAAGTTCTGTGCATGAGCACAAAGGATGGAGACGAGCCGGTGAACAGTGAACTTCAAACTCTTTATTTACATGTGAAAACAGCTCAGCTCAATGGCTGTAATGGGCCCCTTTATATAGGCAAACTCTTAGCTTATTTAACCAATGAAACACAGGGAGCACTAGCTCCATTAACCAATGGGAGAGGCTCGTTAATAGCCAATCAGATTCTCCTGAACGGACCAATCCGATGTCGCTATTATCGGCCAATCAGAAGTGCAGGGCCAGAACCCTGCACTTTGCTTCAAGCTCTTAATAATCTTTATTTAAGTATTTATTGATTCACAACACCCCCCACCTTGAAATCCTTCCTTCGGGCACCACCTCCAGGCCACCCAAATTTATTTTGCTAGAGCTGAGGTGAGAGTGCCAGAGAAAGGAGGCGTTGTGGTCGGGAGGAAGAAGCTTGGAAGTTGGGGGGGGGGGTGTCTTCTTCAGCACAGCTCAAGATCGTCTCACAGAATAATTCTAATTGGGCAACACTTTCCTGCAGTGACAAAATAAGGTGGAAGAATCAGCGGATCAGCATTTCCTCTTGAGTTCTCTCCAGTTCTTCCTGGTCTCCATTCTTCTTTCTCTTGTATTTGCTGTGTGATAAATCTGCCTTGAATGAAGTCCTAAGTGTAGCTTGATCAGACGCACTTCATTTGCCTGCTAATTTCCTCAGATCTAGAGCCATAATTTCTCTTGCGGGTGAAGAAAAGATATGGGGAATGTATCCAGTATTTCCTTTCACAATTACACACTGCAGTTGTGGGCTGCTTTCTTCTCAGTCTGAGTGGAACCACATTTGAGAGATACATGCCTCAAGGTCACCTCGGGATTGGCCCAAAGAGTGCTCTCCTATTAGTTTACATCATAGTTTCTGCTTGAGGTCGCTGGCTCACCACAATGGCTGACATTCTTAGGGGCAAATTTTACGTCTTGGAATCAGTTCATTGGGTCATTGTTTGCTTCTTCCACAAAACACCAATTTCTCCCTTCACCTGCTCCAGCCTAGTTAAATGACCACAGAGCATCTCTCTTTAGGTATACATAATATTCCTTTCCTGGGAATATTGCCTTTGCTGGTAATGTTATTTTCAAATGAAATGGGGAAGGATAATACTTGTTGAATTTAGCCAGTGAATTAAAGTTCAATTATTCCACCAAATTGTATGTGAGTGGTGGCAGTTTTGGGGGTATCTTATGAGGTCCATTCTTGCTTTACAAACAAGTCAAAGGAGGATCTGGTTCTTGACTGGTGTGTGGGTGTGGATAGGTATGGTTGTGTTTTGCTTTTGTGCTTTTCCCTTGAAGAGTAGAGCTTCTCTCCTCCTGCGTGATAGTTGAACCTGGGTGGAGTTGAGGGCAAGAAAGTGTACAAGACCCCCAGGGCTGCCCAGATCCTTGAATCTCAACATCTTGTATTCTAAAGTATGATGAGTAGGTGTTAATCTTCTCATTCAGCTCCAGACCAAAAGCTTTTAATGGAACACATCTCATCCAGCACTCCTAAAAACATTCTGGGTTAAATATGGGAGCAACCTATCACGCTTTGCTTCCAGCGTTCCATATCAGTTTTTAATTCCTTTAATTAATGAATTGTTTTCTTTTTATATGCCAGTGTTTCCACAGTAACACTCCAAACCCAGAGCTCAGCATTTGGGTGAATAATGCCAAATTTTATTTAATGCATTCATCTGTGAGTGTGTTTCCTTTTCAATATGTCTTTCAGTTACATGCAGTAGTGGTGTTTCTTTTTTCATGGAATGAGATCCTTCAGTGGTCCTTTACCAACTGATTGAGAAAAGGTTGGACTTTATTTATTGATGAAAGGGAAAGGGACCACTCCTCATTCATCCTGGCAAGGATCATGGCAACATGGGATTTTTTTTCACTAAACACTCACATAACCCAATAACACTGCAATTGGTGTGATTAATTCTTGGAAGGGAGTCTCATTATGTTGAGTGGAATTTGTTCCCTGGTGAATAAATTTAGCATGGCTTAACACCATAAGATGGCTTCTTAGTGAACCTTCCTAAGTCTTCAAAGCTCATTGTGTTGTTTCAGATTGCAAGTTGGGAGTGCCATCTTCTTTCACTAGTTTTTTTTTAGATTTTCTTTATTGCTTCATGACCATCTGGGACAAGATTTCTGGAAAATGTTCAAAAGTCATCCCTTATCCTGGAAGCAATCATGGATGATTAATGCTGGTTCCAGTATCCCTTGATAGAATTTTTGCAATGGACCTATCCAGCTATTTGCATCTCTGTTTGACAAAGGCTGCACCTTGGATTCCCTCTGCTTAGAGAGGGTGACTGAGCCTTTGCAATCTCTCTGGAAGGGCCTGTAGGGTAGTTGGCCTGTCTCTGAAATGTAGGGCCAAGGTTTTGGCTGAAAAGGGGCCAGCATCTGCAACTTCAGGATTCTTGGAGCAGGGGTCTCCAACCTTGGCAACTTTAAAACTTGTGGACTTCAACTCCCAGAATTCTTCGGCCAGCCATGAGGGAATTCTAGAAGTTGAAGTGCATAAGCTTTAAAATTGCCAAGGTTGGAGACTCCTGTCTTAGGGCGGGTGCAAGGAATGCAACTGATGTAAGGAATTTCCTCTGCCTGAGACCTTGGACAGTTCCTGGCAAGAAAGCAGAATAAACAAGCCTGCACATGACACACAGCTGCACAAGGCAGCTTTCTTCAGAGGCATGTCATTCAGATGAAAACAGCTGCACCCTTTGCCATCTAACCAGTGCAGATAAAAACAGAAGAGAATGTGGTGGTAGGGATGGAGGTTGAGAATGGTCTTGGAGGATGGAAAATATTAGGGCAGTGAAGCAGTTTCTGAATCTGACTCTTCAGGGTTAGTGGTTGGATGGCAACATCTCAGGGACTTTTCCTGAAGTGGATTTAGAGCTGCTAATGGCTTCAAAGGACGGCTGCATGTCATATCTTACCAGGGAGTTTGGTCTTGAACCTTTCTGAAGAAGACCCATACTGGACTCCTTGTTGCTCTTCAAACTCCTAGAGCCCCAGGACTCCACAGTTCAACTCTGAGCTACATATATTCTCGCCTGTTGGAAAACACCCCGTATCATGCAAGCTTCGAAGATCCAGGCTGCCCTGTGATTATGGCACATTCATTTGATGGTTCATGTTGTTACTTTTCTCTACTTGCTGTGGTCCTGGGAGCAAGGAAGAGACAGGCGAAATTAGAATGGCGTGCCTGCTACTTCCTTGGAGAGAAGCAGCAAGCAATCCACTATTAGGGAAGTCTCTAAAATGTGACTTAGCAAAATGGACCGTTTTTATTGTTCTTTTGCAGTACGTGAATGTTCTAACCAGAATATGCCATTCAGCAGCAATCTGGTCTGAAAGGGATGGTTGGTTCTCACCTTCTCTAGTTGGCTTTCCATTTTCTCGAGCTTCAGTGTGGTCCTAGATCTTGGCTAGAGAAGATGAACTGGTCCCGGCTGATTTGGGAAGGTACCATCTTTCTGCCTTTACTGAGTAACTAGGTTCCATCTCCCTGCTAGGACTGATGGGGGCAGGGGGCAAATGCCACCAGTTGGCTTGCCTCCTGATCATTGCCTCCTGACCAAGGTGGCTCTGCTAATTTCTTCAGCACCTGACAGTTCCTGCTGGTATCCTCCACTTATACTTACTACTTTTGTTAACCTCTTCAAAGTGCATTTTATCCCACTGTGATGAAGAACATAAGCTAAAAATGCCCAGCTATAGGAGGTCTATTTCCCTGCCTCTCCAACTATCTTTTTAATGTGCTGTCGCTGAGCATCTTAATCGAATGGTTAGGGTGTTTAATTATCCTAAGTATTGGTTTCAATTTCAAAAATTCCTCAGCCTGTTTAATCCAATAGAAATACATTAGACACTTCAAGGTCTGCAATTTTTCATTTTTAATTCTTACTTCTCTTAATTGATGGAGCCTCCAAGGTTATGGCTTCAGAAGCAGAGAGAGGGAGAGAAACTTTGAAATATGTTCTTGGTTTCTTCTGCCTTTCTCATTTGGTCTCACGAATGCAAGCAGCTCTTTGTGGCACAGAAGAACAGTCACAATTTGAAAGGGAAGAGGTGGAGCTCACTGCAAACAATCAGGATTCAATACCACTCACTCCAAAAATAAGAGGGGGCCTTGGAGGAAAGGCCCGGGAACCATGGATTCCTGGTAGGAGGGAACCTCAAGCGATAATTCAGAGGTTGGGAGGGGAAAGGGACAGATCTGCTGATCCGATGCTCCCTCAGATTAAAGCACCCTGAATCTGACTTATTACTGTTTACCCAAGAGACTAAGCTACAAATCAGACTGGCTGGGTAACATGAGGAAGTGAAGGCAAAGGGGGCTTATATGCCTCTTGCATTGGATAGCTGGTCTATGCTGCCTCTTTCCTGAACAGGGTAGAAGGCTCAGATCCTGCAGGTCCCAGCTGATCCCCAAAGGGTGAAGCATTGCACCCTCCTCCATCCTGCTCACATGGCAGCCCCTTTGGAGCTGTGCCTAAATCAAGTCCAGCCACAGAAGAGCTGTGGCACGTAGCAGATTCAGGGCTGAGCTGTGAACATCAGGGCAGCCTTTGCAGATGTTCTGCTGCTTTGTCCCTTTTTTGCTGTTGCTTGGCCTTGCACAGCTGGCCTCTTCCCTCCCCATGCTGCATTTTTTGTAAAGGATGGAGGGAAAGTACCTGATTTGGACACAATGTGGTGTTTATTGCTCAAATAATCCTAAAGCCGAGAGTTTTGCTGGGTTGCAAGAAGGATTAAACTAAAGCTAAGATCAATCCAGATCCAATAGCAGCTGGGGGCCTCAATGAAGACACCAATAATGCAGTGATTAAAAGCAAATTAATGAATGCTCCACCTATATAATAGTGCTGGTGCACCTACATGTGCAAAATTAATTAAATAAAGGGCTATTCTTCTTGGACATTGGTGGCATCTTGCAGTCCCCATTAATGCAGGGAATCTTTTAAAACGTGGGAGTTTTCCTGACGTTTGTGCTATTTTCAGCTGGGATTATAGACACCTGGGTTAAAGTCTCCCCTGCTTTTCTTTTCTTTTTTAAACCAAACCCGTAGCTCTCTTTGCCTCCCTTTTCAGCCCAATGACTCTCTCCTGCTTTGGCCATCAGAGAAAACTGTCCGTGTGCCACCCTGGGCCACTGATGTCTCCCTTCGCCTGTCCACTCTTGTTAACGTGATGCCGCTTTTCTCCATCCGGAGGTTGGGAAGAGGCTCCGCTTGCTTCCAGTGAGCTGCCTCTCCTCGCTGGCCTGTCCCTGGAGTTCAGGGCCCGACCGGCTGCGGCAGCACCTTCTCCTGCTCTCTGCTGGGGAGGGGCAAGAAGGGGAGGGCATCAACTGTCACATAAACGGCCCGTTTGACCTGAGGCAGCATAAGGCCGCTGCTCCCTCTCGCCCCTTTCACAGGGTGACAGATCAGATAATGCAGGCCAGGTAAACAAGCAAACAACTGCCTGGAGCAGTGAGGTGTAAACAAGGCAAGATGGAGTCTTCCCACAAGCACCAGAGTTGCTGTCAGGCTAACGGCTCCTTGGAGAGACCCCCTTGGGATGGCTGGAAAGGGGCCCTTTGCAAGCCACCCAGCATGGGATTCAGTGGAGCAGCCTCAAGGCTGGATCTGGAGGGAGGGAGGGAGCCCTTCTGAGGCTCTCCGGGAGCCCCACCTGCAATTGTCTTATCTGGCTGGGACAGCAGCGAACTCACTTTCCCGAAGGTCCTCTCCCCTCACAACACCCTCAGAGGACCCCCAGGAAGACCCCCTGCACTGCTTGACAAAGGGCAGAGAAGAATCCAGCACCCCTTCTCCTCCGAAGGCCAGTGGCCATGCTAGGGGTCTCCATGCCCTGCCCGGACCAAGCCATGGCACTGAGGGGCAGAGGGCAGCCGGGCCATGCCTTTTGGTTTTTGCCTGGCAGGATCCAGGACCAACCCTGGGGGAATCCCCCAACCGATTTGGGAAAGAGAGATCCAGCCATTGGTTCCTCCTGTCCTCAGCAGCTGTTCCTGGCCCTTTCCGCCCAGGCATTGAGCCAGGTAGCTATCAGGCAGGCAGCCTCCCTTGTCCCCTGTTGCCCAAGGCCAGGGCTGAGCTATGGAGGAGGGTGGCTGCCAAGGCAAATGCCTGAAGGAGCTGGAATCTGGCACCAGTCAGTCTGGGCAAGAGGGGCAGCTAAGGGAGTTTTCGTGCAAGGATGTGGTGGAATGGGGGCCCGTCTCAAAGCCCTCCAGGACAGGGTGGCTTCAGCAAAAGCCGCTCCTCAGCAACCCCAAGCCTGCAAAGGAGGATTCGGCTCTGAGCTTCCAGGTTGATTTGTTTTAATTCTGTTACGCTGCTCTCCTCGTTAGCCTTTAATTAGAGTGAGCTCCTGTTTCTATTTCCTTTTTTAATCCTGTGTATTTCTGTGGCTGCATCCTGGGAACAGGCGAGCAGACCAGCCTTCCTTGCTGCTTATTCCTAGCCTGGTTGATCCTTCTCTTGAGATCATCTGCAGGAGATCTCATGCTGCCACCAAGCCAGGGCTCCGCAGTGCCCCCTTCCCCCTTGTGGAGGATCTTGTGTGGGGTCACATTTATGAATTGCATTTTGCCCAAATGTGGAAACCCCCTAAAGTGGTTGTGGCCTCCTACTGTTTCTGCAGTGGGGGATAGTCCCTCCCACCGGACCTTTCTCTGGGCTTGCAACCTTGATTTTCCTCTGGGAGTCAAGCCAGCCAAGGACCTTTCCATCCCAGGCCCCACTCTTTTGTCCACCCGTGTGTCCATAAACCATGGATTTATGGGTGGCAAATTGGAGCCTTCAGGCCGAGGCTGTTGGTGGCCCAAGACTAGATGCCCACTCTTCCAAGAGGCCCACTTGCCACGGACTTCCATTGGAACCTGCCATTCTTCGTTGTGAGTTTGTTGAGATTTCAATCTGGCTATTTTAGACTTTCTGTTTACATTGGAGCCTTTTCTGGGGAATCTCTTTATTGTGGGGAAAAAAAATGCTTGCTTAAGAGAGACGTCTGGGATTTCAGCAGAAGATGCTCCTGATCATTCAGAAACCACACAACTTTCAAGTCGAATAGCTTGCTTGCCTGCAGCCTTTGTGTTTTTTTTCATCCAGGAGGGCTGCATATGGCCATGAGTGAAGATGGAAAAAAGAAGGCGGCCGTCTCTGGGCAGGCAAGGGGAGGGGGTTTCCAGACCCTCCCCCCGGCTGTGCCCCAATTGAAGGACAGGCCCATTTCAATGGATCTGCAACCAGCTTCTGCCAGCTGGTTTTTTGGACAGCCACAGTCAACAAGGCTACTAGCCTGATCTTATCTCCTCCTTGCTCTTCTCCTGCAGGGACCTACAAGAAACAGATGGGTGACGTGGGGCCTCCCACTATTTTTGAGCTCACAGCCTGGAAGCAAAAACAGGTATTAGGGCCAAAGAGCTGGGATTGTGTTCCATAATGTTCAGGGGACCAAAACTGAGTCTTCCAAGGAGACCCAGAGAGCTCTGGAGATGTTAGTCCCGCAGAAGGTGATGTTGAAGGACATGATGGCTCTCTCCATGCAGAAGACCTGCTTTCTGTCACCATGTGGGCAGGGCAGGGGCATAATTCCTTGCGGGAAGATTTTTTTTTCTTTCTTTCTTTTTAATTTGTGTGGCTGCATCCTGAGAATGGGCTGCAGACGAGCCCTTGCAGTTTATTCTAGCCTGGTTGGTCCTGCTTTCTGGGCACCTGAGCTGACTGAGTGTTAGCAAAAAGGTTTCTAAGAGTACATGATCCAGAAGCCCACATCCCTCCCTTGAACGCATTCAAGAGGTGTTCGACAGCCATTTCTTGCGAAGGGTCTGTCCATTTCTTGCCTTCCCCAAATATCTGCTGGATGGCAGATTCTTCCTGTTTCTGCTGGAGCCAGAAGAGAGGAGGACGGGGTTCCTGGCCTCCTTCCCTCCCTCCTGGGATCTTGGTCTGGGACACCAGCTTAGCCCCACACAGCGGACTGAAGGAACTTCAGGGTTTGGGTGAATTATCCCAGTTGCTTCTTTATGTTGCTTCCTTGGAGAACTGAACAGGTTGTAAGAAATACAAGCACATGGAGATGGAATTATTGGGGATCAAGGGCCCCGAGTCAGATGCAACTGCAAGGCAGAAATGCCTCTGGTGGTGTCTTCTGCCCAGTGCACCTGCACTGATTTCTGCTCCCAACACCATCTAGCAATGAAGTTATCCTGGTTAAACGTGGGGTGCCTTGGGGGAGGCAAGGAGCTGGATCCCTCTCCACCTCCTCCCTCCCTCCCTCCTGCAACTGTGCCTGCTTAACTTGATTTCTGCTGCAGTCAAAATGTGGCTCCAAGTTCAAGTTTGCCAGTTCTCTTCAGCATGGCCTCGCTTGCTCCTCCCCCCCCAGCCCCCACCTCGCCCCACTTGCTTTTAATCAGACACTTCAAATGATTGCCAGGAGGGGCATCTGCCGGAGCCCCTTTCATGTAAGGGGAAGGCGGGAAGGGTCCTTTGCAGAGGAGAGAGAAACGCTTCCGAAATGGAGGGCATCAAAGGCAGGAGAGCTGGTGGCCAGCTGGCAGGGCTACGCCCTTGTGCCATGGGAAGAAAGGAGAGTCTCTAAAAGAGGGGGGGAAGCAGAGATTAAAAGCTCCAGGAAAGGCAGTAAGCATAAGAATATTTTTAACTAACAACCCCCCCCCCCCGCTTTTTGGTGAGCAGGAGACAGGGATGAAAAAGGAACCATGAGGAATTATGAGGACCAAAGATAAGGAAACGGTGGAGATAGGAAATAATTATTTTGTGTCTGTCTTGATAAATGAAAATGAAGGGCATTAACTTAGATATTTTTCAGGGGCAGAAAGGGAGGAAATGGGGAGCATTCTGATCAGGCAGAATTGTTTCTAAAGGCCTGGACACCAGAGAGACCCCACAAGCCTTCCAGGAGGGCTGCTATCACCGGATGCTGAGCTGGTGGGAAGTTCTTTCCAGGTTCTTGGGTGGAACGTGGAGGTGAATGGTCATCCTTGGCCCTGACACATCTGGGGCATCCCTGCTTCCATGGAAGCCAGCTCTGATAGGGAGGCTCCAGTTCATGGATCCTTTCAGAAGGCAATGGCCCTTGGATCTCAGCACATTGTTTCTCTTCTATGGAAATTCTTCAGTAGCTCTTTTACCTGGTTCTTCCTTTCACCCAGGTGTCTCCCAAGAAGTCATGGAGGCAGGGCCCCCTCCCTGGACCTAGCTGAAAGACCGCTTCCTCTTTATCTCCTCACCTCCCCAAGTCTTGGTCTTTATGTTGGCCATCGTCATAATCATGGGTATTGCACTGATGGTCAGTCTCAGAGTTTTCCTCTTCCCTCACCCTCACCGCTTCCTCTAGTTACGCTCTTTTGATGTGAAGTTTGGAGATGGAAATGATGTTCCATTAAAAATGCATAAAGTGCTTTGTAAATACTTCATAAATGATAAATAATAAATAATGATATCATCTAAGCCATGTACAAACTAAAATGAAACATCAATAACAAAAATAAGAGAGTAGAAAGTTATGTAAAAATGAGTCCCTGGTGAAGGTAATTAGTAGTCCACACCATCTCAATTTGGGCTGGTGGTGAACCTCTCCAGGTCTTTGAATATGACATATGAAGAGAGATGAAAAGAGTCTGTGATTTTTTTTTTAATCTGGGAAGAAAGAAAGAGGACCAAGGAGGGATTTGGCATCAGACTGGCTTCAAATATACAAAGCTTTGTTTTGAAAAGGTTGGAGGGGATAATTGCTCCCATGAATGACTGGACAGGAACCTAATTATGAGTTCAAAGACTGCCAAGCAGCTTTACGTTGCATGTTAAGACCAAAAAAGAAAAAAAAAAGTAAAACCTGTGGCCAGGAACTTGACAATTGTTTAGGAGTGACTCTTTCCAGAAATTTAAACGTTTTCCCTCCATCCTTCCTTCCCTTTACAGTTGTGGGTCTCTCCTGTCATCCCACACTTTCTTCATGGGTGGTGCTGAGAAAGAGAAAAGGGAGGATTTGCCCAGGGAAAGTGCATAATTTTTGGTAAATCCTTCCTTTCTCCCGATCAAAGATGAAAATCAACTAATGCCTTTAGGCTGCAGCTGCCCCAGCCTTCCTGAGCAAGGCTCTTCCTGGCCGGCTTGGGCGGAGCTGAAGCCAGCTCTCTACCTGTTGGCGAGACCCCTTGGAAAGCGCCCCCTGGCCTCCCTGCCCCCCCCCCCCATCCTCTGCTTCAGGGCCAGACAAGCAGAGGCAGACGCTCCAGGTGGGGGCGAGCGAGTGCTTTTTGCCCTTCAGCATCCCAGGGAGGGCTCTGGACCCTCCCAGCCACAGGGGAAAGCCAGAGGGGATCCCTTGGGCTCTGCTGGAGACAGACTGGAGCAGGGAGAGGATCTGCTCCCATCCCAGACAGTCATCGAAAGCCTCACAAATCCTGTCCAAGGGACTCCTCCAAGGAAAGGGGATTTGCAATCCCAACACAAATCAAAGATACCCTGGATTGTTTTTTCTGCACTGCTTTCTTGCTGGGCATGGGATGGGCTGCCTACCCTTTGGGTCAGGGTCTCCCCAAGTCTCCCAACCAAGGAAGTTGAGGGAGGAAGGCCTCCTCCCCCTCCTCCCTTGCACCTCTGGCAGAGTCTTAAAGAGCCCACCAGACCCTATTCTACAACCCTCCCCTGGGAAGGGTGCCAGCCCCTCCTCCTTGCCCGCCCCCTCCCCACAGATGGCACCCCAAGCCCACCATATGCTTGCCTTGCGTCCCCCAAGTGAGGCAATGCTCTGTGAAGTGTCGTATTGAAGCACATTCAGGTGTGCGGGGATGCGATTCCTGCAAGCCAATTATCCAATGCAAACTGTTAACAGAGTAGCCTTAAATGTCAGGCAGACTTAAACTGGGATATGTTGCTTTGTGTGCCTTTAATTGACTCTGTTCTCTGCCTTTCTCCCTGTTGTGGATCTTCCTTAATGCTCAGGTCTTTTGGCAGATGGGGGTAGGTAGGGATGGGAAGGCCCCCCCCAGATGGTATCCAGCAGGTTCTGACTGGTTCTGGAGAACTGGTAGTGGAAATTTTGAGCAGTTTGGAGAGCCAGCCAACCCCATCTCTTCTTCTCTGCCTCCCATTGAATCCCAGCTGATCGGCTGGGTCTTCTTGGTTGCCCTGCACAGGAGAACGGAGCTGGAAAGCAGGTTAGTGGGGTGGGGAGGGAAGGGGGATTTTGCAGTATCCTTCCCCCGCCACGCCCACCAAGCCACACCATGCCCAGAACATCATACCGAGCACCCAAAAAGAAGAAAAGGGTGGGAAAAAGGGGGAAAATCCCACCTTCTCCCCCAGCAATCAATCATAACATAAATTACCTGGTGGAGGAATCTGCACCCTCCCACACTACAGCTGTGTGTTCTGGCCAGTTATGCACTTTACTGTTCCAGCTATTAAAGTAAATACCTTAACCCTTACCTAAATTTTGGGGTCAGTGGCCAGGCAGGAGTGAGGGAGGAAGAGGAGGAGCAGAGACTCATTTGGAGTTACACCAAAGTGGGGAGCCTAAGTTTTGCTTTTCTTTGGCCTCTGAGCTCCTCTGTAGATGAACTCCCAGGAAAAAAGAGAATTGTTGTTTCCAAGCCCTTCAAAATCCTGGAGCTCCCAGGTTCTCTGGAGAAGCTCATGCGCCATTCAGGGCAGACCAGGGTTTCCTCACGCAGCGCATAATTCGTGGATGAAACTCGCTGTTATTTTAGAAGTGGATCAGACAAATTAAAAGATAACCATATATAAGTGCTCTACTTACAAAGGCCAGAGGATTGGTCGATGCTTCGTGAGTTTGTAATTCCCATTTATCCTAACTTTAAAGATGCTGATTTTCCTAGGACAGGTAACAAGGGAGATCTGAACTATCTCTGGCATATAAAGACCACATAGTCCTCCTCTGCATTCGAGGGAAGGATGCTCAGCGGAAGCAAGGAACGGGTGGCCATGAATCCTGGCTTCCCCTTGGGGACCCGGTGCAGCTTTATGGTTGACCATGAAGCCGGTCACCTTCTCATGCTAGATGGGCTTTCAGATGATCACCACAAAGGCTGGTGTTGATGTTCTTTCAAATGCTCTTCTTCTCCACAATCCCAAAGATCTCCAGGGCTTTGGTCTTTCCAAAACCTAAAATATTTGCATCTCATCAAGAGTTTCCATTGTTGCGCAGCTTCTACATTCACTTTGTGTTCCTTCTACACATAGAGCCTCCTGACTCCCGTCTTGCTATGTTGGGAAGCTCCGCTTATCTGTGCAAAACAGACCTTGTTCCGTCTGAGGGAATTCTTGCAAGATCCCTTTTCTTCTGGTAGGTCCCATACAGGAGACGCTGCCCTGGAATTAAATAGCTCTGGAGAGGATGGTGTCCATGTCCGGGGCCTGGAAATCTGCAGAAACATCATGGTGCTGCCAGCTTTCTCACCAGTGACCTCAAGTCAAGCCTCCCAAAACTGGGGGTGGGCTGGAGGGACTGAAGGCAGGGACCCCAGAAGAGGGAAGCTACTCAGAGGAATTTTGTACATACAGATTTTTGCCACTGGAATTCAAAAGAGCAATCTTCACTGGAAAATAAATTGAAAGGGGAATTTTTGATGGATCTTAGTCTCTTCTGAATGACTAAGAATGACTGCTGGTGGAATTGGCGGAACTCGAGTACTTAAAAGTGGCTGCAGTTCTTTGATTAAATGGTATACATGCGCCGTTGGGTATGGCCTCATCACAGACCAATTCTGAAAATATCTTGCTGTTGTTGTTCAGAGGTGAGACTGCTTATTCCTGGAGAGTTTAACTGGATCCCACTTGCAAAGAGAGGGAGAGGCAGAACGGGGAGATCTTTCCCTCTGTCGCCATTAAAAACAGCCCTTGTACAATCAAGGTGCTGAAATGAAACCTGGGTGAGCGTCTTCATCGCATCCTGTGGGCCAACACCGGGCTGGATTCTGTGCACTGTGTCTGGTTCAGGATGTCAGGATTCCAACGGATGCCATGAGCCTCAAGCCAGGAATGCTTTACAGGTTGACACAGGAGCTGTGTATGGGGGTCTCCCATGGCTGGGCACATTTCCCAATTCACCGCCAGCATCACACGCACGCTGTTTCAGCAGGTCCAGGCTGCTGGATTGAGTGCGTGACACATTCAAGATTGCCATTCACACAACAGGAAACTTCCTGGGCTCTTGCCCCAAGAAAATCGATGCAGCCTCTCGAGTGCACATCCGGACACTCAGTGGCTCCAGTCCGCCATGCTGCTGCTGGAGGTCTCTGGTACCAACCTCAGCAGAGGGCAGAGGGCAAAGGTCAGAACACAGTAAGGTCATCCTCTCGGGTATGAGCTCTGGTGCTCTAGCCAAGCATTACTTCCATGCCAGGTGACTGGCCCAGCTGCCCGCTCCGTGCTTTTGAAGGGAGTGTGAAAAAAGAGCTGCTGATAGCCTAGTCCTTGGAGTCGGCCTATTTGCCGGATGGCTTGTTTGCATTGTGTTGCACTGCCCTGCAGCTAAATAATGAGGTCTCTCGGATCCCTGGCTGCTAAGATGCAAATGAACAGAAAAGGTCGGAAGCTGCAACAGGCGGTGCGATTAGCTTGAGAAATTCTGCACATGGGTAAAGGAGGCGTCCCAGGATGCTGGGCCTGGACAGACCAGGGGATGTTGGTCACTGCAAGTCCAACAGGATGATTGTTGGCTTGGGGCTGCCATCTGCTGGTTTAGGATCCAGCTCCTAATCTACTTGGAGCAACATGGGATGAATGGACCATGGAACTAGGCTAGCCATGATCATGCACACCCACTTGCAAAACACAAGTGCTATTGGAATAAACAAACATCTGAACCTTATCATCTCTCTCTGTCTCTCTCTCTCTCTTGCTGCCTTAGTTTGTTTATTTGTGGGAAAGCAATATTATTCTTCTCTTAAATTATGCATGGGCTTACCATAAACCACAGGCTGCTGACTCTGTTCTGTGTTAGGAAATTTCCTGCCTGTGCCATCCAGGCACAAAACAGGAGGCAAATTTTGCAGAAATGCGTAATTACCACTGTTTTCCTCAACTTATTTGGCCGTTTTGCTGTTTCTCATAAGAGGGACCCAGGCCAGGGAAGGTGGGGGAAATACACAGGACCGCCATGTCTGTTGCTGCCCATTGAAGATTTATTTGGGATTTCCCTGTCCTCCTGCCATCAAATTTTCAACCAATCTTCTATATTTCTGAGGGCTACAAACTTGTTTGCTCTTTTAACTGCTTTTCTTCTGTGCTGCATCAGAACAAAGCTAATGTGCTCACATAATGTGACAGGTGTTTAAATTAGCGAGAAAGAGGAATACAAAGATAACTCACAATTTGGATGCCAAGGCCAGAGAATCCTGCCCTTTCCCATAATGCTATGTTTTTTTAATCTGTCAAATAATGTTACACAAAGTCTTCAATCCCCACCACCAATAAAGAATCAGATTCCCTAAAGACGTATTTCTTTTGAAACTGAGCTTCCCATGTATTTCTCCCACAGTCCCCACCCTTTCCCGCCATTTGCTGTTCATATCCAACCCCTGATAAAGTAATTGATATTTGCATGCAATGACATGTTATTATTTTCTCTTCCGAATGACAGTGATCTTCAAAATTGGTGACTGAAGGCATTTTTGTTGAATTTTTTAAAATGACATGGTATTTTCCATTTGCTGTAACTGGGTGCAGCACTGCAGAGAGCGAGAGAGCTGGGAGACACCGTGGTGACATGAGGAATGATTGATAGTTTGAAAGCAGGTAAAAATATCTCTGAGTGATGATTTCTCCCCAATGTCTTTAGACTATAAAACGAAGGAGAAAACTCACCAGGTGGCAGAACAGGAGAGTGTCACACTGGCACCTTTTGATGCCAAAGGTGCTCCTTTGTCACCCGGTCTGAGTAAAGCCTCTTGAATGTACCACGCGTGTCTCATGCCAGGAATATTTACTGGTTACAAGGATGCTCAGGGGTCCCACACAGAAGGCAGGATGGACACCTAGGAAACATCTCTGGGTGAAGGTAATTGTTCCTTGAGAAGGGGGGGTCATTTGGGCTCTGTCTCCATCAAAACGTTCATCCTACATGTGGCTCTGACCCATAGGCATTTCCAGAAACTACTCACTGGAGTCCTTTTGCCTGAGGACGTTGAAGGCACAGATGCCTGCCCAATACAGATACATGGACAAAAATACTGTACAGTACTTTGGTCACCCAAAAGGGTTCCATTTGCACATGGCTCAGCTTCTGCAGTGTATTAGTAGCTGGCTGGTCACAGAAAATGGATTCACATGAACTTTTCCAACAAGGAAATGGATTTGGCATGACATTGGTTAGGGAAGCAATTATGTTCACATTCTCCATTTGCACCCTAGAAGTAACACTGATGTGGCTGCAAGAAGAGAGGCAGCTCAGCCCGAAGGCCACTTTTAGCAGCAAGGCAGAATCGATCTACTGCTGCCTGCCTTTGGGGTTGCTTTTCCAGCTTCCCCAAAAATGAAGAGGGCTGACCTGCCTACCTTCCTCCACTGTACTGATCTCCAAGTTAGAAAACAAAGCGGTATGTTACATATAATTATCTACTCTTTTAAAAGCCATTATGAATTATGTTGATCCTGATATGGAACCTAGAAATGTGTTAGGAATATAAGTCACCTAACAGGTATTTGGGTCAGAAATATATAAACCAGGATAAACATTTTCATACTATGTCTTTAAGAGATTGCAAAAACTGCAATTGGATGTGGTTTTTCAAAGAGCCATAAGATGGAGCCAGAAACCTGGATTGTTTTAGTCTTAGTCTCAGACGAGATTGTGTCTGAGTGAGTATCTCTGTTTCCTTCTTTGGAAAGTATTGTCGTTCCTCCATTTTTCCTAATTGACTGATATTTTCTGGATTTAATGTAAGTCTGATACCGAACTGTTTTTTGACACTGGACTTTGATATTTGGATTATCCCTGGATTGAAAACTGACTGATTTAACTTGTGAATGATTTTGGATTGCTTATTTTGGACTTTGCTTAAACCTTTCTGGAAGTAAAAACCTACATTTACTGTACAGTGTATCTGTGTGCTCTGTGTGTATTATTCAAACACTCCTCTCAAATATGTCGCCCTGTATGCGTTCATTCTCCTAACGGGGAATTACCTCAACAAAATGCTCCCTGCCCTTATAAAAGGAGCAGTTCCGTGAAACAGGAGGAGCTGGTTCACACATTACTTGGGGTTACTATAAGCCACCTGTCAGTGAATGGGCCTGCGTGTTGCCATACTAGCTTAGATGGTGCATAGATTAGCATCATTCAGATGATGCCCCCGGAGAATGCTAGGTATGATGAGGCCCTTGGAGACAACTCTGCCCTGTGGCATGGAGAGGTGTAAGATTTCATCCAGATCCATTGGAAGTCAATAGAGAAACTCACGTTGACTCCAGGAAGTGTTGGGTTTCTGCCAAAACCCTTTAATGGAGGAAAAAGAGAAGGAGAACAGAGTTACATTATGTTGTCAATAATCATCTGTTTCTTCTTACTTTGGCCTTTGAAGGCAGGCAAGTAATGAACATAACTCCAAAGGGATCACTTCTGTTCAAGCCCAACTTTTTAGAAGCGCTCCACTAGCATTTCTACCCATGTTCAATCCTGAAATTCTGCCAGGACATGGACTCTAAGTTTGTCCTAGTGTGTCCTTGTTCCTGCTTCATTGTGCTGTGAACCTGGGTATCCAGCAATGCCAGGCTTTGTTGGGCATGCAAGTGAAGGCCTGCAGGAGGCGCTATTAAAAGGGCACAGGTGCATTAGGCTGTGTGACACCTCCTGTACCTGACAGAAGCTCTCTTTCTCTCTCTCTCTCTCTCTCTCTCTCTCTCTCTCTTTGTGTGGTCTCACACAAGCATGTCATCCGAGCTCTGAATTATGGCCTCTTCCTGCCGGGAAGGAAGGAAGTAAATCAAATACTGCAAGAGCTTAGAAGCATCCTTTATTGAACAATATCTGTACCAACTGAGGCAGGAGAAATCCACATAAGACACCCTCCCTGCATTGCTCTGCCTCTGCCTGGGCCCTGGGCAGATTCGTGGTCCTTAAAAGAGTGAAATAGAGTTCAGTTGCATGACTCAGAGAAAGCAGAAAGCCTGCAAGATAGCAGGGCCCTTTCTGGCTGCCTGTGACAAACCCTGTCCTAGCCAGTCCTTTAACTACTTCTGTAACCAATCCTAAGCGTGATAAATATCTGGTGCAATTAATTGCCAATTGGTGTTTAATTAATGAGGAGATAGCATCAGAGGTTCAGGACATTGTCACAGGATAACGGTCTCCAGCAGTCATTGTAACCAATCTGTTCTACTAAATCAGAATTAAGTGCAGCATTATGTATATTTGGAACACTTAGGATGTAAAGTGTCACCCTACTGGCTGCGGTGCACCTGCTGGCCTGATGCCTGCCTGATTAGGCTGTTTTCAGAACAAGTGGGTTGCACGCAACCAGGACGTTTGCTGGGAGGATTTGGGAATTCCAAGAACTTCTCTAGTGTAACGTCCTGTTCCCACAAGGGCCGGCCACATAAGCCCCAAAAATCTGCCCCAGGAGCTCAGGACAGCTTTCCCTCCCAGCAGACTGGTTCCCAGCATGGGAGGTCATTCAGAGCCCATCTGACTGGTAGGCACAACTAACTTTTTCCTCCCTCCCTTTTCCTTCTGGTGTTGCCCACTCCATGCTGTGCACAAAATCCACGGACCCTCCCATCATTCATCTTTCTTGGGCAACTCCTTCTGGGTTCCAGGCATGTGAGAAGAGGAAGCACTGACTTTGTTCTCAGAAGAAATTATTTCATTCTCCCTCCTAACTGGCTCCCTGACCAACCCTTTCTCTAATCTAAGGAGGACGTCTTCTTCTGTCTTCGGAGCCTGATATTGGTTCAGGAAACTTGCTCAGTCCTGGTCAGGGAGGTTTTCTCAGAGCTGAGACCAGCTGATGGGGGGCATTGCCCACTGTCCCTCCCTTGGGAATGCCTGGTTCTCCTGGGATGTGCTGGCCTTGAACCGATGTCCAGAGGGGGAGGGGGAGGACCCCTACCATTCTCACTTCTCATCCCAGCTTCAGCCTCTGGTCTTCCTCACTCAAAGGGTGGGTGAAAACCCTGGCTTTCTTTCTGTGCCCCCCACTCAGAGTTACCCTGGGTGGCCACAGGCTTCAGCTTCTCTCTGTGCCTGCTTTCCCAGAAGAGTCCTTTTCATCCAGCAGGTGCCATGTGCTCCTCCAGGGGTGACATTTCCACTCACCCTCCCAAAGCCAGATTGTGCTTCTCTAGAGACAGCTTCAAGAGTCCAGCCTCTTCAGAGCCCTTTAGTGGGATGCAGATCTCATTATCTGCAAGTGGAGGAGAGCAGGAAGCGGCTGCATCAACACGGCCGCCCTTTCCTCTCCACGCAAATGGGGCTGTGGGCAGATTACAGCTAAGCCCCAGCTAAGCCAACATCCTCTTAGAGAGCCACTCCCATTCTTGACGCGGCCCCATCTGCAGGGCACCTTCCTTTCCTCCTGCCTCCCCTCCCTTGGGGTCTTAGGGAGCCATCGATGGGGGATTGAGCTCTGCAGCACATTGTGCCGGGCACATCTTCTTCCTCTGGTCTGTGGAACCGGCCATGTTCCTTTCCTTGGCTTTCCTTGCCCACTGCCAAGCTCGGGAAGTGCCCCAGGCAGCTGCAGAGGTGACTCTGCGGTCTGCCTGCCCAGGCGCTGGATGGACATGCCTCACAAAGGGGACCTGATCCACCATGCTGGAGGGAAGGGCTCCATCTGTCCTCGGCATGCAGATTTATGGAGCATCTCCTGAGCATAATGGCCCAGAATCCCCTGTTTGCACGCCTGTTCTGGAACAGGATGTGCTGCTGCGGTTGTTGAGAAGTTCCCTTTCGTCTATTTTCCTTCTTCTGCCTGGCTGTATTTTTTCCCTAGCTCCTTTTTCATATTGTTTCAATTTTAAAGCTCTATTTAACCTTGGAAGGTCCCTCTTCAGATGCAGCTGAAATGCAGCCTCTCAGGTTTTTCTCCCCTGAGCTGATCAGCCTCCCAACAGGCCCAACTACAGCGATCATCTCTAAGGCAGCAGCTGCCCTTCTCTGGTAGGTGTTTTGCAGCCTGTCAGGGATCCCTGGAAGGCTATCGGAAGGGTCACTTTGGGGGGGCTTCTCTTGCTTCGCTGCCACAGTCTATGTTTCCCCTGGACAATCTCTTCTGACCAGCCACGGCTGACCGAACACACCCATGTACCCAATTTGGACACTCCCAAGCCCTCCTCCTGCATCAGCATTCAAAGTCCCCCCAAGGCTTGCTGTGCATGTGGCAACTGGCCATCTTGGCATATTTCAATCCTGAATGAGCCAAGCAGCATCTTCTCAAGGCAAGCTTCGGAGACAATCTTAGAATACCTTTGGCCTTTGCTTGGAGAACAAATCTCTTTTCACATCGACCTCCTTTCCGGCGTGGAGGTTGCATGCTTTGGCTTAGGCTTAGGCCTCCTCCTTGATGCAGGCATTTCATCCCCTTCCCAGGTGGCTGTTTTCCTAATTTGATTCCACAAAAGCATCTACAACTGACCCATGCATGCAACTGAAGGAGGCGGCCTGTAATTGGTGCCATCCTACCTGGGTTGCAAAAATCCAGAGACCACTAGATACCAGCAAGGAGACAGAGCTCTGCCTTGGCTGGCCAATAATCCCAGATATGTAATTCTATCCATGAGTAATTGGCCCCCACCCACCTCTGCCCAGCATTGTCAGTGCATGGCTATGTGGGACAATCATCCAAGGAGTGGCATTTCCTAAACCCTCAATGCAGGCTGGTAGCTTATAATTTCCTGGATTTTATTTGTTTGTTTTTTGGTGGGGAGGGGAGGGTTGCTGAATTACTCCCTCCAGCTGGAAAAACACTTCTGAAACCCTCACTGGTATCATTGCAACCAATGCCGCCAATTTAGATTTATAGTGTGGGGGAGGGAGCACATAGCACATAGCTTATCCACCCTTCCTCTCCTGCCCCTTTTCTGCCTCTCTGTTTGCCCACAGGAATGGAAAATAGAGGAGGCCAAAGCAGAATTCTTAAAATAATCCTCCTTCTTCTGGGGTATGTTTTGGGGATTTGTCAGGAATAGAAAAGAACCCACTGTTCACACAACAAGGCAGAGCTGCGTTAAACCCAGGGTTATTTGGGGTTGAATTAAGCCCCTCTGGGTGAACATTCAGAGTTAATTGACCAATTGACCATGTTGTCTTACCCTCTTACTTTGACCCAAAGAATAGTACCCAGGAAAGGAGACCCCAGATGGACTTAGGGTCTCGGATTCTGTGCCCTGACATAAATCTCAACAGCCCCTGGCTTTGCCCCTCCAGGGAGCTTGGCACGTGGCAAACTGCACGAGACGAAAGCCAGGAACATCGAAAGAGTGACCTTTATTTGACCAGCCAGTCCCACGCTGGGGCCAAATTCAGTCCAGATGTCTTTATTTGTAGAAATGCTGGCATCGAACATTCACTGAATCTGCCCCTTCTTTGCCTGATCGTGCAAGGATCTTTTGTGGCTGTGAAACCACAATATCCTGCTCTGTGATTAAAAAGAGAGCGAAATAGAGAGGCTGCTTGGCTCATGACACTGCATCAAACCAATAGCTGTTCCCAAGGCTGGAGGTCGCGAAAAATTCTTCCAGCCCTGATCCTGCCTGAAAAGGCTGCGCGGCAGGGAAACGACCACACCGGGCAGAGTCTGCCTACAAGGGCCTGCAAGGACAAATGTTTCCAATTATGGAGGAGACGCCGCCTGCATGTGTGGTGTTATAGCGGCAAATGCCTTGGGGGAGATGCTATTCTCCTCTTTCGGAGGGTAAAGTCTGCCTTTAAACGTTCACATCTGCTTCAGGACAACAGAGAGTGAGAGGCAGCCTGCCTGCCCAGGGCTGCAGAAAAGGCTGCGCTCCCCACAAGCCAATATCGCCTTCCGGGAGATAAGCAGGAGGGAGGGTCTTCCTCGGGGTCATAAAGGGACACACTTCATACCAGGTCATGGGGTGGTTTGCTTGGTTGACTTTTGGCAGAAGTCTTGCCATTGCGGTTGGTAAGGGGAGGTCTAAAATCTAACATGTAGCTCAGAAAAAGCTGGTCGTGGCTTGTTAAAAAAAAACAACACAGCTTAATTTAAACCTACTTTTTCTTTCTGCCTGGCCTCTTTACTCCTTGGATCCCTTACTCTTGGCCTGCCCGCCAAACTGCTCCTTTGCCTCTATCTCTCCAGTCTGTTGCAAACCAACTATAGTCCAACCTGGATGTGATAAAAGGAGAAAGAGAGCTATGGGGGATGCTCTACTCCAAAATCTCTGGAGCATGACCTTTGCTCTTTTGATGGACAGTTCAAAGGGAGTCGGTCCTTGGGCCGTGTCCAGGATGACAATGCTCCATTCTGTTCCTGCTGCTGTCAATCAGTTCCTGCTATGTGTGAGGAGTATTTGAAGGCACCAAAGAGAAGGGCAGCTGTCCTGACAGATTCTCAAGAGGCTGGGGAGTCAGTGGGCTTTTCTACAAGTGTTCCTCAGCAACTGGCATTCAATACTTTCCTTCCTTGCTCAAATATGGCCATTGTCCTCTATTAAAATGTCCTGCAGCTCTGCTGCCTGTCATGCTATGGTCAGGAAAGGACTTGAAACCTTCTCACTTCAACAATCAAGCAAGAAACCTAAAGAAAAAGTCAGAATTCAAGAAGCACATTTTTCAGTCTAGTATTTCTCATCAACATCAACCTCCACCATCATCTTGCAAGGTTCCTGCTGCGTTTCCATTTCTCCTCCATTTGGTGAGCTTCTGGACTTGACCAGCCTCCATCTCCACCTGCCTTGTCCTCTCCCTCAGCAGCCTGCGGCTCTCTCTGCAGTCAACTCAAAGCAGCCTATTCCCCCCCCCCCAGCACAATCTCTCTTGGGTGCCAACATCACTGTGCAGTGTTTGTGCCAACCTCCTGGCCCCTTTTTATTGCCAATTGCTGCTGCCTGGCATCATAGTCAGGGCTTGATCTGCAGGGAGATTCAAGCTGAGCGGGATGTGATTCCTGGTGGGTGAAATCAGGACAATTGTCATCAACAAGGCCAACAAATTATATCAGGCAGCACAAGAACTGGCTGTGCTGCAGCAGGTGCATGTGAGCAGAGAGCTGCACTTTCCACACACTCGCCTCGTCCAAGGAAGGCTCTGCCTCTTGCTCCCTTCCTAGAGAGGCTGCGTTTGTTGGCCTGGTGCATCCCTTAAGCTGCAGATACGATTCCTACTCGCACAGGCTTTGTCCTGCCCTTCAAAACAGCCCTCCTTTCATCAGTTCCCAACCTGGGAAGGAGTTGGAAGCAGGGAGTCAAGAGAGAGGCGAGTGAGAAAGTCTGGGTTTCCTTGGCAGCAATTGGCATCCACAAAGATTTGCTGCAGCTTCGTTTCCATGCAGGATCAGTATTTTGTAATATGGAGGAGAAGGAGGAGGAGGAGGAGGAGGAGGAGGAGGAGGAGGAGGAGGAGGAGAAGAAGAAGAAGAAGAAGAAGAAGAAGAAGAAGAAGAAGAAGAAGAAGAAGAAGAAGAAGAAGAAGAAGAAGAAGAAGAAGAAGAAGAAGAAGAAGAAGAAGAAGAAGAACAACAACAACAACAACAACAACAACAACAACAACAGTGGGGTCCTTGATAGTCCCTGAACCTGGTTGTTTTCTTGCAGATGTTTCATGACCCAACTGGGGAACTGCTAGACCAGAGTGTCGGGTTTGTGGAGAGGAGGAGGAGGAGGAGGAGGAGGAAAGGGGTGTGTTTGATGACAAATCCACTCCACAGTGTTTCACTTAGAGTGGGGCCATTCTTGGCCCATGGAGAATTTCTGGGGATCTCCTCCTTCCAGAATGAGACCCAAGTCCTCCTCTTCCACCACCACTATCATCTGCACACCCACCTGCTGAGTAGGTCTTCTTTTCAACTTCCGGACATTTTCATTCCCGAGATTTATGCAGCCAGAGTACAAGTTGACCTGAACTGCCTGTATGAAGCACTCCACTGCAGTGCTGATAGTCAGGGAAAGCACAGGCGTTTTCTGCCACAACTGCATCTCCATGGACTGGTTCAATGAATCTCCTTGAAAGATGAAGAGCTCTTTTACATCAAGGCTTGGGAAAGAAAGAAGGACAAAGCCTTTGCTGAAGAGCTTAAAAAGTTCCACCCAATTAGGATTCATGGACGTAAAATGTTCCTCCAGGATGGATGGTCTTCCTCAAATGATCGACTGGACACTGTGTGGATCCTTCACTCCAAATGAGGCTTCCTGGAGTGCCTTGTCCTGCCTCACCCAGCTGAATTTTGCAAGCCACCCATTAGTATCAGGCCCTGCCCTGACTTGCAGGGAAATTCAGGGGGCTTCATCTTTCCTAATTACCCTTGATGTTCCACCTGTCAAGCTTCTACTCACAATGGCAATAAATCAGCCGTCTCATCTTTGTGGAGTCTTTAGTGCTCTCTGAGCTTGGTGGTTCTCTTGCAGATCTTTCATTACTCAACTCTGTATAACAGCATTGATGACAGGGGGGACTGTACATAAAAAGGGGGCACCCTCCCTTCTAGCATCAAGGATGTTACCTAGTTGGGTAATGAAACATCTGCAAGAAAACCACCAAGCTCAGAGGCACCAGGGCCTCCACAGTTTGGTCCTGAGCTACAAATATTTCTCCTCTTGGCATCTCGTTTTTGCCCATTTGTTACTTATTCTGGTGATAAGCCATCATAACTCATCAGGGAAGATGGGACCTTCCTGCCCCCAGACCAGGAATGTCTGTTTCATAGTATGATTCTGTCAACCGTCTTTGCAACCCTCCTGATTGCTCTCGAGATCAAAGGGATTTGGAATGCAGAAGACGACCAGAGTTCCAGGGCAGCCTTCAAACACATCAGGACTTGCCAAGAACAGCAACAGCAGTTACACAACTCCCGGATTTGCCATCTTTCAGCAAGAGGCCCTGGCTGTTTGGGGGACCACTACTTAGACTGGGCTGGGGAAAAGTCTACTGGGTTACAGTGAATTAAAATGTATAGAGCACTTTGGGACTGCAAAGTACTTCCAAATTAACCTTTGCTGTGGAGCTTGCTGGGGTCCTCCTTTGGAAGAAGGAAACAATCCAGGAGGAATGGCTAAATTGAGGTGACTCGGGAAGACCTAACATGGTAGCTTTGCAGTGTTTTTACTGAGAAGATGTCGCTTCACAGGGACTCAAGTCAGTTGGTTACTTGCCCACTGAGTCAGTCCTAGCTCCTGGCAATTGGAAGGACAAACGTCCATCACTTTGACCTCTTTCCAGAAGTAGCTCTTCTAGGGTGCTCCACTTAGCATTCAGAGGCTGCCTTCCTCTTTTTTTCCCTCACCCTAAAACTTGCCAAGCATAGTTGTTGTTTTTCCTAATCCATCAACCTTTCACATCACTTGCCACAATGATGCGAGTTTCACTTCTTAATCATCACCTCAAGGGAGCAGTCAATCCTTATATGGGTCAGGACCAATTGATTGACTATTCTTGGAGTCCCTTCTTCTGAAGGCACCTCTGTCCTCTCCAAATCTCAGCCAGATTTGAAAGGGGGAGCCCAGGGTCCTGGTCCCAGCTCTGGAGGCAGGGTGCTGGTGTTCTGGAAGCTGCAGAGCAGAGGGCATCTCCCATGCCCAGCCTGGGTGAGTGGGGGAGGGAGAGACGTCTGGGGCCCAAGGATGCTGAAGACCTCCTGACGGCAGTCGGGTGAGCCCTGTCATGTCAGGGAACACAACCTGAGGACAGGGAGGAGTCTTGCTGTTCTGTTATTTATTCCACCTAATGTTACAGAAGGAGGCCACGTTTTATTTGGCAACCTTTGTTTCTGAGCATTCACTGATTTGTAAGAACTTGTCAGATTTATTGGGGAGTCAGAAATGCTTCCCGCTCCACAGCTTGAAATGCTGTTCTAGCCTAAAAGTGGGAGGAATTCACCGTTTCCCCATGAAATACTCAGATGCAATCATTACTTATTTTCCCAACCTTGTTTTGTTTGTTTTGTTTTTTTGAGAGTGGATTGCTTGATTTACAATCGTACAGAAGGAGGGAGTTTGGATGTTCCTTGCATTTCCTCCCCCTGAATTATATTCCTTGAGCGAGAAGCAACTTTTTCATAAAATAGCAACCAATGTTGTATTAGTTATGCGGTTGTAAACTGAGCATATTTAACGCCTGGTATCAAGATATAAAACAACTACAAAATTTGCATAAAGCTTCATTATTTGGGGCTGACAATTGGAGAACAAAACACTGTCTTGGGCTGAGCCTGGAGCATCAAGGACCCAACAAAGAGGGAGGGAAGCTCCTGAATTGGAGGGCGGGAGGGAGCTTTGCAGGATAGAAACTCCTGGCCAGAATACCTTCTGCACCACTGTTGGCAGGACTTTCTGATGGCTTGTCATAGTTTCTGATGGCTTGTCATAGTTAACCACGGAGCTTCCGTGGGTCCTTGTGCGGTTGCCTGGCAAAGGATGGAAAAAGCTGGATTAGGGGGCTTCCATTATGGCCAGAGCCTCCAGAGAACCTGGAAGTCACTCCCTTGGGCAAATGTGGCCTTGTCCCATCAACTGGACCTGTTGGCGACAGGGAAGCACTGTGGTTCATCTCTTGCTTTCTGGGGGAGTCCTTGCTTTGCCTGCAGAGGGTCCCAGTTGGATGTGGCATCTCCCAAAGGCGGCCAGTCTGTGGCCTGTGTCTGGCCAGGAAAAGGGTGCTTTCCTCAAGGGAAGAAGCTCAGGTGAGGAGCACTGGGGGACCCCTCAGGCCAACCTGTCCTCCTCTCCAGGGTGCCCAGAAGGCTGCAGGGAGGATAAATCCAGCAGTGACTCAAATCTCTTTCCAATCAGAACACTTTTGCTGGAGCAGAACTAACATCCATCCAGAGTCACTTTCTCTTGTTGTTGTTACTGTGGCAACATCTCTGTGCACCATTCTTGGCAAAATACAAAGAAATTGGTTCTTGTCTCCGTGAGCTCAGCTGCTGCTTTCTGCAAGAAGGGCACAAGCGTCCACAATGAACACGGACCACAATCCATGTGGCTCAGAGACAGACTGTCCCGGGCCAGGGAAGCGGTCTTCCGCTGAGAATCCTGCTCTCTGCACTGGGGGCCACATCTCCTGCCACTGCCTTTCCATGCGAACACGCGGCCCTGGTGGCTCAGGAGTCGTCCGGTGCTTCTCCAAGAGCCAACCATCTCAGGTTGGAAGGCGGAGGGAGCTCCTGGTGAGCCTGGAAGGCACTGCTGCCAGCCAGGGCACAAGGTGCCCCTTGTCCTCGCCATGTTCCAGCACTGGGAACCAGATGTCCCTGAAGAGACCCTGCTGGCCGGGTTTTTTTGCGTGGCGGGTGGAGCCTCACCTGCAGCTCTTTGCTGAGCCCCAAGTGGGAGGCTGCTGTCCTCAGTCCAAGAGGAACCCCCTGATGTTACCTTAAGCCCGAAGGGAAGGCAGGCAGCAGCTCGACTGACAGGTGGCCAGCAGCACTGAGGCCTCTCCAGCCTTTGAAGCCATCTTCATCTCCACTAAATTTGGGCTAAAAAAAAAAACGTATTTTCCTTCTTCTTTCTTGAGGCCGGAAGGGGAGAAAAAAGCCATTAGAAAGGCCTGAAATGCTCTGGTCTGCAGAGATGATGGAGAGAAACCTTCCTTCCTTCCTTCCTTCCATTCGCCCTCTCTCCCTCCCTCCCTCCCTCCCTCCCTCCCTCCCTCTTTCTTTCTTTCTTTCTTTCTTTCTTTCTTTCTTTCTTTCTTTCTTTCTTTCTTTCTTTCTTTCTTTCTTCCTTCCTTCCTTCCTTCCTTCCTTCCTTCCTTCCTTCCATTCGCCCTTCCTTCCTTCCTTCCATTCGCCCTCTCTCCCTCCCTCCCTCCCTCCCTCCCTCTTTCTTTCTTTCTTTCTTTCTTTCTTTCTTTCTTTCTTTCTTTCTTTCTTCCTTCCTTCCTTCCTTCCTTCCTTCCTTCCTTCCTTCCTTCCTTCCTTCCTTCCTTCCTTCCTTCCTTCCATTCGCCCTTCCTTCCTTCCTTCCATTCGCCCTCTCTCCCTCCCTCCCTCCCTCCCTCCTTCCTTCCTTCCTTCCTTCCTTCCTTCTTTCTTTCTTTCTTTCTTTCTTTCTTTCTTTCTTTCTTTCTTTCTTTCTTTCTTTCTTTCTTTTTTCCTTCCTTCCTCCTTCCTTCCATTCGCCCTCTCTCCCTCCCTCCCTCCCTCTTTCTTTCTTTCTTTCTTTCTTTCTCTTTCTTTCTTCCTTCCTTCCTTCCTTCCTTCCTTCCTTCCTTCCTTCCTTCCTTCCTTCCATTCGCCCTTCCTTCCTTCCTTCCTTCCTTCCTTCCTTCCTTCCTTCCTTCCATTCGCCCTCTCTCTCTCCCTCCCCTCCCTCCCTCTTTCTTTCTTTCTTTCTTTCTTTCTTTCTTTCTTTCTTTCTTTCTTTCTTTCTTTCTTTCTTTCTTTCTTTCTTTCTTCCTTCCTTCCTTCCTTCCTTCCTTCCTTCCTTCCTTCCTTCCTTCCTTCCTTCCTTCCTTCCATTCGCCCTCTCTCTCTCCCTCCCTCCCTCCCTCTTTCTTTCTTTCTTTCTTTCTTTCTTTCTTTCTTTCTTTCTTTCTTTCTTTCTTTCTTCTTCTTTCTTTCTTTCTTCTTTCTTTCTTTTTCTTCCTTCCTTCCTTCCTTCCTTCCTTCCTTCCTTCCTTCCTTCCTTCCATTCGCCCTTCCTTCCTTCCTTCCTTCCTTCCTTCCTTCCTTCCTTCCATTCGCCCTCTCTCCCTCCCTCCTCCTCTCCTTCCCTCCCTCCCTTTCTTTCTTTCTTTCTTTCTTTCTTTCTTCTTCTTTCTTTCTTTTTTCCTTCCTTCCTTCCTTCCTTCCATTCGCCCTCTCTCCCTCCCTCCCTCCCTCTTTCTTTCTTTCTTTCTTTCTTTCTTTCTTTCTTTCTTTCTTTCTTTCTTTCTTTCTTTTTTCCTTCCTTCCTTCCTTCCTTCCTTCCTTCCTTCCATTCACCCCTCCTTCCTTCCTTCCTTCCTTCCTTCCTTCCTTCCTTCCTTCCTTCCTTCCTTCCTTCTTCCCAGTTCAATCATGGCTGATGGAATTTGTGTTTTGCAGATGCAGTTCCTCCAGTAGCACTGTAAATTAAATTAAAGCTATTTACTCTGTATTTACAGGCTTGCAAATAAATCTCAGAAAGCATTTTGCTGGGGAAGGGGGGGGAGAAGCGGCAGGGAAAGGGGGACTGTATTTTCCAGGCCAAACATAACAAAACAACACACAAACCTTCATCTCATAATTACTTATTAGCCAAGGGAAAAGGCGAACGGTGAAGGGCTGAGCCTCAGAAATCAAGCTAGGAAGTCGGAATGCAGCATTTTCTCTTCTTGGCTCCCAGGTGTCAATGCAGGAGGTGGGGAGAGGAGGAAGGAGAGGAAGGAAAGCAGAAGGGCCTCCTTTTAAAGGGTCCTTAAAAAAACCAAAAGAAAATCTCTATCATTCCCCCCTCCTTGGCCAGTATGTACAGCGATGCCTGTGCCTGAAACTGAATGCAGTCAATGAGAGCCTTTGAAAAGCACCAGAGAGAGGCTGACAGAAGGGGGAAGAACCATGCTCCATCACCCCACGGGCCTGGAGGAGCATCCCTCATGGGCCGAGAGCTCTGTCTGGGCAAAGCCCACTCTGGCTCCTTACACCTTTGCTCTGGGACTGCACCATGGTCTCCTTCAGGAGGTCGCCCTTGAGGGCTCGCACTGGGCCCTCCTCTCTGGCCCATCTTGGAAGGAGATGGCTGGGATGGAGAGAGAAGATAGAGTGGGGTCTTCAGGTTGGAGACAGAGAGGGGGAGGGTGTGGGGTTGAGAAGGAAGCCCCGAGAGAAGGAGGGAGGGTCTGGGCTGCGGTTCTTTCTTCCAAGACAGGCTAAAGAGGTGGGCAGACCAAGGAATCTGCAGACCATGGATTGAGGATCCAGATCCTTTGTCTCCCCAGATCAAAGGAATGTGGGGATCATGAGGGAAGGGAAGGGGTTTGTCCTGGCCAAACACACCCACCACCCTTGATCCAACAAGCTCTTCTGGTGTAGGGGGAAAGGAAGCCTTGGGAGGAAGGAGAAGCTTGTGAGCAATGCATGTTGGAATGGGGAGGCCTCTGCAACAGGGGCCTTTCCCTGGTGGCCCCTAAGCCAGACTTCTAAGCCCCCCAGCCAAAGAAGGATGCCCTCAACCCAGGCTGCTGGAAGACAGAACAGCTGGGGTGGCTGGTCCACAGGGCAGAGGAAACCTGGAAACCTGGGCTGTTACTTTCCAAACCCAAGTTGAGTGCAGCCCCAGTCGTGTCTGAATTGGGGACGTTGAGGTGGGCCCACCTCCCTGAGAGGTTTGGCTGAGCCACTGCCTGGATTGTCCAAAGACCGACAGAGAAGGCTCTTTTGGGGCTGGCCTTGTCCGCGACAGAGAAAGCACTTGTGGAAAGAGTGGGCCACCCCGCAAGCTGCTCTCCCTAATTTTACCCAGGCCATTTCTGGCCCTCCCTGGGAGGCTGATGACCTTGAAGAGCCCCTGGAAATCCTATCACTTCAGTTGGGCTTCTTACCAGTGTCAAGTGATTGGGCTGGATTGCTGTGGTTTTAGCTTTTTTTGACATTTTAAAATCTTTCTGTTATTTTAAAAGTATTTCTTACCCTTTTCCTATGAATTATTTATGGCATACATAATACATTACTGCATTATGGTTTACAGCTGGTATGTGAAGGCACAGAACGGAACTGGTCCCATCCAAATCCCCCCACCCCACACAGCCACCTTCCTACTCCTTGGAAGCTGCACACTCATCCCAGACTTCCCTCTAGAGGGGCCGAGTCCACCTGGAGTCTTCTTCTGCAAAAAGGCCCCTGAAATGCAAGGAGAAACTGGCTACTTCCTCCACCCCTTTTTCTTGGGTACCAAAACCGAACGGTTTTCTCCGCTGTTTAGAAACAAGGGTCGGGGAGCGGCTCCTTGGAACGGATCCTTCAGGCAGAACTAAGCGAAGGATCCCTTGGAAGGTCCAAACTCTCTGATCCCTACACCAAAGGAAGACTCCTTCCTGACCAGGGGCACCTCCTGCTTTGGTTTCCCTGTGGGCAGCCACCCCTGTCCTCAGAAACTCAGAAGGGGACCAGTCATTTCCTTGCATCTAGAGAAGCAGAATTGTGCATCATCTGCATATGGGTGCCAACACATCCCACAGGTGCCCTCCAATAATTTCTCCCAGAAGGTCCTAGGTGGAAACCAAGAAGGGTTGTACTAGATGAAGACCCAGCATGTGGTTCAAGTCCAGCCTGTTTTCCCAGCCTACACTGCCAGAGGCTGCTGCCCAGAAAGCTGCTCCTAGTAGGCCGTCTGTCCTGCTGAATCAGAGGGGCATAAGGTTGCTCTTATTCTGAGGTAGCAAAATACCATCCTACTCCTTTCTGGTGTCCCAGTAAATAAAGCCAAGAGGAACCTAATGTAAGTTTAGAGTTTAACGTGAAAATATCAACAAAAGGCCTTCTTCTTCTTCTTCTTCTTCTTCTTCTTCTTCTTCTTCTTCTTCTTCTTCTTCTTCTTCTTCTTCTTCTTCTTCTTCTTCTTCTTCTTCTTCTTCTTCTTCTTCCTCCTCTTCCTCTTCCTCCTTCCTCCTTCCTCCTCCTCCTTCCTCCTTCCTCCTTCCTCCTTCCTCCTTGTGTCTTATCTGTTAATGGCAAGCCTGCCATCTCTCTGACCCTTTGGGAGAGCTTTGGAGTAAACATGCTAAAAATAAATAATTGCCTCTCAGATCCCTCTGAGATCAGGCCTGGGGAGGTTATCTGAGCTGTTCTGATACGATACCCCCCCCCCCCGGCAAGACATCTTGGTGAGCAGGGTGGACACATGGACTGGCTCAGAAGGGCTGAGCAATATTGGAGGCCCCATTTTGCATGGACAGGAAAGGTCTCATCAAAGCAGCCTGAAATCTCCCTAATGATGTCATTATTCTCCCACATTATTTTTAGGACTGCTATTTCCTTTTGCATTAAGCCTCATTAGGACCATGTGTTCTCGTTTTTTTCAGGCAGCATGAAAACCCTGATAATCCTTGATTGCTCTCTCTCTCTCTCTGTGTGTGTGTGTGTGTGTGTGTGTTGGGAAAGAGATTGACTGTCCATTTCCAGACCTCTATTTGGCCCCCTGCTTCTCACCATCTCCTGAAGAGCCTCTTAGAACTAGCCTTGCCCTTCTATTTGAACAGCAGGAGAAGCATAGCTGGAGAAGGCAAACCTGAAGCCAGTTGTGTCTTATGGTGTCATCGCTGGAGAAGATGCTTCCTTGCTGCCTCAGTGGGAAGGGGAGACTTGGAAGGTAGCATTGGTGCCATATAAGGGAAGACAAGGAGGGGAAGAATTCTGGGGTTCCACCAGGTTAGAAATGGTGGGAGAGGGCGGGGGAGAAATGTAGGGTGCCCAAAAGGGGTCTTCACAGCCTGAAACCCCCAGAGCTGCTGCCGGTCAGAATAATCAGCTCTCTTCCCAGCTTCCTTTCAGCAACAGACTTCCACCTTCTCGTCATCAGAAGCACGTCAAGAAATCAAGTCAAGAATTGAACAACCAACAGGTCCTCTTCAGTGTGTCACTAACTGAGGGCCTCTTCGTGACTGGAGGTTCCTTTGCTGTCCTTTAACAATCTTTTCCCTATTGTCCGTCTCCAAGAAGCAAATAGGAACTCCTGATAAAATGGGGCTAACAGAATAACAGGGTTGGAAGGGAGCTTGGAGGTCTTCTAGCCCAACCCCCTGCTCAAGCTTGAGACCCTATATCACTTCAGACAAAGAGCTAGGAAAGGTGTCTCTCATACCCACCCTCCTATCCTTCCATTCTCAAGGGCAGGACTCTCTGTGTTGGCCTCTATCAGGAAGCCAAGACTGGGTGCTGGCATGGCAACCCTCCACCTCTTGAAGTCTCTGCCTGGGCCTCCCTCTCAGCGGCTCCATTCTGACCTGGTGGGGAAGGCAGAGGCAGTGAGGCTGGGAGGATGCTGAAGCCTCTTTGGAGCACATCCTTAGGTAGGTAGCACCAAGCATCGCATCGACCGAGGAGGGTTTAAAGGGTCCAGGATTTTCTCAGAGAAGGAAAGGAGATGCAGAAAAAGAAGAGGAAGGAAAAAGACCAACCAACCAAGCAGATTCAGAAGAGGCTGGGGGCCTTTCCCCTCAAAGCCCGTCTCTCAAGATGGAGGCTGCAGTTGGAGAGCACGATTAGGCATCAAGCCACGCCTTGCCTGGGGTTCGGGCTTCCTGTGACATGGCTAGTTTAACTTTCTGCATGACAGGGCCTACTTGGAGCTCTTTTCCAGGTTAATGGATGGGATCATTAATTAACTCTATTTTTGTGTTCTCATCACTAACTGATACCCTTCCCTCCCAACTGCCCCACTTATGAGACCCACTTGTGTCATGAGAATGGGGTTAAGTCTGCTTTTACCTGTGTGAATTCTGATTTTCATGTGAAGCCTCCTCCACACTTTTCCTTGGTGGAAAAACAGTAATAAGCCCAAAAGCAGACACCCCACAGGACCCCAGGGGAGCCTCAGTCTAAGGCCTCTGAGCAACTTTTGAGTAGATGATTTGGAGATGCCCCTATATAAAACAATTCTTGGGTTCCAGCTCTGAAAATGGAGACTGTTTGATGAACCAGCCTGGGCTTCTGCCTCAGTTCTCTCTTGCAAGGCCTCTGAATTTGAGGAACTTGGTGTCCCTCAAACCAGTTGCCATCCCTGCAACACCTGCCAAGGAGGTCTTTCCCTTTATTCGCTTCTCCTCTTTGCAGAAATGTTGTTTCTCTGCCCCCACCTCCAATAAATCAATTTGGCAGCTGGGAGAGCAGAAACGCAAGTCATGGGAAAGCATCTCCTCGCATTGGCCAACCTCTTCATCATCGCTTGAGGCGCAACTTCCTCTTCTGCTGACCCAGAAGATGGACAGCAACAAGAGCATGGAGGGAGGGGCACTCGTGCCAAGGGTCCAAGAAGGAAGCAGCCAGGAAACCCCCCCCTTGGAGACTGAAGACGCAGGGATGTTTTGCAGCCAGACAGCCATGGGAAAGGGGGCCTTCTGGATTTCCTTCCATAGCCCCCCCCCGAGTCTCCCCAGCCCAAATCAGATCATCACCATGGATACTTCTGAGGCTAGCAAAGCAAAGATTTGCCCTAATGAGCTGGGCCAACTGTCAGCTGTTTTGTAAGCATTAATGCATAATGAGAAATAACAGCATTAGCCGGCACTGGCTTGGCGATCTGTCATAGGGCAAGGGAAGTATTGGCACCTTGCTATGTTTCAGACAATGCTACCAATCAATGCCCCGGGGTGGGGGTGGGGATGGAATCAAACATGCCCCCAGGCTGAATCTTCCAGCAAATACTTTGTCTGACCATGGGGTGGTGACTGAGCTGAAGGGGAGGGTGGAACCAAGGCTGAGCAACCCCATCACAGGGTCCCTCCCCCCAGATGCAAAGACCAAGAGATGCAGGGTCCCAACCCATTTAAAACATTTACCTAGCTGCCCATCTCTGCCCCCTCTTTCTCCCATGCATCTTTGCACCCCGTTTCCTCTTATTCCAGATGTTGTCATTTTCTACCCACCATCCTCCCTATCATTCTGCTCCACAGAAACTCGAGCATGGAAGCAAAGAATCGCAAGGCAGTTTGAGTCCCATCTAGGATACCCTGGTTTGGCCCTTCCCAGAAGTTCAGCTGCCCCCTTGATTGCCTCCCAAGCCTAGCTGGCTTCCTCTGCTCCATCAGGCGGGCTTTGCTGTGTCCTCTGGCAGGGGAGAGTGACTGCTCCCGTTCTGGGCAGCCTCTCCAGGAGAGAAACGCTGAACATCAGTAGCTCGGCCGAGGGTCGAGTTTCACTCTTAATGCTGCTAACTGTCTAAACTGGCTGGCCCTAAGTGCTTGGCATCCACCCAAAGTCCCAGGGGTGCCAGTTCCCTCTTGACCTTTGCTTTGTGCTGGGCATTGTCTAACTGGCATTCAGAGCTGGGTGGCTTTGTGTTTGGCTTGATGCCAGAGGCCTTCACCCAGGGATCTCATCTGGCAAAGGAGAGACAGCAGCATTAGGCCCAGCCAGCCTGGATCCCACCTCTCATCAGAGCCTGGTCAGGAAACGTGGAGAGCTGGGCCTTTCTGGCTGAAAGTCCCAGAAGCCCCTCCTCAGGCTGGTTGCTCAGCCCAATGTCATAAATGGCTGGCCGTTTGTCCCCCCCCCCAAATCTGCTCTCTGATGAGGCTGCCCTCTCTTGCAATGGACAGTCAGCCTTGCCAACCCCAGCCCCATGCCTCTGCCTCCCTCCTCCAGGCAACCCCCATCTGCCCAGAGGCCGAATTCCAGCCCCCTCCCCCTCCCAGCCAAACAGCTCCGGTGATGTGCCCAGTCCCTCTGCAATGGAGCCCTGTCACCTGCCTCCCTGGTGGACACGCCCGGATATTGTGCTGCAGAGAAAAGGGCTCTGCCTCCTTCTCAGAGTTTCATTACTGTGTTGTCAGCCAACAGGTTCACAATCTGGGATGACAAAAGTCTTCTTCACCAGGGGTTGTGATCCCTGCGCAGAAAACAAACAGAACAACAAGAGGCAAAGAGGCTGGAGGACAGCAATGGCTGTTATCTCAGCATGTTCTGCACTGAGCTGGTGCCAAGACAAGTTCCCCGGTCGTATTGAAAAGGCAGCTGCCAGCCTCAGAGCACAGGTGGAGCCTGAATGGGCCAAGTGGCGTGGCCACACAGCAGTCATGCAGCGCAGCAGAGTCAGGCAGCGAAACCTACCCACCCTGCGGCTGCTGAGCTGCAGCTCCAGGTCCCCCCGTGAGAGACAGCGGCTTCCCAAGGAGACGGCAAATCACCTCCCAACTGAAAGGCCCAAGGAGCCGAAGGGAAGGCAGAGGCCGAATGGTTCCCAAAAGGGCCTGGGGGTTGCGGGAGGGGACTCGGGCTTAGGGAGAAAGCAGTGACCGGCTGGGGTCAGCAATCGCCAAAGGTGGAGGTTAGCCACAGTGGGGAGGGGGCTGGACAGGCCGCTCTGGAGAGAAATGTGCAGAGATGCCATCCCAGTCAAGAGCCCCCTGATGCCCTGGAAGATGGTCCCTGGAGCAGAAGGGGCTTTACGGGAAGGGAGGCTGCTGGAGACCCCACTCTAGCTAGGGCCAAGGCCTTCTTGGTGGTCTGGAAGTAGCCAATCTGGGCTTCAAGGAGTGCCAGAGAGAGGGCAGACTGAGATGACTGGCCACAACTGACCTTAAGGGACAATTCTGAATGGTCTTCGATGTAGCTAAGATGCCCCCAGAAACTGCATGTGCCTCTCCAGAGCCAAATACTTGCCTTCCCTTTCACATACACACTATCACATTTATCTTGAAGAGCCATTTTCCAGGGAAATCAAAAGACGGGTTGCGCGGTTATGGGAAAAAAGCTCTTGGAAAAGTTGAAACGCTTCACTCTTGGCTCAGTTTGGAGACGCCCAGGAACAGGTAGTGGCCTAACAGCTGCAGCCTTGAGAGGGACCCATTTTTTCCTCTTTTGCCCCCCCCCCAAGCTCTCCTAATTGACGGAAACCTCAGCTGGGTTGCAAACATGGGATGCCATGTGTGGCTGCAAGAGATTCTGGTGCATTTCCAGCCAGACCAGCAATGCAGCCTAATCCATGATGCATGAACACACTGATCTTCCTGACTTGGAGAATGTGGCTTAATGAACCCCTGCTAATGGATCCTTTTTATTCCACCACCCCTTGCTAATATCTAACGACTCCTCCCCCCTCTGAGGTACCCTGTAATGGGGAAGGAGTTCTGGACTTGGATGCACAGAGAGGGTGAACCGCTGTGTTTTGGCTTCTCAGCTATTGGCATGTTGAAACAGACACTTAACTAAGCCAGTTATTAGGAGAGAAAGCAGCGTATTTTTTTTTTTTTTAAAAAAAGAACACTGAGGAAGAATAAAAAGAAATGCCTTCATGATTCCTGGTCTGCCTTGTTCCTCATACGGAGCGGCCAGAGACACCAACATATCTTGAAACAGCTGAATTTTGACATGATCCATGGAAACAGGTGCCCGGCTTTGGGGTAGCTGGACTGCAGCCCATTCAGTTGGCACTCAGAAAATGTACATTACTTAGCAATGTAGATTATGCTGACTTTTTTTTCCTGTGGCATTCCATCTGGCAGTTTTCAAAACCCAGGATTAATTATGGTGGGGCTTTGGGCTTTTTTCCTCTCCCGTGCCCCCAAACTCACATCCCTTCCTAAGATGCTTCTGCTGATGCGAGACAGCGCCCTGTCCCATTTTGGCCAGAGGACAGGGGGCAATGGCGTACATCTCCACTGCACGAGGAGGACTGGTGGTGTCCCCAAATCTTGTCCGTCCATAGTTGGAAAGTTCTGGATCTCTATTTGGCTTTGTATCACCAGCCCCTTCAGAGAACCTTCTCCCCCCCCCCACTGAGCAGCTGTTGTTTCAGGGAGGGGGAAGAGGGGGGAGGGGAGGAGGACGTGGCTCATGAGGCTTATTAGCAGCTGCAGGAATTGCACCAGGAACTCCAAACGTTGCTTACAATGTGATGAGCCCCAGAGGTTGCAACAAAAGTACAGGGAACAAATAGCAATAGCACTTAGACTTATATCCCACTTTATAGTCCTTCACATCCCCCTCTAAGCAGTTTACAGAGTCAGCATATTGCCCGCAACAATTTGGGTCTTCAGTGTGGGGTTCACTGGCCATTCACAGGTCCAACTCCTTTTCACCCTGAAGGCCACCTTGGAGAGCGTTTCCCTAAATGCTCCCCAAGTCCCGGCAACGTTACTCCCACCAATGAGTTGCTAGAACCAGACCTGCCTTGTATCAACTCTTGAGCCTGTAAGCATTTAGACTGTGCAGCCAAGTCCCTCAAGTCCCCCCTCAGTCTCAGGTCACGAGAGCTTTTTCCCACCCTTTTAAAAAAGCAAGGAGGACAAGGATGGGGAACAGGACCTCTGCATGGAAAACCAAAGTCCATCCAAATCTCTGAAAATCCTGGCCCAATTTGTGAGACAAGAATCTCCCCACTGAGAAGACATGATGCCAGGGAAGAGAGCAAACGGGGTCTCTCCAAGCCAACCTACCGGAGCTATTTATTTAGGAAAGTTAGGATTTGTCGAAGTGGCCACTGGGTTCCCCCTCGCAGATGTAGGAAAGACGGAGGTTGGTCTCCGTCCACCTCCCCAGCAGCCCCCAAAGCAGTCTTGGCCCCCTCTTCTTTTGTCCCCCATGTGGAGTCCAAAGCTGTCTCTCGGCCAGCCAGGTGCTTTTAGAGAAGAACTGCTGGGTAGTCAGGAGAAAGTTTCCAAGAAGAAGTTAAAAGTAGGGCAAGATGAGATGGAAGAGGAGCCACAGGAGATCAGAGGGCCAACCACCAACAGGAAAATTGGTCTTACATTAAAGTCTGGATGTGTTTGATTTCTTTTTCTCTTTGGAGGAAAAGAGGTAAACTAAAATGAAGGATCTGAAGGTCAGGGGGGAGGTTTTCTTCACCCAAGGAGGGAGCCGCAGCTGGAGTCAGTTCAAAAGCAACCAAGGCTTTCGGTGGTCTCCAAGGTCAGGCACAGCAGGCTGGGGTGGCTGAAGGCCCCCTCTGTTGAAAGCCTTCATGATTTGGTGGCACCCTCCCCTCCCCTCGACCCTTTCCTTTCTTTGTGTGTGTGGGGCAGGGGGACACACACACACACGTGGAAAGCGGCTGCACAGCTCATGTGGTGCCTCCAAAAGGACTGTCAGACCCAAGAGGAAGAGGCGATGTCCCTGCAGAAGGATTTGACCTTCCTAATCTAATTTGCTTTAAATTTAAAATGATACTTCATTCTCTTATTATAAGGAGCCATGCCATTGGCTTGTAAAGATCACCATTTCTTGTCTTTCCAATTGTAATAAATCCAATTCAAGCACGCTCTTGATTTGGAATCTGTCACAACAAGACCCAGAGGGCACAGCTCCGTGGATGAGATCCTGGACAGGGGCCATGATGGGGGGCGGCGGGGAAAGGGGGAGGCAAGCAAGGCAATTGCCGGTCTTGGTCCTCTCGGCCAGCCACCCCTTCTTCATGTGAGGCGGGTTAAGAGACGCTCGTTATTCAGCCATAATGAGATTACCATGGCAGGGCAGACAGGCTGGCTGCAGGGACGCCTTCCTTCTTGGCTTGGGGATCCATCTGGCTCTTTCCAGGCCTTTCTGCAGCTCTCGACTCCCCATGATCCTTGACTGGCAGGAGACATAAGTGTGGAGATGAGTTTTGAAGTCTCCCCAGAAAGATCTCTCCATGGGCCTTGTGAAGGTCCCCGATGAGGGGCTTCTGGAGAGGGTCGGCACCTTGAGGGGATCCTGGCAGGGGATGTTTGATAGGGAGAAGCCAAGGCTCTTCTGGAGAAGAATCCTCCAGGGTCTCTGTAGGATTTTACCCCAGGCAACAACTGTCGTATTGGATCATGTCCCTAAAAATCAAACTGGGATGTACACAGCTTGCGTATCAGCAACCACACCCACACAGGGAGCAAAGGCAGGCAAGCCCCACATCTGATAAAAGAAGAAGAGGAAGGTAGTTTAAGGTTTGAGCCCAATATTTATTTGCTCATCTCATTTTCTTTTCAACATTGCTCTGAAGTTTGTTTTTCATTTCCATTTAATTTCCAAGTAAAAGACTAAATAGGTGATCATTCAGGCTGGAATATGGGCCGGCTCACAGAAGCCAGGACCGCACCATGATGTGGGTGTGATCTTGCTTGCCTACCATACAAAGCCCTCATGGAATTGTTGAATGCTGCATCTTAACACGTGAACTCAGAATGAAGGAGTTGCACCTGCATGACACGCTGAACTGCAATCCAGCCAGCCATATTCCACCTGGCAGGTGGTGCTAACTCTGATAATTGGAAGGAGAGATCCTAGAGTTTGAAGGGAAGACAAATCGAGGGGGGAATCTGTAAATATTGGTCCTGATATAAATATCCACTTGACCAAAAGGGCCTCTAAACATATTGCAAACTTGGTCTGATGGACCTCTGTGGGACAGGAAGCTCCACTGAGCTCCATGGGGATTCAGAAAAACCAGCACAAGCTCTCTTCTAGGACCCGTCCTGTTGTGTTTGGGGTGGTGGGGGTGGTCCTTAAGTGGCATGGAAAAATATTGAGAAATGTCTTGTCAACTTGTGACCTGGGAATGCTTTCTCTCGAAAGGCTGGGTTAATTCTGGCTTTGTAAGCCTTGTGGAGCAGCTGAAGGCCAAGAAGGTCTGAGCTTTTGACCTCTTCTTCAGCTGTTCTGAACAGGCAGGGCTGGCCCCTGTGCCATTCCTCCCCTAAGAACAACTGGCCGGGCCTTGTGCTGCCTCTGTCTTGAGCCCTGAGTCCACCCATGGTTCTGGGTGGACAGCAAATGTTGCAGGTGCCCCGGCCTGGGCTGTGGAAGGAGGCTGATAACGCACAGCTGCCCTATCTCCCATCCCAGCCACTCTCTCCTCGCCCACCTGAGAGAAAGAAGACCCCTCCCTGCAACCTGGGAGGACTTCCAGCAGCTTCTACCTGAGCCCCAGGATCTTCCTTGAAGGATCCCAGCCCTTTTGCATCAATTGCAGTGACAAGATAGCAGGCGTGTTCCGTCTCCCTTTACGCGTTGCATCAGAGAGTTTGCCCATCCCGTTTTTGACTGATATGCTTTAAATTAGGAACAAATATGGTATTCATCATGGGGAAAGTTGCATTACGGTCTGCGTGAAGTTGTGACTGTCTAGGCAGGAGGAGGGAGCCTTGTCCAGTGAAATCCTGCCACAGTGTATGTACGCGAGGAAATTAAACTTTGCTTTCCTCTTTTCCTGTCGTTTGAGCAGTCCTCGCCTCTGTTTTTCCATTTGATGACAGGGAAATAGGAGGCCCACAAAAGCCCAACTTCAGAGCCTCACGGTGAGAAGAGAAAGCCATCCTCAGAGCTCTCCAATTTCTTTCTGAAAAAGCTGTTAAATCTGAATGGCTTTCAGTTGATTATTCCTTTCTCTGGGCTGCTGGAATAAACTCTGAAATTTTCAAACAGGGACATGAGCTGCGGCCAGACCGTCCTTTGAATGGCAGTCTCAGAGCTTGGATGCCAGCGAAGGCTTTGAACGTTCAAACGGAGTCTTAGATGAGCAACTGTCTCTTTCACTTGGCCGAGTTCAGAGGATGCGAGCAACTCCTCCATCGCGGGGCTCGGGGAGGGGAGGAATCCGACTCCCAGAAACTCAGAACCAATTCACCAGTTCCCCAAAGACACAACCTCACTTACGGCAAGAATCGGCCATTTTGGCAGGCTGGAAAAGGAGAGGTTTCCCTCAAAGTATTTGGAGAAATCCAGCTGTACAAACCTGGTGATGGGAAGGGTATCTCTTCTAAAAGCCAGATTGAGCTTTCCACTTGAGGTTGGGGGAGGATTATGCACTGTTGTTTCTCTGAATGAGTACTTTGTCATAGAGAGTGCAGAAAGGTCACCTTGTCCAAGAATGCAAAGAGTCTCCAGGCCATCAGCTGTCTGAAATAGTTGGGCAGGTTTAACTGCCTGGCTTGGAAGTGACAAATTGGTGTCACGAACATACAAAGGGAGAGCTTTGAAGAGCTGGGACATTTGGTCTCGTTAGAACCCCTCGCATGGGGTGGCCACGGGAGGGGAGATGTCTATGTGGCAGGTGGGGCTATGTGGGTGGCCACAGCTGCCATGTTTGCTTTTAGGACTACCTCCTGGCCTCCTTTTTCACCAAGGTGGCCGAAGTTCCTCGTGGCAGGGGGCCACCCTCTACCATGGCACTGATGGACCTTCCCGTGTTTACAAACCTTTCTGTGGATATCCTGAAAAGTTCAAATGCAGGAAGGAGGAGACAAATGGCTTCAGCATGGCAGGCCTGAGAGGCAAGGGACACGCCATCTCCAGAGTCCAGGCATTTGACCATCATCCCCATGGGAAGGCAGAACCTGGGACTTGGTCTGGCTCATGATCCCAAAGGGCTGGTGCACCTCTGCCAGAGTTTAACCCCAGCCCTTTACCCATGGCACCGTTTAGTTTATTAGACCCAGCAGCAGTAGAAAGCACAATTGAGGGTATCTGTTAAATGACCTTCCCTCTCTACTTGCTGATGGCTGAGATCCTCAGGGCGGGCTATGCTATGGGTGCCACAGGCTCCAGAAAGCCAACTCACCTCCTTTTGAAGAGCTCTTCTGCTTGAATCGGGGCAGTGCTGCTTAGGATGACTCCTGGGTGCCCCTTGGAAACTTTATCCAGGGCTTTCCTTGACAAATACAGGGTGAATGCCTTCTCTTTCTTTGACCATTGTTTTAATGAGTGTGTTTCTCTATTGATTTACTGTACCATTTTATGACTGTATTTAAATGATGCTCTAATTGTAAACAGAACATCACTAAAAAATAAGGTCATTGTGCGGTCCTCATTGTGGCAACTGTTTGCATGCAGTCACCTGTCTTCATTGCCTCCTGTTTGCATGATTAAAACTTGACTCTACAGTTGCCAAAGGCTCCAACATCTCTATACGTACCGGCACGAAACGGGACCTGATAAAAATGCAGGGAAAACCTGGAGCAAACTCATGTAGCATTTCAAGGACACAGAATTTGCCTAAGGTAACTGAAACAGGTACCTGAGCTGCATCTAGCTGCTTCAGGAGCCCTAGAGACCACTGTCTGGTTGAAAATAAAATGGGAAGATTAAAGAGCTCTTAAAAGGTCCTAGCAGACAAAGGTCTTTTAAGACCTTTAATCTTCCTGTTTTATTTCTCCTGGTCTAAGAAAACAAAACACCAAAGTTTTGTGGTCTGCAAATGTCCATCTATCCATCTATCTATCTATTTCATCCACCCACCCATCCATCTACCATTTCATTGTCTCTCCAATCCTGTGAATGCTGAAATAAGGAAATAGGTGAAAACTGCAGAGCCTGGATGCTCTTGTCCATTGTCTTGAGAATACCCACGAAGCTGACTTTGGGCTTATTGCCATGTGCAAACCAGGCTGAGACCCTCATGACTCACAAGAGGCCAGTGTGTAGAAGAAGCGCCCTTGTCCTCAGTGAGAATTGTCAAATGGTCCAGAGGCCTGCAGGCTCAGACTAGCATTTTAAGAACGTAGTTAAATGCAGTGTTGTTTTTAGTGCATGCATTTAAACTGCTATCTAAAAATGCTCTTTTTCATTTGGCAATTTAAAAGTGAAAGTATGTGTTACCGCACCTTCCCAGCTTGCTAGTTGGCTTAGTTTTCCTCTGAGTTTTTTCTTCCTCTTTTCTCTCTCCCAGAATTTCTATGCATCTATGCATCTATGTGTCTTGCATAGATATCTGGAGGGCAGGACTGTCTAATTTTTGTAATGAAGACCTTTGAACACACCCCACACCTAAACCCCAAACCCAACGAGTGAATGCATTGGACTCATGGATGGATCACACGAGTAGAATGTCTTTTTCTGTTTTTCATTTTTTCTCTTAAAATCAGATTGAGCAAACGTCAATCGTAAGTTATAAACCAGGAAAGCACCATCTGGCTCATGAAGTTAGCCGCATTAAAATACGAAGATATTAACAAATGCCCCCCTCTTTGAAGAATATTCAGTAGGTAGTGGCATTTTGGGAGAGGGAGAAAAAAAAAAGTGTTACTGTCAGGCAGTTCCTTGTATTCGTAACTTTCTTTTTTATTAAGTAGCTATGGCAACTTGGCACGTTACTCACCCAACTAGAGTTGCGATAGCATCTTTCCAGGCAGGGAGCTGTCTTGCCCTCCGTGTTCTGCTGAAGGTGGTGGCTGCGAGGGAGAGAAGGCGGGCAGAGGCGGGCTTTGCACCGCCCTTCATCAGTGGCGCTGCTAGCATTTGGCTTTGTGGTTCAAACCCCCAACTGGCATCCTGCCCAGGCGTCTGGCAAGAGGGCCCTCCTCCCCTTCCTTTCCCCAGCCGTCCCTGCCTGACTGGAGGCTCAGGAATTCGGGGAACTGGGCCTCAAACAGCTCAACTAGTCCTGGATCTGACCCCGAGAATCAGGGTGTGGCTAGTGAGGCTTCCAAATCAAAGTTTGCTTTCTTCCTCTTGTAAATTGTAGCAAAAAGCAACAGGCAGGAGCTAAGGAAAGCAGAATAACAGAATACCAGAGTCGGAAGGGATCTGGGAGGTCTTCTAGTCCAACCCGCTGCTCAAGCAGGAAACCGTGATCCATTCCAGACAAATGGTTGTTCAATCTCTTCTTAACAGCCTCTAGCGTTGAAGCCTCCACAATTTCTGGAGGCAAGTCACGGGAGCAGCCTTGCCTAATCTTGGCCAAGGCTCAGCATGAGTGTCCCCTGCACGTTCTGCCCCATTTCTGCTTCTTGGCTCTGCACCTGGGTTGCACGGGGACGAATCTGGACAGAGGCAGGTCTGTTTTTGAAGGCTGCCCAACTGAAGCAATGGGAGTTCTGGGTAGCCAAACTGTTTGGTTGGAGGGTTTTCCTTCTGGTTGGGTTCTTGCTTTCACAAAAGGCTACGCCCATTCCTCGACCCACAATGCTTGTGCAGGAGAGGCACAGAAGAGGCCGGTCCACAGGACTGAAGAGCCGTCCAGGTAGTTAAGACTACAGCTCACCCTGCAGCTGGAGAGCCTTGCTGGGGTTTGGGGGGGGCAGATGGTCTTGATCCTGGGTCTTTCCATGTCCTGCCATTGCATGGCCCTCTGCAAGGCCTGGGCGCTGAGGAGCTGCTGGGGCCCCTGTGACACAAGGCTGGTTCTAAAGGAAGGCAGGCCACATGCGCCACATCACACAGTTCACAACTCTGTTCTCCCTGTGAGTCAAGCAGCTTGTTCCCGTTGCAGGCCACAACACACAACTTCGCTGCTTCCCACAACTGCCAGGCGGGCCCAGCTTCAGTCCGGGGGCTGTGAAATCACCCTGACCAACTCAGGCCAGGCAAAGCTTCCCTTCCCCACTGGGCAAAGGAGCCCCCCCCCCCCCCCCCCCCGCTTGGGCAGGCCAGGAGTTGCCCTCCTTGGCACTTTCGCCCTTTGCTTTTTCTGGGGCGGGGTCTGCCTGGTGCAGGGAGACCCCTGAGGGGATTTTCTCAAGACTTCCTGCATGTAAAGTGTGCCTTCTGTAATCTCTTGGTCACTTAGCCATGGTCGCAATATTGATATTTATTATGCAAATGGATTCTCTGACATCCGATTGTTCGGCATCCTCTGAATACTTAAATTATTGTACACCTTTATCCTTAACATGAGTTGTCCTTCAATTTGATGCTTGAGCAGAACATGCAGCTGGTCACGGAAAGGAATGAAGGAAGTAATTAAAGGAGAGAGAGAGAGAAGGAGAGAGAGAATGTGTGTGTGTGTGTGTGTGTTCTGGACTTCCTTTTCCAAAGCCAAATGAGTTCAGACACGAAGTCTTGAAACCTTGGCTTGTTTTCTGGCTCCTGCAGGGAGCCCAGGTGCTTCTTTTGGGGGATACGCTTGGCTTAGTTGCTGACTTGTCAATGGCTCCAGCCGCTTTGATCTTGCAGAGGCCTCCTTGTTCGAGGCTCCTTTATCAAAACTACCGGTGAAAGTCAAACCTGCCTTCCTGCCTGGCGGACAGAGATCTGGAAGGAGGGATTTGACCAAAGAATGGCCTCTTTCAGTGGGGGGGAGGCTTCATCTTTGCTCTGCTGCAATGCAGGTGAGAGGCGAAAGGCCTCCGTGGACTCAGGAAGGGGCCCCAGCCAGGACGTTTCACTGGCCCTGGTGCAACACCCACACATCGCTGCCTCCAGCGTTTCCCCGACAGGCTTGCCCTCCCAGACAGCCCCCCCCTTCGAACAGCCTCCTTAGAGAGGCCAGGAGAGCCTCCAGCATCCCCGCCCCAGGAGAGAGAGAGAGAGAGCTCCTCTAATCAGGAGATGGATGGCCTGGCGAAGGGACACTGCTCTGGGGCTCTTGCCAGAGGGGAAAACTGGGCCAAGCAAAACTCCCGGCCTCGGCTTGGCATAGAGGATGGAAGGGAGGAAATGAAGGGGGGGGGAGCCCAGGGGGAGTCTCAGCTGTCCTTTGTCACAGCATCCACAAGGGGACTCAACCCCCTGGCACCCGTGGGGCGCTCTGGGCTTACCTCCTGGCAGCCCCAAAGGCCAGCGCCCCTCTGCAGAGGGTGGGAGGGTGGGTGGCCAGGCCAGTGCCCAGCGGAGGGAGGAGGGGGCTTGGAGGCAAGCAAGGAGCTCCTTCCAAATGACACTCCGAGACACTGGGCCCTTCAAGGGCCCTGCCCAGTCATGAGGTTGGGGGCCCCAGGCACCCTTTAGCTCTGTATGGAGCCTTGAAATTGGAGAGCCATTCAGGTCCGCTGGCTGGCTCCTCTGGCTGGGAGGCCTCATCGTTGCTCCTAAAACACCACTTGCATCCAGCTCTTCGAGGATGGGGATGGGTTAGCCAAGGTTAGCCACCTGGAAAGGAAGCCCCTCAAGAGGGGAAGGGCTGCCAGGTGGGGAGCCACAGCTTCACGGGGGAGCTTCCTTCCCCAAGGAAACGGTGGCCTTGGTTCCCTCAACTTCCACCCACTGACTGGAAGCACCAGGAGGACCTGCTACTCTCCCCCCCCCCCCCCCCGAATCCTGTTGCTTTGCTGTGTGCCCAGCATGGCCAAAGCAGGTACCCCCCCCACGCCCTCAAGCCCTGTTGCTGCCCAGGAGGTGAGTGCCAGTCCATCAGCACAGAGTTTTTGTGGCTATGGGGGGGGGGGGGGTGTCTCTCCTGCTGCCTGCTCCTCCAGGCTTCATCCTGGCTGCATTTTCCCCCACACTCCGTCAGTGGAGGTTTGCAGCAGACTTCAGAGAGAGAGGGTCCCCAACGGCCCTTCCAGGTGCCAGGATCAGAGCTGGGGGATTGGACGCCTTGGTGCCCCTCCCAGCTGGCAGGCAAGGGCGGCTCTCCCGCTTCCTGCAGAGAACGGGGCATGGGGGAGGGGCTGGGGGACCGGTTCCCCTTGGGGCTGTTCCGAGGGGCCCAGAGCAGCCCCCGCCGGCTGGGGAGAAAGACCTCTTAGGCGTTGGCTGCCGAACTGAACGGCTTCCGGGGGGATCAGGTGCCATCTCTCTTGCAGCGACTCTCGGGCGGAGGCGCGCGCTGCGATTACTCATCCGCCTGGCTGGCGTTGGATGAAAGGCGCTGGCAGCTCCGCGGAAATCGCCAGAATCGCCGTTTTCTTCTGAAAGAGAAGCGCAAGTTTCGACCTGCGCGGAACCAAAGGCTCCAGCCGGGCCGTCAGGAGGGGAAGGGGGGGCACAGCAGCTGGGCCTTGACCCGAGCCAGGGAGGGGGTCTCCTGCCCAAGCCCCGTCCAACCAGCAGCCGGGCAAGGAGCGCCCGCCCCCCCACGTCTCGCGGGAGATCCCATCAAGCTCAGGATGGGGAGGGGGGAGACTGCGCGGGGCTTCTCCCTCCAGCCCGGCAGCGCCGGGCGGGTCTCTTGCTCGGCCGGAGCGCTCGGAGGGCTGGGGGCCGGAGCCCGCCGCCGCTGCTTCTCCCCTCCGCGCCCCGCGCTGGCTCCCATCCCGGACAGGAGAGCCCGGAGGACAATCTGCGCCTCCTTAGGATCGAGCGCAGCCTGCGGCTCCTTCCAGCCGGACCGCCCCTCTCTGCCCTCGCCCTCCCCGCGACGGCGGGGCATTTCCTGGGTGGGAGGAAGCGGAGGAGGGGTTTCCGAACACCGCCCCCTCCTTTCGGAGCCGATTCCTGCAGCGCCCGCTCCCATCATCCCCAGCCGGGCGCGGAGCGATGGGGCCGCGAGTCCGAACGCTGCGGAGGCGGGCGGGCGGGCGCTCATTTGCTTAGGGGCGGGGCCGAGCGGGCGCGCCCCGCCCCCGGCTGCCACTGGCTGGCGGGCGTGGGCGGGGCGTGCGCGGGGCGCGCTGGCTGGCGGGTTGGGAGGTCCCGCCCCGTGACGTCGCGCGTCTCGTGAGGCGCCGGATCGCTGGCGCGGCGGGTTCGGGCGGCGCTGCCAGAGCCGAGCAGGTGCCCGAGGATGGCGAGCCGCAGCCGGACGAGCGCGCCGCAGAGGCGGCGGCCGCAGCCCCACCAGCCGCCCCAGCAGCAGCAGCAGCAGCAGCAGCCGCCGCCGCCCCGGCCCGCCCCGCCCCCGCCGCCGCCGCCCGCGCTCGTGGTGCTCCTGCTGGCCGCCGCCGCCGCCGCCTCGCTGCTGCCCACAGGTAGGAAGGAGCGCCGCCGCCAGCCCCGCCTCGCCCCCCGCCGGCTCTCCCGGGACCAGCCCCGCCACGGGGACCCTCCGGAGCTGCGCCGGGCGGGCGGGAAGGGGCTGCCGCCGTTGCCATGGAATCTCCGGCGGGAGATTTCCGGGCGGCGACTCGCCCTGCGGCGTCCGCCTGGCAGCGCGCAGCCCCCGCGCCCGCTTCTCCCTCCGCGCTCCAGCGCTGCGGCGGGAACTTCGGGCCGCTTCCCGGGGGCTGCGGGGGGCGAGGCGGGCGCGCGGGAGATGCCGCCCGCGCCCCTCCCGTCCCCGGGAGCTGTGGCCCCGGGAGCCCTTTGGGAAGTGGGGGGGGGCGTCGCGGAGGGCTCCCCTCTGGCCCGCCGCCTCCCTCCCTCGGACGGCTGCCTTGTAGGGTCGCTGCCTGGGTCTGGGGAGGGTCGCCGGGCCTGCCGGAGCTCCTTGCCCGCTTGGCCCGGGACCGAGTTGTCGGGGAGGAGCAGCCACGCCGTTGAGCGAGCCCGGCGGGGAAGCGGAGCCGTGCAGCTCCGCAGGGAACAAAGAGCGGCATTCATGGGGCGGCGGGGGGGGGGCGGGGCGCGCGCGCGCGCTTGTCCGGACTTTGATCAAGTTCTGCCGAAGGGAGGGCGGCGGGGGGGCGGGGGCGGCAGCGGAGGGAGCCCCGCGTCCTGCAGGTTGGCACTGAGGCTGCCGCGGTCCCGAGGCTGACTCTCATCCGGGCATGCCCCCCTCCTCCTCCGGTGCCGGAGGCTCCCTTGGCGGGGGGGGGGGGCGCTGGCGGGGAAGCGGCTGCCCGCAGTATCCAGAGACCCGGCCCAATCCTGCGCTCCTCTTCAGCCTTCCCACCGGAGCGGGACCGATTCTGTTCGAGGGACTCGGGTGCGGGTTGGGCAGGCCGGGGAAGGGCTCCGGTCTTTTCCAGCCTGCTTTGGCCCGCAGGAGCCTCCGGGCGTCGCGCAGAGGCTTTCTGGTGGAGGGCGGAATGGCCGCCGGTTCTCTCCCCTGGACGGGAACCTCCGGGATCTCACCCGGGCGGTATTGAAAGCTCCTCCGACGAGCCAAGAGGAGCCTCTTTGTGGCCTAGCAGAAGTCAGCCGGCCTCTTTCCCGGGAAATCTGGCCAAGGCGCCGCAGAGGGTGAGCTCAGATAGCAGCAGCCGCCTCCTTGGCCCTTTCAAAGCCGGGGAGGAAGAGCTGAGGGGCGGCCCGCGGGTTTGGCTGCCTCCCTGAAACCGTCCAGTTGGGAGCCTGCGGGTCCCTCCAAAGGAGCCTCTTCAGCCAAAGAGGGGAAAGGATTTGAAGGGGTGCAGAGCAGAGACACCCGCTGGTTCTTCTTGCCTTGGGCATTGATCGTTTGTTGAGCATGGAAGCCTCCAATGGGCAAAGAAATGTTGGTCAAGTCAAAAGTCCTTCTTATTTCATGGATAATCTCACTCTTGAAGGAAACAGAGCCTGGAAGCAGGATTGGAGGGCCAGCCCTCGTTGAATAACCGAATCTAGCTGGGGCTGCCCTTTGCCCCCATTATACCAGGCAGGGTTCCTCATGCCCCGACCTTTCCCAGGGCTAAGATAGTTTCCATTGTCCCTTATCTGCTAACTCTGGTTTTATACCCTTGCAGTATTTATTTCTCTTTTCCTGACCGATACAATGTATTTGTCTTTGTTTTTCCTTCATGGAGAGATAAAGTGTGCGCCTAGCTGCTGCTGCTGGTAACACTGCTTAAATATATTAGTCAGAACCAGAGATATATTCTTGTTTCTTCGTTTCTGGTGTGGAAGGGGCCTGGAATTCTGCCCTTGGCAGGATCCTCCGTATCGTTTGTGAGTCAAAGGACAGGCCTTCCGGAGGGAATGGCTCTTGTGGTCACGGCATTTGGGGTACGTGGTGTCCTTGGGGGTGTGCGTGTGTGTGTATATATATATTGGGCTTCTCAAGCCAGTGGATCTGCATTCTCTTTGGTTAATGTGGGTCTTAGACGGTCTTTTCGAAAAAGGTTGAATTCCCACAATAAGTTCTTGATATGATATGGTAATCAGGGGTGTGTTATGGAGCATGTAGTAATTGTAGCAGTAAAGCCAATTCTGGCTTCGATAATTGTAATGGAGATAGGTAATATTAAAATTCAGTTTAAAAAAAAGCTGGTACTTTAATCTCCGTATTCCTATGGCGCTTTTCATCTGAAGATCACTCTTGCTTTACAGGTAATTGAGGTTAGAAGCTGGAAAAAGGGCCAGGATTCCAAGGGTTATTTAAATCTGCTTTTGAGCTGCAACAGGCTGTGAACAGAGAGCAGATACTGTGCAGCAACCCCCTCCCCTCAAAACAACCACAGCATAACAAGGCTGTGGTGCAGACTGACGCGACAGTGACTGGATCTTGGGGGTGTTTGGGGCCCAGAGCAGCCCTCCCTAGCTGGCCCTGCAGAAGCCTTGTGATTGGCGATTCACCGAGAGAACTCAGTGAAGAAGATGGCTGGGTGCTTTAAATAATACAAACAAAAATAAATATGGGAAATGTATTCAAACAGTTGGGACAAAAGTGTCATCGTTAAGCTTCTCTGTGGTTTGTCTCGTACTTGTGTTGAGCGCTTTGTCATTCAGAGGGAACAAATTGCTTGGGCAGCTTTCCTCAACTTGCTACCTCCCTCCCCTGCCCATTTCTCTTTTGTGGTTCAATGCCCAGAATCCACAACTGGAGGCAACCACGTTGAGGACAGCTGTCACAACACCTGTAATTTAAAGCTAGAAGGGCAATATTGTGTATAATCATGGCGTTTCTGAAAAACTATCAATCTCCAGATCAGTGACGAGTTCTTTCTGGTATTTTGCACAGATACGATGAGGTGAATTTAGCTGGTTTTATTGTGGCCAGTTGTCTCCCTTTCTTGCTTCCCACCCTGAATTGATGTTGGTTGCATCATTGTTTAGAGTGCAGTTTGACTGTTTTCATCCTGGAATCTGGAATTCAAAAATCTGTGGTTCAGTATTTGTGATAGTGGTGCAGTTTGCAGAAGAGCCAGTGAGTTGGTGCGGCATGCATCAAACGGAGGCCCAGGAGATGGAGGCCCTTAATCCCGCCTCATGCGCGGAGGCGTGAGAGACAGACCGACCCAGAGGCTCCTCTGAGCCTCCATGCATGAGGCTGGAGCGAGGACCCCCATCTCCTGGGCCTGGCTTTGTTGGGATGGGCATCTAATGGGGAGTCTCCCTTTGAGAAGGGAGAGGAAATCTAGGCAATGCACAGAACAGAGGCTGCTTGCTTGCTTTCAGGAGGGATTCGGGTGCCCAAAGCCTGTGAAGTGATGGATGAAAGGGACGGTGTGAGCGGCGTTGCAAGGCATCTTTGGCAGCCTCGGTCACCGCCTTGCTTCCCGGCCTTGCTGCTTGCCTCCGTGGGCCTCTGCTTCCTTGTCTCTTTGCTTTCCTTGGCTGGTGATTGTGCCTTGCCCTTTGCCCCCAGGGCAGAGCTGGCTTCATAATATGTTCTGCCTGGGCAGCAGACAATAGACACAGTCTCTGTCCTGCTACTAAATGACAGTGCTGCCCTTGAGAAGTGTCACTTCTAACCCGGTGGGTGCGTGTGCCTGGTCAGAGTTAATAAAACGTATTTTGCTTTGGATTAGGCATGCTGTTTCATTCCACATCCAAGAGGGCCCATTTAAATGCCATTACCATTCTGTTTGTGTGCACCAGAAATGACTTACCTAGTAATTTCCTCAGGGTTATGTATATAGTGTGCATTTGTTGATGGGCTTTGGGTTGACTTGATGATAGAAACACAATAATTTTACCTCTCTAAAGTGCCTTTTCTTTGACTGCATCTCGCGTTCTGCACAAAATAGGTGGGAGCACCGCGGCATCCATTTCCAGAGGCCCCTTCTGCACCCTTCAGTGCCAGGGGTGTGAATGATACCTTCAAGGCTTTGTGAGTTGGCATCTCTTGGCGTGAGTTGGCGTGGAGGGGTAGGTAAAAATAAGTTGGGTGTCTAAGCTGTTGGAGCAGATCTCCTCGGAAGAGGGTGAGGCGAGGGCTTCCCCTTTGAGGTCTCTCTCTAAATGGCTTCCTCCCAACCATGGAGTGACCCCCGATCATCCCAGAGCCTCTGGGCCTGCCTGGAAGGCTGGTCCGGAGGCCCTTCGGCCAGCCTGTCTGGAGAATCGAAGGAGCTAGAGATCTGCTCTTTCTTATGGAGCAGGGTGGAGCTAGCCAGGGTCGATAACCCACCCAAGTTAACCATGTCTTGGTGGGCTGTGGGTTGTGCTGCTTCCCTCTGCATGAAGTCCTGGTTTGAAAAGGGGGGGGGGCCTTCCCTCTTTGAGGCTCTTCTGCTAAATGCACCACGTGCTGCTGCTGCTGCCTTTTTACACGCCATCTCTCTCTCTCTCTCTCTCATTCTGGAGCTTTTTAATCCCCTCCTTCTGGAACAGAACCTCCATTACCAACAGCTGGGTGCTCCTCATTTCTAAGTCCTCCCCATCCTTCACAGAAGGAGCAGGACGCCTGATGGATGCCGGGTCCTCACATGTTACTGGTGGGAAAGTCTTCCTATTCCCTTTTGGGTGGTTGGGGTGTGTGCATGTCTGTGCATGAGATTGATTGATTAACCTGTGAGACCATTTCTTCGGCGGAAGTCAGTTGCCAGGATCCGACTCGCACACCTTGCATATTAAGAGGGAAAAGCTGGCCTGCCCAGAGCACAAAACGAGGCCGTTAGTGTCTCTTCCTGCTTTTTCCCAAGCAATAAGTAAAATGACACAGCAGTGTGTGGCTTCGTGTTTTGTGGGTGTATTGTGCACCATTGCAGCATAACTTTGCACTTTTCCTCTTGTTGTGCTTCAAAATAGATTGGGGGGGGGGAAGAGTCTCTCTTGGAGATAGCACATAGGGGGCTTTAGAAAGGCAGAGGGTCCCTTAGGGTTCCTTCAGCGTGGTGGCCGTGGCCTCTTGCCAAGTATCCATATAGTGGTAAACCGAAACAATGATATTCTGCACCCCCCCTGCTATTTTAGTTTCTATCCGTGGCTCAAAAGCAGTTCTGGAAACACAGAGGATGCTTTGGAGGGAGGTGCTTGGCTTTAAAACACACTTGCTCCTTGGTCCTTTCTAAATTAAAGGTATTTTTTAAAAAAATAAGCTTGCACGGCTCAGTGAGAAGCAACAGTTTGTCACAGGCTCTGCTGTTGCTTCCCGGGGCCCCGTGGGGTTTGTTGTCTTTCACGACACCCGTAGGAACCCGTCTCCCGAGTGGAAGGGAGGGCTCAGATCCTGGCATTTGACAGCATTCCTACCAAAGTGATATTTTCTATCTTTGGCACTGAACTAATTCTACAAGCCATAAGACAGGATTTGTTATGTGTCAGCGCTCTCCCTAATGGCGTGTTCGGTATCTCTCTGATGCGGGAAACAATGAAGTAGAAAAAGACTGACAGCCAGGCTGGGCGAGAGGAAGGCCTGATGTGGCAGAGAAGAAGAGGAAGACCTGGATTGGCAGTCACACATCTTGGCTCCCTGTCATCACATTGTCTGGTTTTGCTCGGAGCATAAACAGAGTTTTGCTCTTTTTAATATGGAGAACCGTTTTCTGAAGGTTCGGGTTGCTGCTGCACTGTTGCTCACGTGGTTGTTGGGATTGCCATGAACCCAGATTGTCATTTGTCTTCTGCGAAGGCGCCACACCCAGCGGACGGGCGCAGATTCTGACGGCTCCTGAATTTGCAGTGTGTTGAGCCAACGTAACCAGAGCCTTTTCCTTCCTTGGTTCCAGAGAGCTCTGCTTCCAGGGGGGCTTGAAGCGTTGAGGACGAGACTGGCGCAGTTTCATGCTACTGGATCAGTTTAATTTTAACTCTTTTTTTGTTTCCTCCTGGTTTGGAGAAGCATTTCAAGTTCTTTAAGAAGCTCAAGAACCTTTTGTCAGGCAGAAAATCAGCCTGGCTGGTAGAAGGCCAGCTCCTGTCAGAAAGACCACAGAAATTAGTGCACAAATTGGGATAATTAAGGTTAAACTTACATGGGGTGGTTATTCCAGTATTTATTCTAGCATTATTATGTGCATTATTTATGGTGGTTGAATTTTGGTGTGAATATTAATGCTCGCATTGAAATCTTACGATGGGAACTAAAAATAAAAATTGCAATAGCGTCCGTGCCTGTTTGGAAGTCCTACTGAACTCATTAAGATCGATTCCCTTGGATGACGTGATGAGAATGTGGAGCTCCTTCTTCTTCGCGTTTCTCCAGACCGAGCAGGGAAGGCAGCGTGGTTGGTTCAACCAGAGAGAAAGAGAGAGAGAGAGAGAGAGACTCCCTTGTCTGGGGAGCCAGGTTGGAACCCCTGAGCCAGCCCAGCACCATGTGGCTTCAAGGTCCTATAGGAAGGAGGCAGTCCCGTCACTTGCTCTGCCTTGGGCCTCTCAGTGAGGACCATCTCAGAAGCCCTTGGTCTCATTCTCTTCACTGAGTCCCAAGGGGGCTTTGTCAAAAGGCAGCTGGCCTGAAGAACTGAAGAAGCTTCTTGGATGAGAAACAAAAGGTCTTCAAGGAAAAACAAAGTCCAGCTGCCTTTTGAAAAAACCCCTTTGGGACAACCAGGACCTGGGTGGCTGAGAATCTCCTTCCCTAAGATTTATATCCAGACATCTTCCTTCTGAGTTGGAATTCTGACCCAGCTGGAGGAATTGTGAGTGTTGCTCGTCGTGCTCCTATGTATTTTGAGGCATTGGTGCTGTGCCCCACACCCTCCCTCAACATGTGCCCAAGCTTTGCCTGTGGCTGAGGAGCTCTGGCAAGGTGGAACTCCCCTCCTAAAGCTCCCTTGGTACAACAACTTCCCTTTGGAGTAGCCGTCTCACTTGCTTTGCATGGGCCATTAGTGAAAATGGGAAAAGACCGTTGTTCCTCCTCCTCCTCCTCCTCCTCCTCCTCCTCCTCCTCCTCCTCCTCCTCCTCCTCCTCCTCCTCCTCCTCCTCCTCCTCCTCCTCCTCCTGGTCTCATTGTGGTAATTTCCTGCCACCCTGATTGTAGAGGGCCTTCACACCGCAGCGAGTCAGTCATGCCTCCACCTGCGGACAAGCCCTTCGCCCTCCCGAGCTGCTTTAGAGGTTGTCTTGAATATAGCCTTGGCTCCGAACCGGGCATCCGATGCCCTTCCTTCTTCAGGCAGGTATCGGTTCATTTTCCTCCCAAGAGGAGTGAAGGTCAGGGATGGTGCTGGGAGGTGCTGATGGGGACCCTTTTGTCCTGGCAGGACTTGTGGTGCTCCAGGAGAGATCCGCGTGAGCCTGGAGATACGGCTTCTCCATGAAATCGGGTCCCTGGGCTGGTCTTCTCCAGAAATAGTCAGTCTCTTGCCAGTGCCTGCATTGGGTGATGAAAGAGAATATCAAAGGGCGTGTCAACATTAATAACTTCTTAAGCCTTCACATGAGGGAGGGTTTCTTTTAGAGTTTATAAGAGACTGCTTTTAATAGCAACCGTTTGAAAATCCTTGATTTAGTGTCTGAGATTAATCCCACAGTAGGATGGGACCTGGGCTTGTGAAGATAACCTTCCCTGCATTATTGCCTATGAATCTTTTTTTTTTTTTTTTTGGTCTCCCAGTGTTAGTTCAGAACCGACTGGCTTTGTAATTATTTCCTCCCACAAGGGGGCTTCCGGATGGATGGTTTCCAGGCATCCTGACAGTTTGTAGGCCAACATTGTTGCTTCTGAGTGGGAGAGAGTATCTAGGACATCTTCTCATTTCATGAATGAAGCAAGATAAGGCCATTGTGGGAGCCTCACCTGGAAGGCCCTTGAGTCAACCTCAGCACTGCTGTTTAACCAGAGAACTAAACCTGGCTAATCCATACATTGCTGTAACGAAGGACAATACTTGGTGTGTTTTCTAAGTGAACCAACCAGTGATGCATTAGTACACTAGCAAGCGTTTACCTGAGGCCCATGTGCACATCTCATGTCAATGTGATGATCAATATGGGAGAAAAAGGACATGGCAGCCGCTTGGTCATCTGAAGAAAATGAATGAGAGTCAAATGCAAAACAAATAGAGGAAGAAACAGCAGAGCAGCCAAGAGGAAGGAGAAAGCTGAGGAGGGGGGCTGGATGGAGTTGATGAGATCCTCAGAAGAGGAATTTGTGGCCGGTGGGAACAAGGATGTGTTGCAAGGAAAGAAAAGGGGCAGAAGGGGGAGAGATGGTGATAGTCATTTTTATTCCAGTCACTGATGAGCAAAAATGCTTGGCAGGCCTTGTTTTTGCTACGACTCCTTTCCTTTATCTCACCTCCAGGCTTTGATGTCTTTGCTTTAGTATTTCTTACTCCTTCTCTATGCCAAAGGGGAGCCGTGCGATGAGTCTGTGTGGCAAGTTCCTTAAATGCCTTACTTTTGGTTCAGCTTTCGTATCAGAGGAAGTGTCCTTTGTGGTCGAGAAGCTCAACAATTGATGTTGCTATTTTCACTTAAAACTTGGAAAACCTCTTGCTCTTTTTACAGGAAGAGCTCAGAAATAGTAGCCACATGAACTATGATAAGTTTCATTTTCTGCCGGACTAAATTGTTGTCTGGCTGTTCCAAAATGAAGTGTTTTAAGACTTGTTGGCTGTGCTTTTTGCTTGGAAGTGACAGAATTGTAGTTGGAAGCTTAGCACGGCAGTCATTCAAAGAGTGATTTTGGGAAGGGTTTTTTTTGGTTACCCAGGGGCTTTTCTTTCCTTTATTACAATGCCTGATTGTATCCTTTTGGAATGCAAATTAAAGATGGAACCCACCGCCAGCAAATGTATGCTGGCCAGCTGGATGTTGGTGTAATTTCCAAACTTGTATTTAAAAACATCCAGAATTGGAGGGTTCTGGATAAAGAGACTCTTCAACAGAATGGAAGGAGGTTTTGTTTTATGTTGGCAATAGCCTGACGGAGGTCGGAACCTTCTTGTTAATCTTTTGTTGTAAGGTTGTCCAAAGTGAATCCAGGAATGAAAAATTGGGGTGAGCTCCAAAGCACACTGAACCTCTGTGCCACCCTGGCAGCATCTAGGAGTCATTCCTCCAAACCCAAAATAGTTTGAAATGCCCAACCAAGGAGGGTGTCCCTGCCCTTAAACAGGCCTGATTGGCTTGAAATGAGGGATCAAAGTTTACATGCTCCTATCATCTTTCGTGTCAGAGTTCTCATGCTGAGTGTCATCCCCCTCACAACACTGATTGGCACACAATTCGGGCCTCCCCATTCTTGGTCCTGTCACTTACCTGGAGCCCTGCTTGCCTTTGTAAGAGGTGATGGATGCATCAGGGTGTATGCATTTGCCCGGTGGGGGAGGAAAGAGGGGGCTCTGTCCAGGATCATGCTACACCCCAGTAAAAATGGTTGAACTCATGAAGAATCTGCACCCTCTAATGACCCCTCCCCCCAATTTGGTGGAGCAGTTTGCTCTTCCCCTTGGAGCAGTAGTCTTCAACCTTGGCCACTTTAAGACTTGTGGACTTCAACTCCCAGACTCCCTCAGCCAGCTTTGCACTCTGGGAGTTGAAGTCCACAAGTCTTGAATTGGCCAAGGTTAGAGACCCCTGTCTTGGAGGACTCCCAACAAACCACAGAATGCTGGAATTAAGAGGAATTTAAGGGATGCAGGAAACATTTGTTACTGTTTCTTATTTTTCTCCCCTGAATGTAATTTATTTCTGTTTCTTAAAAATCTAATTCCTCGTCCCAATCAGAATTTTCTTCAGTAGATAGACTTGTTGGAAGGTCAAGAGGCATTGAGATTCCAGGAAGATTCCCAGAAGTTCTCCAAGCGGCTCTTCTTCTGGGTGCTCTCCCAAAGGTTGGGATTTAAGAAAAAATATAATGGGGAGGTGGGCCTCAGAATTCTAGCCTTAAAGACTGATTTGAGACCTGTTGTTCAAAAGCATCATGTTCCGATGGAAGTTCAGGAGATGTTTGATGAAACCCAGAGAAGCAGCGGTGGTGGTTATCATGCCAAGCAGCTTGGGAAGAATTTACAGTTGTGGGGCTTGAAAGCAGCTGCTTCTTCTCCCTGTTCAGGAACAGAAATATGAGTTGGTGTCAACCATCTCAAAAGATACATCAGAGTTATTGGATGACCCATGAGAAACTGCTTGTTTTTGCAATTCTGTCTTGTAAATGAGCTTGCTCTGCAACTCCCTTGCCACGTGAGGACACTTTAAAATATTTGCTCTATTAATCTCTGAGGTTGCTTTCTGTTAGCGGTTACAGGACTCTGAAAAATTGAGTGGAAAATAAATTGTCCTCAAACGGTTGCTATTTTTTTAAAAATATATATACCTCTAAGGTGAAAAGGTTACAGATGGACCCACCGAGATAAAAATCTCATTCCAGGGGAGAAACTTCGGGCGTTGCAATTTATGGACTCTCTTAGTTGCTGTAACATGTTGTGGTCAGGCTTTCCAATTCCTTAAAGTATTGCAGGTAGTCCTTGACTTGTGATCATTCATTTAGTGACTATTTGAAGTTATGATGGCCCGGGAAAAGGTGACTTATGGCCAATTCTTGCACCTACAACTTCTGCAGCCTCCCTGTAGTCCTGGAATCAAAATTTGGCAACTGACCTGCATTTAGGAGGGTTGCAGCATCCCCATTTGAGGCCTTTCCGAGGGCAGGTGGTTTGCCTGATTTGCTTAATGACCATAGCAAAAACAGTCATAAAATCGATCGCAGCTCAATAAATGCCTCGCCCTAATTAGGGTTATAAGTGGAGGATGCCCCCCCTCTATATGCCACTCAGCCATCATGGAAGGTGCCAGGCGTTGGCCTGGTGCCATAGAAGAAGTCAGAATAAAACCAGCAACATGGTGGATGTTGTGCATTGTGTGACAGGGTGGCACATTGGTGCCCGTCTGGGGAGGCTTTGTGGGAAAGGAAGGGCTTTTTGACATAAGAGCATAATTGCAACCATTGTGTGCCTCCTTTGTGGTGTGCACATTATCATTATGGCCTGCTGTTGGCTCCTGCATCTCCTTCGTAACGTTTTTGGATTCTGGTGCTATCTCAGTTTGTGAGCTTTAGTGAACTAGATCGGGGTCTCCAACCTTGGCCACTTTAAGACTGGTGGACTTCAACTCCCAGAATCCCCTAGCCATCTTGGCTGGGGGATTCTGGGAGTTGGAAGTCCACCAATCTTAAAATGCCCAAGATTGGAGACCCCTGAACTAGATGGGTCTCCTGGGGTTTTAAGGACCAGCTTCTCATCCTGCATCCATGCTTACGTGCCTGGATTCTTTGCCATCTCATGCCAGCTGAACCCCTGTCTGCCCATCCTTAGGCTCTGGTGCTGAAGTTGCAGGGAAGTAATTTTATACTCCAGTTTGTGCCCACGAAAGCAGGATGCCAAGGGCTTGGCCTGGCAGAGGGATTAATTCGGTTTGCAGAGCAATCCTCAGGTTGCAGGATGTTATTTTTCCTCTCAAGATCCCTTGGCAGCATGGGTGGTTTTGCTTCCAGGTGAACTCCAAGGAAGCAGGCCACCAGATATGGCGGGTGGTTGGTGTTGATCCTGTTTGTTTGCATGTGTTGATGGCGGCACTCTTTCTGCAAAAATTGAATTTCCTGGATCTCCGCCCCATAACGTAATTTGGGAAAACAGCTGAACAACTTGCTAGATATGACTGAGGCCAGGAAGCTCTTGACTGCTTGCAGGCATTTTTCATAGCTTCTCCATTCTTGAATATCTTCTGCTGATTTGATCTCCCCATTTCCCCTGGAGCAGACTGCCAGCCAGCTGTTTTCTTAGCTACCACCCTTGCAGCTGCACTGTTAGTCATCTTAGGTTCCACATCTGCATTTCTCTTAAAAGTCTTGCAGAGCTCACCTGGACCGTTTTGCTTTTTGGAGAAGACTGGGTTTTTCTGCAGCTTTCCTGAAGCACCAAGAGGCGTCCCTTGCTATTTCCAGATCAATACTCCCATTGAACTTGTGCCAGAGGAGCAGGAGAGGCCTGTGAAGTTCTTGTCCGAGTCTCCCTTTGCAGGGTTTGCGGCCAATAAATTGACAAGAAGCAGAGCAAATCAAGCTGGTTAGAAGGGATAGTTGCTCCGCAGCAGAGCCCTCCATTCTGCGGAGACGCTTCCCTGCTGCCTCTCTAGGTAGCTTTCCCTTCTGCTTTGTGCCTTCTATGCTGAAGCTCTGAAGAAAGGAAGTCGAGAGCTGCAGAATCGTGTTCAGAGCACAGAAACTGCCTTCCATATTTGAAGGCAGTCAATTTCGGTGAAGGTTAAGGGCCTCGGATACCCTAGGTGGAATGGAGAAAAGTGGAGCTTAGTCTTAGTCACGACAACATGTCCCACGCTGGGGTGGGTGGAAACATTGCTGCTCTGTTTATGCACATGCCACCTACCTCTGGGGTGTGTGTGTGTGTGTGTCTGTCTGTGTAGTTAAACCTTTTGTGGGTCCCCCCTCCCAGTATTACTTAATCATTCTATTCAGCTTTTTCTCTTCCAGCGTTTCTGTGCCAGCTGCTTTTCTGTGAAAACGCAAGAAGGTAAAACCTATGAAATACACAGGCCCACCCAAAATGCAGCACTTTGAAAAAATAATGGCCTTAATGGTGGCAAGGAAGCTTTTGTCTCCAGAATGGTTCTTTTTTCCAACTCAGGGCTCCATCCCTTGTTCCCTTGGAGTGGCTGATTCTTTTTGGTTACTGAGATGGAAATAAATAAAGTGGACATGCTGTTTTCCGGTTAAAATGCAGGGAGCTTTGGGGGGCGGAAGGAGGATTGGATGGCAGCTTTTATTGGAAACACTCAGCATTTAAGCCCTGCATTTTAAGTAAGAAAAATAATGGTTTGGATTGGCCAGGATTGGGGGAAAGCAAACTATTTTGTACATCTGTTTTAACACTAATATTTTGAATGCTGCAGGGACATAGTTCCTAGTTAAAAAGCCAAGCTGGAAACTTCTCCAGCATTGTGAAAACTGCTGAAGTTCAGTGGGACTTATTGGCTGTTTCCTAGTGTGATTTGACTGCTTATTGTACTCCATGACTATCATTAAATGTTGTACCTGATGATTCTTGACTCTTGAAGAATGTATCTTTTCTTTCATGTACACTGAGAGCATTTGCACCAAAAGCAAATTCCTTGGGTGTCCACTCACACTTGGCCAAGAAAGAATTCTATGTATTCTATTCTTTGTGTCCAGTTTGCCTGGAGGAGAAAGGGTTTAAACTGCACTCTTGGTCAGGTGGTGCGGGGCAATCAACCAGGGACTGCATCCTCTAAAACAGGGGTCTTCAACCATGGCAAGTTTAAGACTTGTTGACTTCAACTCCCAGAATTCCTCTGCCAGCTTTGCTGGCTGAGGAATTCTGGGAGTTGAAGTCCACAAGTAGAAAATAGAATAGAATTCTTTCTTGGCCAAGTTGCCATGGTTGGAGGCCCTTGCTCTAAAGGGAAGCAGAAGAACCGAGACCAGCTCAGCTGCAACCAGGTTTGTCTCCTGGTTTGCCCTGCTTTTGAAACAGGCTATCCAAGGAAACCCAGCATCGTCCTTCAGTATCTACTAGTCAGCAGGATTCTGGAGTTAAATTGATTTGTGATACTTGGCTCCATAGTGAAGATCTGTTGTCTCCGAGTATTTCTCCCCGTTGAGAGAAAAGAAACTGGGAGTGCGTTTTAATGCAGAAACACCCACCCAGAATGTTTCTACCTCACCTGCAGGAAAGAGCAGGTGAAAGGTGGCAAATTTTATCCCTGAGCCTAGAAGGTGAGTGGAGTTTCCTTGGGTTGAGTCATTGTCATCCAGCTCAGAAGCCCTGGATCTTTCCATGAACCACCTCTCTTTTTCAACTCATGCTGCTGTCCTGGCAACACAACTCCATCTGGACCATTGGAGACAACTCAAGGTAGGGACAAGCTGAGCTTGCTGATCAGAAAGGTCAGCAATTCCATGGTTCGAATCCCTAGCACTGCATAATGGAGTGAGCTCCCATTCCTTGTTCCAGCTTCTGCCTACCTAGCAGTTTAAAAGCATGTAAAAAAATGCAAGTAGAAAAATAGGGACCCCTTTGGTGGGAACAGCGTTCCGCGAGCCTTTGGCGTTTAGTCCTGCTGGCCACATGACCATGGATACCTCTTCAGACAGCGCTGGCTTTGCGGCTTTGAAACGGAGATGAGCACAGTCCCCTAGAGTTGGAAACGACTAGCGCGTATGTGCGAGGGGAACCTTTACCTTGACAAGGTAGTGACAGGCAAATACAGGAGATGAATTGAGGAGACATTTCCTATAGAAAACAAGCCATTGTAGAAGAAAAGATGAGCTCTGCTCAGGTGTGGCACGAGGAGGGAAGAAAGAAGACTCGGATCTGAGTTGGTACAAAGGACCTCCTGTGAAAAGGCCTTTAGACCAAAGAGACTCTTTGTCTACCTGGCTTGCACTGATTCTTTAGGTCCTAAGCCTCATCAGTCCCTTTGGGAGACCCTTCATGGGTGACCAGCTGCCCCTATTCTGGCATCCTAAGGACCCTGCACCAAGGGAAGGGGTCTTTGGATGGCCATTGTAGGCATCTGGTACTCCTCACCCCTTCCGGCTCTGAGCTCATTTCACTGTGGCCTAAACACCTTTAAGAGCTGTCCTTGCTTGTTACTGGGAGGCTGACAGGAGGTCCCCCAGTCCGGCCCACAGAAATTGTGCTGAGTTCGTAGATCCCCAGAATCGCTTCCTATGAGCCCCCAGAATACCAGGGGTGGGTTTCACGCCCCCCTCCTTGTTTTAACCTCACAAGGGCAGCAGGTAGAATAATTCTAGCCAGGCATCCAGAGCGGTTGGCCTGAGTGTTGAAAGGCATGAAAACAGCTGGAGGCCAAGGATGCTTTTCCATGTTGTATCCAAAACCTCATGTGGGGAGGATTTCCGCGATGAACGTCTCTGTGAACAGGAAGGGAGCCCACATCGGTTTAAGTGGGAGGAACAGATGGGGATGGGCTGAAGCCGAGCGCTGGTTTTTGGCCTTCGTATTAAACATGGTGGGAGAAGCATCTTTCCTGCAGCTCCTGTTTCTGCCGTTCTTAGTCCTTGGAGCTTAGAGCTGAAACCCTTGCCATAAATACCTTTTTTGGGGATTAGCAAGGCCTTCGCCTGAAACTGCCTCAGAGATATAAGGTGGCTCAGGTCTGCTTATAGAGTATTAAAATAATTTATGGTTTGGGGCAATAGGATAGAAAAAGTAATACCACAAACGGCTGCACGGAACAGGTTAGACTGTCCCAGCAACTTGGATTGGTCTGCTTGGCCAGGCTCCATTTGCCAGAGCATCTCTCGGGCCTTTGATCTCATTTCAGACAGGACGCAGCTGCTCCTGTGTGGAATTTGGGGCTGTAAAGGGTGGCTCTTGGTGTAGTACATGCTCCAAGAGAGCTGAGGACCTTCTCCAACTGAGCTTGGCTCCTGGTGGTTGCAGGGCCACGTTGGTGTTGTTTTCCTGTGTTGCTTCTTTGGACGGAGTCTCCAACCTTGGCAACTTTAAGCCTTGGCAGACTTCAATTCCCAGAATTCTGGTTGGGAAAGTCTTAGGAGGTTTTGGAGGGGGAAGAAAGAGACTTTAGAGTAGCTCTTGGGTGTCCCAGTTGCCTAGTCTCCTGTCCAAGGAAGGGAGATCACCGAACAGCGCAAAGCTAGATCATCCAGGATTCATGGGATTTTGTAGCATTGGTTTTACAGGGATCGGGCGAGACTCTCGAGGCCTCTCGAGGCCTGATGAAAACGCTGCACAGCAACCTGCAGTAAGGCTTATTTCAAATAGTTGATGAAGAATTCACGCTCTAATTTTGATTATTCTTTATTATGACAAGGCCCTTGCCCGTTTGCTTGTCTGTTAATGATTTGTCTTGTTCTCTTCTTGGATAATTTTCCCAACGGTGACAATATTTCATCCACCTTTGCGTGAATATTTCCAGAGGTGTGTTTGCTACTCCAGAAAGAATGAATTGCAACGGAGAGGTTAGGAAGTTGCCCCTGCTACCTGTGGAGAATAATGGCGTAGCAGCCTCTGCCAGAATGAACAACACCAAAATGGTGGGAGGTGGGCTGACCTTGGGAAGAGCCCAGCAGTGGCTGAGCAGGGAAGAGTTGGGCAGGAACTGCAGAGAAGCAGCTCTTTGCTTCAGGACCCGGATAAGCCAGTTTCACACGACGGGGGGACAAAATGGAAACCTGTTCATTTAGAGTAGATGCTTTCTGAAGATTGTTCAGAGAGATTCCTAAGACACTCAGAAGAAGACTTTCTGCTAATTTTCAAGGGGAAGTGGAACCATTTCCTGAAGCTGTGGAAGAGACAGAAAATGGCTCTCCAGGATCAGCCGGCGTCTTCAGCTGGGGGCTGCCAGGACTTCCATCCATATTTGTGTTTTGTATCTGCTTGTAGTGTTTGGCAAGTAGCAGTGGTCTTAAATCAGGACCACCTTCCTTTCAGCTGAATTGGATCTTTAGGAAACAAATGCAAGGTGTTTACTGTCCGTAGCAAAAGGCTGGAGTTTTCTTCATCTTGGAATCATCTCTAAAGAGTTTCACTCAGAAGTTCAGAAATGAAACAGAGAAAAACCCCCGGTAAACTCACCTGTGCCTGGGTAAAATTGGTGCCGTGAACTGACTTTTCCAGACGGATTACATAAGAAATTGAACATCTTGTTTAAAAACAAATAATTCATTATGCAGTGATGAATAACCTAGCCTTACTGTTTCATCTCTGGAGATGCCATTTTTGATGGGGATTTTGCTAAGTTTGGTCATTGAAAGCTAAAAGCTATTATACCACCTGCGTGCTGATCAACTGGTAATTTAAAAAAATGATGGTAGATACGGCATTTTATGGGGCTGAGGGGATGAAGTCCATTCCCTTCCTATCTTTGAACTTGCCATTTAACCGTGGTCTCGGCCTGGACGAGTTTCCTGAGTCGAATCTTATAAATATCAGTGAATTATCAAAATTTGCATAGTATAATTTGAGACGTTAATAGATCATATTACTTCAGTGCAATCCAATTTAGGCAGGTTTCTTTTTTTCTTTTGCATATGTAAAATGCCATCTTTTTTTTGAGTGGCTTTTAATTAGATCTGACTGTGTCCGTGTAGGATTTAGATCTGTGGAGGATTTAATAGCAGCCCAAAGCAAAGAGCAGAACCTTCCTTTCAAAGCAGACGGAGAAGAAAAGGAGGGCCGTGGGAAAGGAGGGATACCGTTCCTGTCCTTTCTCCATCCCCTCCTTCCTCCGAAGATTCTCCCCAAATACAGTTTCTGCTCCTGAGGGTAGATGGGCAAGAAACGTGGATAGGTATAACTCAATGGTTGGGTGGGGAAAGGGCCCTGGTCCCTTCTTTTAAAAGCTGCTGCATATGTTCCTCACTGTAAGGAAAAAAAGGAGAAGAAAACCAACAGGCAGCAGTGGAATGTCCAGGATAAGTTTTCTAGGAGACTTTCTGTGCACGTATCTTCTATTTTGTTTTTTGTTTTGTTTTAAACAAGGTTAAGGAATCGAAAGAACATGTTGTCAGTGTTCTGCCTTCTTTCCCCTGTGGAGCGTAACCCCGTGACTCTCAAGAATAGGTTGGCCATGTTGCGTAGGAGGTTGCTGTAGTTTAGGGTTCTTGAGCCATAGCAACAACTTTTAAGAGGTGTGGATTTGAACTCCCAGATCCATGCTGGCTGGAGAACTCTGGACGTTGAGGCCCACACGTCTTAAAATTGCCAAGGTTGACGAACGCTGCTGTGATTGCAGTGCTGATGGTCCACTCTGCTTCCTGTTCTGAAACTCAGATCCTGGTTGTGTTAGCAAAGAGGTACCCCCAGCACACTGGCTTGAATTTCCTCTTTAGTCTACAACTCCCTCTCGAGTAGGTCCATTCAGTTGACCAGACATTTAGAGGACACCTATGAAGCACAATAATACTTTAGGGTGAAAATTCTGCACTGCAGCACTGCAGATCCAATTCGCCTAACCAACCTTGCCCTTCAGAGATCTCACAGACGCGTGACCTGGACTCAGAAAGGTTCCTGAGAGGTTTAATGGTCTGAATTTTGTTCTGTTATGAAAAAGGCAACAGCTGCTGCATCTAATCCTCAGGATCTCTCTGTTCTTAGGAGGCTTCCACCAAAGGATAAGTGAAAGAATAAGCATCCCTTCACCAAAGATGCTTATTCTTTCACATCACTTAAGAGTTCCCAGAATGGATGGTTTAGTATGGTCTAGCTGAGACTGGAAGTATGCAGTGTTTTGTGTTGGAAGTACAGTGGATTTGTGTGTGTGTGTGGGGGGGGGGTCCTTGAAGATGATTTTCATTTTTGCAGGCTGCCAGGCAGACAACCATTAAAAGCAACCATTTGGAGAGTATCTCGTGGTTTAATAGGATGACAAGAGCAAGTAGTGGTAGATTGGAGATGGTTTTATGAAAATGTTCTTGAGTAGCCTAGTCTGAGTGTTTATGTGTATGGCTGCTATTCCAAAATATTCTGGAGGAAAATGGAAGACAATGTGAGTATACAGACAACATATTTTAACCTGTTACAATAATTTTGCCCTGTGTATAAGCCAAACAATGCTATGTTGTAGAGCATCTACTTACAGCACAATAAATCTCTTTTTCTAACCCAGCGTCCCCAGTCCACCCCGTAGATTTCTTCTAACAGGCATAGAAGACGTCCTGTCCATGCAAATGGGATTTGCATACCTTCGGCGCGACACAGTGAGCTCTAATTCTTAATGCTTGCCCAAGGCTCAGAATGCCGGTTCTTAGGAAAGCTACTTTCCCTCATCCCAGTTAGATGATTATAAGTCTGATGGTTGCCGTGTCCAGTCTTAGAAGCTGCAGAAAGAGGGGTGGGCTTTGGTAATTCTGGATTGTGTTACATCATGCGGTTATGGGCTTTAAAGACCTTGGGTTGCCTTCCAGAATCGGCTCTCTTTATAAGGCAGAGCATGTAATGGACCTTCAGTAATTGAAAGATGAGCAAAACAGAGGCTGCTAGTCTTGGTAGATCAGCCTTGCGTCTCCTGGTTTTTGGAAGTGCCTCAGGGATTTTGAGATTAATGGGTTTCTGAGCACAAAGAGCTCCATGGATTCCAAGAGGGTTTCTTTGGTTCCTTTGGCATAAAGGCGAGTTCTCTTTTTCCCCATTTCAAATTCTGATAAAGCCAAGGCAGAAAATACTTTTTGGCTAAAGCTTAATCTGGCAGGCTCCACTAAAGAATTAAACATGCTCCCACTCGTAGTGAAAATGATCTGAAAATGATAAATGCCTACGCCGTGGAAAAAAAGAGTTTCAAAACAGTCTTTCATAATCAGGAAACATTTTTTTTTTTTAAATATATCCCTGGAATGCTGTCTGAGGTAGTTTATTTATAGCCTGTGCATTAAAGTGAAAAAGTACAGGAGAGGTCTTAAGTGGCAGGCTCCCTTGAAATATTGCTTTGTTTAAATAACAGAATTACTTAGACTGATTTGTTGGGAGGAGAAATCAAAAGACGTGCTTAAAAGCAAGGGAGTGGAAGGGTTGAGGGAAATTACAGGAGGTGGCCCCGGGGGGGGGGGGGGGCTGGGAAACCAAGGGGCCGAATGTTCCCCCAGCCTTTCTCCGACAGATCGGTCCCTCTGCACAAAATTGTGCCTTTGGAGATGTCAGAGGTGAAGATGTGAAAGACAATGACCACAACCCAAGATGGAAGATGCGCAGCGGGTTCTGAATGGTGGCTCAGGCCTTGGGAGCCCAAATCCTGTAGCTGAATTGGGTGGAAGGGGGTTGAATTTTGGGCTAGTGGTGCAGAGGAAGTGCACACCTCCATCTGAAAGTGTGGAAGGTACCATTACATGTAGACCTGCATTTAAAGTTTCCCTCAGCACGTAAGGATGGTGGTACCTCAGGAGACACAGTCCTTCCCACTTGTGGCTGAATTACCTGTGGGGATTTTTTTAATGGCAGAAATAAAAAATAGGGCCTTGTCATTGGCGGCATCAAGAAGCTGTTTGGGTCCAGGTGGATTAAATGGCTTGAATGGACCTCCAAGCAGAGGAAGGAAATGCCCTTTTTCTCCACCAAGACTTCCCTCTTTCGTGTCACGAGGGCACTGGGTACATCTCTGTTTGCAGGGAAGGTTCTTTTCCTTCTTCATACAGAGCTGATCTCTCACCTGTTTGAGTTCCTTCTGCCCTTCCTGGACCCTCTCACCCAAGAAATGTCATTCGGGGGTTGTTGCTGGGCTGCAAGGGCTCCTCATGACCTTTTTTGAGAGAAAGACGGTTAAACACAGTTCCTGTGGATTAAGCTATGTTGCTCCTGGAGATGAGGTGGGCGGGAGAGGTGGAAATGAGTTGTCTGGAAGATAATCGACATGTAAAGGGCCTTCTCTCTGTTTTGTTCCATTTTCTGAGAACTCAGCCTTTAAAGCATATAGAATTTTAATATGAATCTGCCCCTGCAACACCTCTAGAGCTCAGCTCCAATGTTTTGAAGTGCAGGACTTGTGGGCAGTGATGCTTGGTTTGAACTAATGATTTAAACATTCTTACAGCTGCTTTCATGGCTGTTTAGCTGCATAGAGGGAGGGGGAATGCAGATATAGCAGTCAACACCTCAAAATATTCATCAACTCAGCCACAGTCAGGTACTAGAATGTTTTCTGGAGGAAAAAACAAGAGAGCGACTTAAATAGCTTGGTATCCTTAGCTGTGTTGGTGTGTGACAGCTGGTTCCAGTAATTTGCTTTTATAGAGCGTTTGGTTGTAAATGAATGGCATGTTGAATATTTTACCACAATTTCAGATTATCTAAAGAATATTTTCTGGGTTACTAATTGGTAGCTAATGCTTGGTACATTGATGTTGACATGAGCAAATGGATTTAAAATGATTTTGAAGTGAGCTTCATTCGAAGATGCTCTAATTCAGAGTCAACAAGAAATGTCAACCATTATACCTCCCCTTGCTCCTAAGGACCAGACAGTGTAATGCTGGTATCCTCTCCATTTTAGCAAGCAGCACAAAGCAAACTTTATCACCCCAGGCCTGTGTTGCTGGAAGGGATGTGTGCCATTAACCCAACAGGGTTATTCTGAAGTAGGAAAGGACAGAATTCTGGTTTGCGGCGGTTCATGCAAAAATGTAGACCTGCATATTTGGTCTGAAGGGGAACCAAAATAAGGCGCTGTGATTCTGGATTGAGGGTGAAACGTGGTTGTTTTGTCCAGAAGACTTTCAGGAGGAAGGAACAGCTGTAAGGTCAGTGCTGGCAGGTGAGGTTGAGGTGAAGCACGGAAGGCGTGGGAAATCCATTGGCTGCCAGATGAGCCATGGAGATGGCTCAGGGAGTTGGGTCCAAGAGACACCAGCCAGCCTGACTGGCTCTGTAAAACACCCTGGTGTCCCTGTGGCTTCTGCTTCTGCGGACCAGTTTCAAAGGCTTTGGCAGAAGGGCTGAAGTGCAGCATGCTCAGCTCTTCTACTCTGGACGGACCTTGGACAGGTACTCCTGCTTGGAATGCTCCTCTTCATGCTGCACTTCTGATGAAACACCTGGAAACCTGTGGATGCCTTAAGATTGCACATTTGACATTAATATCTGATGCCTGTGAGACATTATTGTGTGGAGCATATTGTGTCACAAAACATTCGGCTGCTGAGAATGAATACGTGCGATGCAGAAGAACATGGAAGTCCGAGTACTATAAATCCCTATGTGAGTCAGCAGCAGTGTTACGTTTCAAGATTTGCTAAACACAATTCTTTATTGAATTAGCTTCAACATGGTGCTGTCAGGTCAGGGAAAGAAATTTAAATTCCAGGTAGGACTGAAATCCATCATAGGGACACTGAAAAAGCCCTCTTTGATGCATCTCATTCCCGGTCCCTGGCCCAGAACTGCCGCCTGTTACACCTGGGAAAACCACTAAGGCCTGAATGAGATGCTGTCCTTCCACACCAGTCCTCCACAGCTGGGATTTTGGGTCTCCTGCCTGGGAACCAAGGGGTTAGAAACAGCCCGGTGGCCCAGTCAGGTCTCCTTTCAAAACAGTCTGAGTTGGTAATCACCTTCTTTCTTCTTGGCGGAAAGAAACCACTCATACTTTTTTTTTAAGGAGAGTGGAAAACAGGTGATGGGGGCATGGGGTGTGGAGAGAAGCCTTGAATCCAATTCCTCTGTGCTTTCAGGAGATTGTACGCAGTGACTTGGAACTGGCGACCTGCGGCTGCTGTGTTTTTAGGCTTTCTGTCGGGGCCTTGCTCAATTATAAAGCAATCCAGCAGAAAGTGAGTTGTGCTACAGAACTGAAGGTGAACAAATGGGGCAGAGATCAAGATGAAGAACTGGGTTGAGCACTCTACATGGAAGGGCCCCAGCTGGATGACGGGTTACTCCTCAGTGCGGTTCTGTGTGTAATTGGGCAGCACTGTTGTTCTGCTGAGTTAGTTCCTATGGCTTAAGGCCCTTCGGTCTCAGGATGAGTTCGGGGCATCCCTGTCAAAGGGGAGGAGGAAGTGGGTGCCCGGAGGCCGTGCTTTCCTAGTTCTGAGGGCTGTCAGTGCTTTAAGCAGGACTGACCGTCTGTGGGAGACGCATTCTCTAAGGCAGGGGTCCCCAACCTTGGCCCCTGGAAGCCTGGCGGACTTCAACTCCCAGAATTCCACAGCCAGCTTTGCTGGCTGTGGAACTCTGGGAGTTGAAGTCCGCCAGGCTTCCAGGATCCAAGGTTGGAGACCCCTGCTCTAAGGGCTGCAGGTGAAGAAAGAATGGATCTCTTCTCGCTTCTCTGATGTCCAGCAGGGTTGGGACAGTCTCAGCCAGCTAAGAAATGACTGCATTGTGTCATCTGATTGTCCCCTGCTACCATCAGTACAACCATTGGTTTCTGATAAACCCTCTTTGGTATGCATATTGTGACAGGTTCTCCCTCCTGTGGCAAAGATGCATTTTGAAACAGTTGACTGATCAGTGGAGGTGAAGAAGTGAACGGCACTTGAGAGGGGCTGCAGAGGAGCCGTCCTCATTACAGGGGCAGAGGTGAGCCTGAGGGTGTAAAAGTCTTTGCTCCCGACTGTCAGGAATCTATCGACGGGATGCTCTGCTGCTCAGGCAAGAGGCTCTTTCAGTGGCGAGCCTCTGCGCTTTCCTTCCACCTCAATCCAGGTCTTCTGAACAGGCAGCTGGAGGGCAGCTTCACCTCTCCTCTCCCAAGTTGGGTCTGGCAAAATGCTGCTGCCTTTGTGGTTTTGGGTTCTTGGAAAGCAAGGTGGGCCAGTATCATTATGGGCTGGCGTCTATTTGCGTACATGAAAGGGAAGGGCAAGGGGCAATCTGTTCCCTGCCGTGTTTTGGATCGATCATTCATTCATTCATTCATTCATCTTTCTGCCATCCATCTCACCCACCGAGGGAATCTTCATAATTCTCCAGTGGATCTGACATGCATGCAATGAAAAATCTCTGCTTGGTCCCTTAGCTGGTTTGATTCATTGTTGCTTGGATTGGTGCCTGGACCATTTGTGCTCTTGGGCTAGCCAGGTTTTCTCTCTATATGTGAATGCACCAGAGGTGGCAAAACACAGCTTTTTTTGTGCAGGGTGCCTTCTGTCCTGGGCTTACGCATCACTCAAATGATTCATCTGAAAACTAACGTTGCAGCTTCAGAGGAAATGCGATGGCCCTTGGCCTTGTTCTGCTCAGTCTTTGATGCTGGAGTGGGGGGCGCAACACTCGGCCCCCAGCCGCAGATAGACCCAAAAAAAAATTGCAAACCCCACAGATGGAAGATTCTGGTAGGGATCTGCACCACTAGGGAGCTCTGCCCTGTTTTTAGCATGGGGCCTGTGAAGATCTAGAGGCTGTTGGGAATGGAACTGACATGATTACTTCAGTCCCTTGAGTCCTTCTGTTTGTTTATGTGTTCAACCTAACATGTTTATTTTCCCTGAGTTCATTTCGTTTGCCTCACTTCTGGTCCAATTCCTGCCTTGCACTTTTCTTGGCTGTTCAGTGGCATAAGACTAATGTGTTAAATATTTAACACTGTTAATTGATTCAATAGGAAGGGAAAAAATGAAGATCTGGAGATTGCTCAAAGCTGCGGTCAGCATTTTATCTTAAGCAGCCCAGCGATCCACTCACTGTGGCCCCTGCTGGGCAGATTGTGAATCCTTGTTGCCACCATGTCCGTGAAACGACGTTGAGTAACTTTGGGGTTCCTCTTCCAATTCCGTTTCTGGTTGGGGCTTCTTGTGGGCTGTCAAGGAGGAAATGCAGCCCTGTTTTTCCCACCTCGGAAAGTAACAAAAACCCAGAGTCCCGGATTGGCCTGGGTCTCCTCTTCCTCTCGCCTTGACACGAAATACAGATTCTGGAGCTACTGTGTGGCATTCATTTTGAGGGCCACGACTTCATCAAATATATTTCGAAAATAGTGCTTCTGCTGCAGAACTCTTTGAAAAGATGATACGTAGAGGCACAATTTAAGGGTGTTTAACATTTCTCAACGCAGGTAATGCTACATTCCTCACTGAGCTTTGAAAGTAATCTACAGAGAGATCTGATATGAAGATGCACAAAAGGTTAGTTGAACGAAGATGAGAACTAAAGGATCAAACCGAATAGAAAACCCGTATTGTGCAAGCAACATTGCTCTTTGCTGTTCATTACCGCAATTATCATTACACGACTCAAATGTATTTAATTGACATAAGATATTTTTTTACGCTGAATAGGTCTCATTGTTTTCTCTGGGGAAAGCACCCACCCCCTTTCGGCTTTTCCGTGGTGCCCGTTTGTTTACCTGGAAGAGATTAATAAAATTATTATTCTTGTAAGGTAGGATTGGCAGAACAGATCAAAGGAAGGGAAGCTTCTTCGGTCCTTCCTTTTCAAAGAGAAGCTTTGGGGAGCAGTCACATTTGTCCTGATTTGAGTCTCTCAGCAGATCTGGAGGTGTTCGCGAGAGGCCAGATAAGCGGAGGAAAATTGTGTCACCGGGTCTTCTCCAAATGAAGAGTCCACTCTTGGGTGTTCTTTGTGCTAGATAAGGAGTAGCTTTGGGGGACCACATGCTATTTAGCCCATTTGGGGATTTTGGAGATAAGCAGCCAAGAAAGGCAAATAAAGACCAGTGAGGGATCCAGAACTGGTGGCCTTTTGGTTAGGTTTCATGTAATACCAGCTAGAACCTCTGAGCTGCTGTTGCTAATCCCCAAAATGCTTTTTCTGCCTAACTGTACACAACTTTTTTCCACTTTCAGCATCTTAGAAGGAGAGGAATGTCTCTGTCTGAGATGAAGAGCAAATTAGGGATTGTCATTAAGAGAAGTTCTCTCTTTGCCTTGTTAGTGGCAGCATTACTGGGCATAAGAGCATCCTATGGGGTTGAATGGAGTCATGGTAGATACAATTCATTCTACAAATAAATTCTCAGTTTAATAGTATCATAAGTTCTTTAACGTTTTGGCTATCAGTTGATGGGTACTGTTGGTAGTCAAATACACCAATTTCTCTATATACTAGAACATTGCAAATTGAGTGTCCTTAATTTTCAGTAAGTCTTTTTTCAAAGGCCTGTAGGAAGAGACAGGAAGCATGATTATGACAAAAATCCATAAAGGCATCAAAGGTGGAAAAAGACTCAGCAAAGTAGAAGGCCTGTGAACTCAGAAGGAGGTTATAACCCCAGACTGGTATCAGTGGTAAATAGGAACTCGTTCAAAGAAGATCAAGGAAAGATGGAAGGGTTCTATTGAAATTCTGTGCTGTAGTTAAATCAGCATCCAAGATTCTCTTAACAAGAACCTTTAGACTAGACGACGACGACGATGATGATGATGGTATTGTTTGGTCATGATCGGGTCAGTTGGCTACAGGGGTTGATAGGATATCTACTGGATTAGGACAAACAACAGAATAAGAATCAATAATGGTTCTAATCAAACTAGGCTAGCAAATCTGGGGGACAACAGAGCGGCCCATATATTGGAAAAGGCCGGGCTACATACCAATACAAAGAAAGGAGGATATCAACAGAATATTCACATTGTTGCACAATACTCTTAATTTACATGCTGTCAAAAGTGCTTAAGCTCACCCACTGCAGATTAGAATCATGCAAGGAGATGCCAGATGTTCAGGCTTGTTTTGAAAAAAGATGAGGAACACGAGACAGCATTGCTGATGCCTGCTGATAATTGAGGCAGCCAAAGCATATCAAAAAGAAGTCAATATATGCCTCATCAATTATAAGAAGGCTTTGATTGTGCCAGGCATGCCAGGCTGTGGGATATCTTTGGGAAAATGGGCATCCCAGAAAACTGTCCTCGTCCTTATGGGAGATTTGTACCCAGGACAGGAAGCCACGGTCTAGAGAGAAGAGGGTGAGTCTGGCTGGCTCCAGTTTGACCAAGGAGGGAAACAAGGCTCCATACTCTCCCTTTAGTCATGCAATTTGTGTGCTGGATGGGAAGAGGGTGAGCGTGGTTCCCTCCTGTGCTGATAACACTACTCTGGATATGGGAGATTCTAGCAACAAAAGTACATAATACAAGTAATATTAACTATAGACCAAACTATTGATAACAGGTAGAGAAACCAGCCTTAGAACTGATAATGAAGATACAGAAAAGTCAGATGGCTTCTGCTTTGTAGGACTATCTATTAACTGATAATACACAAACGGATGGAAGGAGAAATCAGTCCAGTGTTCATATTTGAGGTACAGTCCCAAATTATTCTACATCGGACGCATAATGGGATGACCCAGCTCCTGGGAGAAGGGCTATAGAGCCAAGAAAACTGGAAGGAAATAGAAGAAGATAACAGCCAGCAACAAGAAGGATGGACTAGTTACAGTGGCGATGGGTACACTGTTGGGAAACAGATTAGGGGCAGATTGTTGTAGAGAAAATTCTATTAATACGGTTGCTTAGAGTCAACACCAACTCAATGTCCCACCATCTATTGTACTGGCTTCTTATGGCAAATTGAAAGGGAATCTCTACTGCCTGTATTTTCTTGGGTAGCGTTTGAGCTTTCTTCTTGTTGCTACAGGTGGGTTTTGAAGTGGGTGCTCGAATGCACCATTGAGCTAATGGGAAGGCTTTGGCCTGTAAGAAGAAAGGCGGGGTTGACTAAGCATTCATTGGCCATGGGTACTCCTTGTTTCCTATTGCAGTCAGTGGTCAATGTGTTTTGCATTGGCGTTTGGGCCTGTTGGAGGCTATCTGGGACGCCAGTCTTCGCCCGGTCACAGTCCAGGGGAATCTTCTTTCCTCAGCTCAATGCCGCCAGATGCTGAGGGTTCCTGGTTCAATTTCTTGCTGGAATGAATTCCTCACAAATACGGATAATTCCTCGTTTGATGTGTAGTCACTCGGATACCTCCCTGTATTCTTCACCGTCCACATCAAGTCTTTGCAATTTTTTATTTATCCTTGCCGGTTTGTGCTTATTCATTAGATTTTTATTCTTTTTTTATATTAGCGTTATGGTTGAGGTGGCACTTTCATTTCACTGTTCTCTTTTCAAAGGCATATAACTTTCCAGAACAATTGCACGATGGAATAAAAAGTATGTTCCTGCAAAGTTTTAAAAAATACTGAAGGGCATTTGATATAGCAGAGACACAACAGGGCAGAAACCGGATGTGTTTGCTCCTTCAAAATAAAACCTGAAATGGTTCATTTTCAACAGTTTAAGATTTGGTCTGAATTTGATTGATCCCATTTGTCAATACTTTATTACAATAAATAGATATATATTTTATTAGGGATAACAACAACAACAACAACAACAACAACAACAACAAATGCATAAAGTAATATATATACAGGGATAGTATAAGGTTTACCACCATCTGGAAAAGTTTCCAGCCTGTGGAATTTGGGAAATCTATAGCTATCTTGAATAGCTTATCTGATTTTATTTAATTGTATGCTTTTATTTATTTATTTTTTTTCATTTTATATGTCCATAGATAAAGTGCTTGGCTGTATATAAAGATGGGGATAAATAAATAAACAGTAATTTTAATCCTTTAAAATTCCTACTGACAGTTTCCACCGTGGTGGTTTTGTGACCTCACTTGATGGAGTGGAGGCTTCTAGTCTAGAGCATAAATTAGATGTGTAAAGCCTCCGCAAAGATTAGTAGTAGATTTGCCCAAGGCTATTAGGAATACTTAGAAGATTTGGATACTTAGAAATGGAACTTCTACAAGCCGAATGAGCTGATTCGAGACGGGAGTTGGGCGTACGAAAGCTTTCCTCTGAAGGAGTCTTGACCACTGACTGGAATTGTCTTCTATAGCAGGGGTCTCCAACTTTGGCAACTTTAAGACTTGTGGACTTCAAATCCCAGAATTCTTAAAGTTGCCAAGGCTGGAGACCCCTGTTCTATAGTAAAACTCTAAATGAAATGAGCAAAAGGACTAAGATGGCAATTTCAAGTTGCTCTGGAAAATAAAATTAAAAAAAAAACATGTAGGGAAGAATATCAAATAGGCCCCAGAAGTAGATGCGAGGGCCACGGAAGGGCCGCGGTCCTTTTTAGTCAGAAGATCTTAGGAAGGAGATCTCAAAGCCTGGCCAACCCTTTGTGTTTCAAACTCTCTGGGCTTTACTAGCATTCTGCTTTCTTGTACAGTGTTGTACATTTGCATTAATTGCATGCCACGGCTAAGTCACAACATGGAGGGTGGGCCACGATTAAGGAACAGTTGAAAAGTTCTGTGCCTCCAAGTGATCTTTCAATCTGTTGTGTTCAGCAGAGCCTGTCTCAGCCACTTGCTGCTGCTTCACAGAGTCCCAGCAAGGGAGGGAGGAGATGATTCAAAGCCTTCCGTCTTTTCTGCTTTTCTAGTTAGTTAACTTCATTTTCTGGAGGCAAGAAGATCCTGGCACAGAAGGCCTCGTCTCGCTGGAGTGTGGCTCTCTACTACCTCTTCCCCAGCTTTGGTTTGATGTTGTTGTCGCCCTTATAAATTGCGGGGGGGGGGGGGGGGAGGCAGTAAGTCCAGCAGCTGCTGTAGGTCATGAAGTCCTTAACGGAATTGCCGAGCAATTGAGGAGCCCGGTTGCACAGCTGCTGCTCGGACCTTGTGTGAATCATGAGCAATTGCCCTCCTGCCCAGGGCTGTTGCGAAGGGCTGGAAACCATGGCTACCCATTACTGGCTGCTTTTCTTGTTCAAGGAAAGACACATCCCGCCCCCACCCAGGAGACCGAAGCTGAAGTTCAGTGCTGCTTGCCTTACGCCATCCCAAGAGGACACCCACAAAGCTTGTTCCTAGACCCCCTGATGGATGGAGGAGAGAAGCTAACGCAGCTTTCTAATCTGGGGTAACCCCTGGAGCTGCCCCCCGTGTCAGCGTGTCATAAAAATATGGTTTTGCCCTTGGAGTGGCATGCCTGGCTCAAGAGCAATTGGAGCCGAGACTCTGCAGAAGGAATCCTATTCTTTAATTTTCTCTCCCCCTCCCCCCCCCAAGGTCAGGCACGTCTTGATAAAATAGACTTTAGCTCCCCTTGTTCCACCCTTGGTAATAACAGGATCACTTGTCATCCTCCTGAGCAGGAGCTGATTCCCAAGCCTTCTCGAGAGGATTCTGTGTCTGCTGTGGGGATTAAGGTGTCTTTATTTTAGTCCATAAAGGAGACTTTATGGAGGCATCTGTAAAGGAATGAAGCCAGCCATGAATCCAGACCAAGAACAGCGCTTGACTCCTTCTTTGAACGTGGTGTCCTCCTCCCTTGGCCTTCAGGTGTTGGGAGCTGCAGCTGAGCTTCCTGAACCCTCAGAAGGTGATTTTTGGGGGGTTGGGTTAGTGCCCCTGTTCTCCCCTTCACTTCCTGCAGTCCAGGTGGCCCCAAATGTGCCTCTTTTTGTGGGTGGGGAAGTAGAGGATGGCTTCATGGGGGCTTCCAACTCCTTTTTTCTCTCCACACTCACTCTTCCATTTGAGAAAGCCTCAAAAACCATAACAGAAAATTGAGCATTTGGGCCCCTGAAGGTTGCCTGCGGGATGGCACCTGTTGCAGGTCCTATAATTGGGCCCAAATTTATTTCACTAGCAAGACCAAAACAGAAAACTCTGATTTGCGATTTCTAGGTTGACCCACAAAGTGAGGAGCAAAGGGGTTTCTTTTGCAGCACAACTTTCCTTCATGTATCTGTAAATTATTCCAAGATATCATGATTGGCCCCTGGGTTGGTCTGAAGGAGGCGCTGCCAGGCAGAGGGGCATGGAGAGTGCTTGATCAATTGAGTGGCCAAGGGTTGGACAAGACTGATAAGCTGATGGCGATACCCCAAAGACCATGATCTCCCCAACTCCCTGGGTCAGTGTACCCCGGACTAGAAGGGAGGTAGAATGGGGGCTTGCCTCGACCCAGATGACTGCTAAGCCTCATCTAGTGGGGCCCAGAAGGCCGTCCAGATGGCAGGGGACCGTCTGAGCAGTAGAACATGGAGGCTGGTTATGCAGAAGATGCATTCCTGCTTGGCACAAATTGGCTTCAGATTCACTTGGCCTCAGGCCTCCTTATTTTGACAGCCCATGAGTCGCTGCAGGGAGAATGTTCTCCTCCCCGTTCGCAGGGAAAACGTTAAAGAAAGTTCTGGTAACTGGAGTTATGTTTGCTTCAAATCCAAGCCTTGGAGGAGAAGCGTAAAAGCAGTGAAACTTGACTGACAACCCATTTGGGAATCATTGCCAGTGTGAGCCCAAAAGTGATATTTGCAGCTTACATAGCAATTTGGGTGGGTTTGGAGGAGGAATGGGGGGAGAGAGAAAAGCAGTACAAAATCAGAGGAAAATGAGCTCTTCACACATCAGAGCAGGCTGGGGGCTGCATCCGTCCGTCCAAGATGGCTTCAGGGTGCACGATGACAGCCTGCCCAGCCCTTCATCATTGGGGCTGCTTTTTAAACCCTTTCTGCACTCTGGACATGTTGCATGAATAATTCAGTGCTGCAAAAGCCAAAATAATTTTAGATGTTTATGTTTTTGCTGTTCCAGGTCTAGTAAAGTAGTGGCTCTGCATATCTTTTTGGATCTGGTTATAATTAATTCCTAATTAATTATAAGATGAAAGTTAGAAGAGGTTTGAAAAAAACAACAGTTCTCCCCATAGGTGTTCAGCAACAGATGGTGACCGTTATCCCCAGGCTACTCATTTCAAGTGCCTACTGCAGGATTTCTTTGGGGCTTTGTATTTTGGAACTGACCATAAAGAAGCAATTTTTAAAAGTTATGAGTCCTCGAATAAGGCACTGTGATCCCCCAATGCAGGAGGAAATGAAATCACTAAAGGGACGCACCATTTTTTCTGGGGCATAAATTCTCAACGATTGTCCCCATCCATCCCCAGCCAGTTTTTGGAGCTGCAGCTTGTTCGTCTGTTGGTTAATCTTTACAGCAGAGTGGGCAAAGAGAATATGATAGGCAGATATATTGTGTGTAACACTTGGCAGCGAGACCTGGAATTGGATTACAAGCTGCTATTCTAGCAAGTGAGCCCAAATGGTGTTTTTATAGCTTATCTCTCTTCATCTGTGTTCTGTGGGCTTTGCTTGCCAAGTGTTAACGGAAACATTCTCCATGCTCTCAGTCCATCAGCCTTCCTGAAATCCCTTCTCCTCCCTCCCTCCTCCTCCTCCTCCTCCTCACATGCTCCTTTTTTTAAAAAAGGTTGTACAATCATAAATCAAGACTTAGAAGAACTACAGATGAAATGACTTTCTACAACTGCATGAAATGCAACCATTGTTTCAAAGGATTTCCCACCTGAGTCCACAGGTTTTAAGGGGGTTGATCTCACAGAGAGGTGGAGAAAAGGGCCTTAGACAGTCACTCGGATGCTGTTCCTAATCATCTGTTTCCCTCCTGCCTCTTTCCCTTTCTTTGAACAAAATGTATTTCTGAATGCATCTTATTGGGCATGGGTTCTGCCAGCTTGGACTTGGAGTTCTCCTTAGTGCCCATAACTCCGTGAAAGCAGAGGGTGCCATCAAATAGGGGCCGCAGAATTCTTCCATTTGCAACATTCTCTGCCCAAAGTATTGTCGTAATTCAGATGGTTTCAGCATGCCCAACTGTAAATATTGATCTAGCTTTGACAGGCTGAGATAAGAGTCCCACTAAGAACTTGCCTGCAGTAGCAGCAGCAATGGAAGTGCAAATTGCCCGCTGGGGAGATGGGACTGACCACCACTGACCTCTTGGTTGCACTGAGGTCTGACCCCTTCCCTTGGTGGGTTAATGCTTTCTGTTCTCTCAAAGTAAAGCAAAAGCTGCATTTATCCCACTTCCTTGTGGGGAAAGCAAATCCAGTTACTTTTACCATTTTTTGTCTTCTCATCTTGGCTTTGGCCATGAGAGACCTTCTGCAGTTGAGGTTCCTCTCACGTGAAAAGTCAGCTTCAGGTGTCTTTCACTCTTGTCTTCTGATGAGTATAGGGACTTACTTTGTTGCTGGGTTTTGGGATGTTTTTCAATAGTCCAGTTGCAGTTCAGGGATTCTGTTAGTGAAGTACTGTTCCAGGATTAACCAAGGGCAACCTAGTTAGCCTCCACGCCTAGGAAAGACTGTTGTGGACTAGCGCGGCAGCCGTGTTGTGGACAAAGGTGTAGGCCAAAGGGTGTGATTCAGTGACTCTTGAAGTGAATAGAAACTGACATAACCTCTGCATGGCCCAAAACTTTCTACTAGTTTGAACGTATCTTATTATTCATTTGCTCACACATTTGTCATCATCATCATCATCATCATCATCGAATTGTGGCAGGTGCAGAAGTTTGGACACCCTTCCAGTTGACTCCCGTTGAAGGGATCTCATACCTTCAGTGGATCCAAGGTGATGCTAAGACTATTTCTGAGCTAGCTAAGTCCTCCAGGGAAAAATGGAAAACAATTCCAACAGCAAGAAGAGGAGACATTTCCCAGAGCTGCTGCTTTGACTTAAAGAAAGATGACCTAAACATCCTTCACTTGCCATATTTGTGGTTTTCTTGTGTTGACTCTAAACAAAGTTTCAGGAGTGTCTAAATTTTCACTTTAGTGAATTTTCACTTCACTAAGAATGTTTCCAGATAAGTTATGGGCTGCGTTCAGAGCTTTGGCAAAAGAATTGAGAAGGGAAACTGGAAGAGACATGGCCCAGTGTTGACGCCTGCTTCTGCTTTGTGGGCTTAATAAAGCACTTTCTGCCCTAAACACCCCTTTTTAACCCTTTGCAGTAATAAATGGCTCTTGGATGGCCTCATTTCTGGCAAGAAGGCTGCTCACAGCATTTTCCTTCTGCAGTGACTGAGTGGATGAGCTGGTTGATTCTCTATCCCAGGGCTTTGATTCATATTCTTGGCAGTTTTTCTGCCATTGACATCTCTTATTAACCTGTCCAGATGTTGACAAGTGGCGAGTCTTGCTTGGGCAAGGCCTGGTTTTTCAGTTGCTCGATGATAGGGGGGAAGATGCTAAGATCAATTAGCAGGGCTTGCAGGTAAAATCATGGGGAATTCGCAGCTGGCAGGGCGTTGACTCATGCGATGGCTTTGCTGAGCTGGAAGGTACCACAGCAACTGCAGAAGGGGCCTCCTGTTACCCTTTCTTGATTGACAGGAGATAGCTGTATTTCCTCATTAAATCAAAACGTTCCTGAGTCTAGAAGTAAGGTTTTAAGATATAAAATAAAGCTAAGCATAATAAAACTCAACCATTTTGTGGCTTTCCACCCAGTAAAACCCAGTAACATCATTGTCTCGTTGAAACACTTCCTTTTGCCCATTAACGGAAGTTGTTTTATGATTGCATCAACAAACATAAAGCTTTTTTTTTTTTGGCTTTATGCAACACATTAATAAGGTTCTTATTCTTAATTAAGTTAGTGTGAACCTTCAAGGGTTTTAGCATTGCAGTTTTATTATTTGTATATCTGTCTTGGATACTGTAATTGGTGTTGGTTTATTGTCTCATTTTCCTGTTCCTTTGGTTTTATGAAAGCCACCGCAAACACTGCAAGTTTTTGAGCTAACAAGAACCCATTTGTGGCCTTCACTGGGTGAGTCCCTCCGGTTCTCAAGACCTGGGCTGTGCTCCTTTAGTTCTTTTGAATTTCATGGAAGTTGTGTCTAGGCCTTTGTGACTGATCCCTGATGCCAACCTTAGTGCGTGGAATTGCATCTGGGAAAAAGAAACTCTGTCATTTTAAGAGGAAAACATAATGCTCAGAGAGCACCAAGGACCCCTCCTATGGACCTGAATTGCAAGCAGCTTTTTGAATTGAAAAGCAAAGTTTATTATAGCTGCATGTTGTTGAGATGCAACCTGAAGAATTTCAATGCCTAGCCCTCGGTCTAAGAAAACCCTCTACATGGTGAGGTATGGTTATCGTTCCTCTTTTGGTGACGGCTTCTAATGGGAATGGGAAAGGTTATTGGCTTCCTCTTCCAAATTCCTCAAGTGAGTGGGGTTGATGGGGCAGAAGCCCTGGTGGGCTGTGGTTGGCAAGGAGAACAAGAACTGCTTCTGATTTTGCAGCCATTGTCCATCTTGATGCCAATCGAGGAGATCACAGACAAATTTTCTCCGTGGCTAGGGATGAAGGGAAGGAGTGAACATCCCTTCTGATAAACCTTTGGCAGAAGGCTGTCCTGAGCTGTGGGAACGTTCGTGCCTCCCTGCCACGTGGCTCTTAGGCACATCCTTAACTTTTGTTTCAAAGCCTACAGAGAACGCTCACAAATCAACTAAGCAATGTGAGGCAAGATGAAAAGTGTGGGTGGAGATGGCAGAATCAGCTACGTTCCCTTCCCTTTTAATCATGAATGGTGAAAAAAAGATCTCCTAGCAGCACAGGGAGTAAATAAACCTTGCTTGTCGTATCTATCGAGTGGAGTGTGCGTGCACACACAAATGCATAGAAAATGGCATGAATTTTTCATTCAGTTCCTTGCATCTTCATCCAAGAGTGGAAGATCCAGGCTGTTGTATTAATAAGCAAGGAGAGGCCATATTTGGTCCTGCAGTAATCTTCCCATCTGCAGTGCTGGACTTGTCCAAGCTGTACCGACCTGCATTAAGGACAATAGATTTTTTGCTGATGGCAGCCTTGAGCTGGACATGTGGGGTGTGTGTGTGTGTGCCGGAACACTTTCCTGCACCCCATTTCTAATCATCTGCACCATCTGAGATGTCAAGTCTTCGTAGGCAAGTCTTCTTAGGACCCCCTCCACATCTCTATGGAAAGTGAAAGTGATCCTCTTTCATGCTGACAAATGGAAACTGTCATTTCACTTTTATCCCCAATTATACAGCTCCGGGACCAATTTTTCAGGTGGAATGTTGGAGCCATTAAAAAGAAATAAGTAAACTATACCTCATTCCATCATTTTCTGGCAGCTGCCCAATGGTCTGTACCCTTATTACACGTTCATTTTTATATAGATATTTTTCTGCTGGCTTCCCCTGTTTTAACTCCCTATTGTCTTCTGTGGAGGCAAGACTGTAAAGGCGAGAGCATGGCTCCCTCTGTCTGTCTTTCTGTCTGTCTGTCTGTCTGTCTGTCTGTCTGTCTGTCTGTCTGTCTGTCTGTCTGTCTGTCTCTCTCTCTCTCTCTCTCTCAGATGGAGACTTCAGATTCATAGATGGTGCTTTCTGCCCACAGATGGACACTTCTGGGGCATCTTTCTCTCAAGATGGATCAGGGTGGATCCAGAGGCTGCAGCAAGAGGCTGAGTTTGCAGCAGACCTCCTTGGATAGTCTGGAAAACCAATTTTAATAGCGCTGAGAAAGCTGTTTTATTGAAAGGAATTCTTGCTGAAGAAATATTTCTTAGACATTTCCCTCTTATTTATCAAGGAAAGCTTATAAGTTACAGACTTGTGTTTGTGACATATACAATACTGGAAGATGAAACAGCTTTTTGAACCTGATCCTGTTTATCAAAATTCTTCCTTTGTAGTATCGGGAGATAAAAATATAAATTCTTGTGTGTTCAGTTATGTGTAGATTCTTGTTTCTGGGTTTCCTCCCCGTTTTTGGCTGATGGAGAGCTTCTTTTGGCAGCTGTTAGAAACATCCCACTGACACTTTTGTTTTATATTGTGTGTGAGTGAAATTATACGGTGCTCGGTCCTTCCTTTATTCCTCTCTGGTTTGTTGGCCAGACACAATAGCAAGGAGCAGCCGTTTGCTTGGTACTTGAATAAGGCTCCTCCAAGGAGACTTTTTGGTTTCCTTGCCTGGTTTCTTTCTACACTAAAAATCTGCAGGCTGCAACCTACCATCACCTTTGGATCTAATGAGGTTTAGAAAGCCCATCTTGTAAAATCCCTACAATAGCAGACTCCTGGCAAAAGAGGCTTCAGGAGCCAGGGGTATGCACAACATTGGAAAAAAGCTTTGTTTCACGTTAGGAAAAGAATATGGCATAATTTAAAATGCTCTGTTGGAAAAATCTGGCAGAAGAACACTTACATTTCTACAGGGTTCCAGCCCTAATACCATAAGAAACTGGGAACAATTTCCTCCCCTCTTGACTTCCTCAGCGCAGAACCTCCAGAGTAGCTGAGTCTCCATTCTTAGTGCTACCCGACACCCAACCCTACAATAAGGTTGGCCAAGGGAATGATATTTTAAACATTAAAAAAACTCTCCATAGGAAACAGTGGGCGAATATTTTGATTTGATTTACTGGGTAACTGGTGTGAATCATAACTCCCAGATGTAAAGGAGGAAAGGAAAAATACTCCCGTTTCGGTGAACAGTCTTAGTGTATTCACATTCTAATCTACTCTGTAACTGGAAGATTATATTCTTTCCAAAGTAAGAGAGGGCTTATGTGGGCAGAATGATATCATTGAATTTGCAAGCTGAATCGAATCAAGTCAACATGCCAGTGAGGCATGTGGTGGAATTATTCTTCTATTTGGCACAAGTAATGCCATTATTTTGTATAGGCGAGGGGCAGAATTTAAAACTCTCTGCCCTGTTTCCTGTTTGCCCCAGTTGGAACCAGTCAGCCCACCTGTCCTTTTCTACCTGTGATCCTGTGTTGTACCTGCTGGGGCCTCAACATCTTTAGGACACCCAGAGAATCCCCAGCCGTTGGCCCAAAGCATGTTTATTAACTGGCCTCCTTTAACTATGAGGCCTCTTGAGATTCATCCATTTCCAGATGTTCTGGTGCCATAAATCCTTCTAACTGTTCCAGTTAAATGCCTGCTATAACTTACCAGAACAGCTTGTTACATTTCCAACTAAGTTTCAAAATCCATTTGGTGGAATTCTGACTAGTCTCTAGAAAACCTGTAGGCTGTGCTGTGTCTTCCCCACTTCTAAGATCATTGTAAAGAATCTGGGAGGAGAGGCGTAGATGGCTGTAGGAACGTCCAGCGGGGTGGTGCTTGCTAGACAGAGGAGAGGAGGATGTTGGTGGATGGACAGAGGAGAGGAGGATGTTGGTGGATGGACAGAGGAGAGGTGGATGGACAGAGGAGAGGAGGATGTTGGTGGATGGACAGAGGAGAGGAGGATGTTGGTGGATGGACAGAGGAGAGGAGGATGGACAGAGGAGAGGAGGATGTTGGTGGATGGACAGAGGAGAGGAGGATGTTGGTTGATCTTGGCTGGTCTTTGACCCTCTGTTTGCCATTAGATGAATGTGACAGATTCTTCATAATGAACGGAGTTTCATAATCCTGTTTTTGTTGTTTGCGCCAACAACATATGGTGTGGCAGGGCTTCCTCCCAGACAGGCTCTCGGCAATAGCCTATCTTTCTAATCGGGAGGCCATAAAAGATGTCATGGTTGGAGAGAAAAAGGGAAATGCTGCTCTGCAAATGAAATATATTTTATAAAACTGTCCATGACCCCAAAGTCAAATGTGCTGAAGAGTTGATAGGCAGAGTTGTTTTGCCAGCAAGGATCCAATTATAAATGCCGTATTTCTCTTCTGCTACAGTGCCTGTTCTGCTAAAAGTCTTTTCATTAAACCCTTCTCCCCAAGCCCCCCCCCCCCAATTTCATGCATCTCTTTGCCATTTCTCTTGGTACGTCATCTTGTGGTTCTTCAGGATGCAAGAAAGGGCGTAGTCCTGACTATGCCAGGGAGGGCTGGGTGGCAGCAGGCAGGAGAACAGAATTTGGCACAGAGGAGGATGGCCCAGCCTCCAGTCCTGCTTTTCATGCTGGACTTGGCTTCAGAGAATTTTGCAAGGCCATTAGAAGCCCTTTTTCTCCTACTTTATATATTTAGTAGACGGGTTTATGCTTTGATCTGCTTAAAAAATGTGTTGATCAGAATCAAAGAAGAAATCAACCTATCTTAGATGGAGCTAAAGCAAAAAGCTGTGGAAGTCTATTTTGAAACATGCAGGACGAAGCTAATGCTGGACACGAGTATGCGCAGAGAAAATACGGATACTGTTTTTGAGAAAAAAGGGAATTTGTTGGAGCGGCGAGCATGTTGTCTGGTGTGCTTACATATACAACCCATCCCCCATGCTTTCCGTTTATGCATTTATGTATAATTTAAAAGGGCCCCTGTAAATCAAGCAGCAAACTTGCCATTCATGCCTTCATTTTATCCACAGCAGTCACCCTTGTGGGGAGGTTGTGGGGTTGTGAGTCCATAGCACCCAGTGACTGAGGGTAGACTTGAAACACTCGAACCTGTTCCTGCTTTGAATGATACCTTGGTCTGCTCCTCTACAGTACCTGTTGCAACACCCTTGTTTTGGAGCCCCATCTCAGAAGGCCATTGAGCTGAACCTCTAGCTCGGAGTGGGAGGCCTGCCCAGTCCCTTCTCATTGCTCTTGAGGGTGTCCTTGGCTGCCAAATATACGTGGGAAAGGAGCATATTCTTCCCTTTCTAACTGCAGGCATTCTCTCCCCTTAGACTTCTAAGGTGCCTTATACAGGAAGTGACTCGCCCACCAGATTGGTAGATTCCTTGGTGGAGGACAGCGGGGCTGGTCCTAATGTTTGACATATTCCCCCATTACACATTTAAGGACCTTCCCTCTGTTTTCTTGTGAGTTGGTTGCTTGTGCCTGCAGGCCAAGAAGGATACCAAAGGCCACCCAATCCCCTTTTGCGGCCAACCCTAGCCATCTATGCTCGGCCTCTTATAAGTCACCCTGATTACGCGAAGCCTCTCTTGTGATCTTCCTGTGTGGATCCTCAAGGGAGGGCCTGATTTAAAAGCATTGCTCGGGTGAGGAATTGTGGGGCGGGTTGAGGGGTTTGAATCCCTTCCCTGAGCCTTTTCCCTGAGTCTTTTATGTCGTGTCATATTTGATGATCTCTCTGAGGGTGGGAGGACTTGGCTAGCAGCCAGTTGCTTACTTAAATATATAGAGGTTTGCCCTGAAACAACTTCTCCTGAGTGCTGGCAGGCTAATGAATTCAAGGGGCTGTTTTAAACCCTCTTGGTGTAAAATGTAATCCTATTAAAATAATTGAGTATTTCCAGAGCAGAGAATTCCCTCATCTGCCTGTCTCCCAGGGAGTCGGGGATTCATAAAAAGCTGGCTGGCCCACCCTCTGGATGACCTTGGGCTGGTTTCGTGCCTTCCTTTGGGGAACTGTCAATCAGCAGGGCAGCTTGGAGGTCATAACATGCTGCTGCATTGAGGGGCCGCATCTCAGATTATCTTACTTGAGTTGAGTTGAGCCCTTACTTCAATGCAAGGGCGGCATTTCAGGGCTTTCCGTTCGAACCTCCATCTTGTGCAGAAGGCAAGATTTTTACCTTTCCATGATGTGGAAGTTCAGAGAGGAAGCCATCCATCTTTTGACATTGCACTGATGGGGGCGGGGGGGGGGGTGTCACTGCCCCAAAGTGCTACCCCTACATGGAAGTAACAACTCCATTTTTTGTATTTTTGCATTTTAATTTTATTTAAAATATTGATATGATGCCTTCCGTGCAGAATATCCACAGACGGGGTGCAATAATTTGGACAGAAGATCAACCGAGAAGGCAGCTCTTTTTTCCGCTGAAGATTGGTGCAGAAAATGAATGTTGTGGCCAGTAACCTGGGGGCTGTTAGATCACCCGAGTGGAAATAGATGTGTTGGTTTTCACCCGAGTGGAAATAGATGTGTTGGTTTTCCCCGTTTAATTACAAAAGTCACCATCCCATTTGCTCTAACAAGCACTTGAAAAGAAATGAGAGGCGTTGATCCTAGGGGGAGGAGGGGGCTTTCTTATTTTGGTCCTGTTTCCAAAGAATGGGGCTTTCTTTCCCTTGAACAATTAACTGCCCACAAAATATACGTGAAGGAGAGCAGTGGTGCCACTTATGGTGTGTGCTGCTCTATTTTTAAGGAAATGGCTGCCCTGAGCATGAGTGTCCCCGTTGTCAATGGCTGAGAAGAGGACGTCTTGTCAGGGAAGATCCTTGTGGGATCCAAGGTTTTGTGCCAAGCCCATAAGGGGCTCCCATCTTTTTTTTTTTTTTTTGGGGGGGGGGTTAAGTGTCCTCCACCCATCCTTGAATTCCCTCAGTTGGTGGGTGTCAGGGTATTCTCTAAAGATGTCAGGGTGGCATCACTGCAGTTCCGGAGCATTGGCTCAGGGCTCACGTTGGGTGATGAGCTGCAGAGCCTGATAGAGCTCTCCTCTGGGACCAGATCCAGAAACGTGGGACTGTTCGGCGTTACCCGAGAGCAAAAGACATTTCCCCCCAGAATGTCTTCTGCAGGGAGAAAGAGGGTGGTGATTATTGAATTCTTCCCGGCGTGTATTTTGGGGAGATGAAGAAAAAAGCACTTTGCAGTGATATGTGTCAAATGTAGGAGTGCCAAAATGGCTTGGTTTGCACCTAGAAAGGTGGTTTGATAGCATCTTCTTATTAAGCACATGTTTAAAAGCCTCACACTGGGAAGAGAACGTGGCATTGTGCTTGGTGTGTGTCCCTCTCCTGCCTGGGAACGGTGGCTTGAAATGCACCCTTGCCACTTTGATTTTGCTTGCAGGCTGCTTACGATGCAGGATTCAAACGGAGCATCGCAGAAGGGAAGTCAGGAGTGCGGGGTCTTAAGGCTCCCCTCCTGCCTGGAGACAGGCGTCCCACTGGGCCAGTAGAAAGGCAGATGGATTGTTACCACAGGGGTCTGGGACAAACAGGGGGGGGCAGGGAGCCAAGGCCCCTTCTCCTTGAGGCAGGATAATCCTGTCTGGAGGAGGATGCACAGGAGGGCCCCACTGTCTTATGGGTGTGTGTGTGTGTGTGTGTGTGTGTGAGAGAGAGAGAAATGCTTGTGGCTTGATCTCTGGAAAGAGTGGGGGGGATTCATGCCCTTCCTCCTCACCAAGATAAACCATTTCTGGTTGAGCTTGAAGTGAGTGGAGCCACATCTGAAGGATTCCACCTGCAGAGGCTGTGAAGGATTCCTGAAGTCTCAGGGATTTCCCAGCCACACTGGTTGCCCCCCAGCCCTGAATAGAGCAATGAGTCAGGTGGTCAATGGGCATAACTTCCATCCTGCCTGAGTGTCATCTTGGAGCTGAAACCAGCAAAGCAAGGAAGAGCAGAAAAGCACAAAACCTGTTTACGGGGTTCAGTCTGATGGAAGTGATGGAGCAGCTGTTTCCCATGATGTTCCCTCTAAGGTGAAGCGGTCATGTCTGCCGTGACTTGGATGCTGTGATTAATGTGCCATCCTTATACTTAAAATGCCGAGCAAGTGTCGAGCTGCCCTGGAAGGTTGGGATGATTTTCAGCACCTGAAATCTAGATAAGGTGCTTGGTTGAGTCAGCTGACTTTGTGGTTGACTGAATCTTCCAGGGAGTCCTAGATAATGCATGCCTCACAGGGCCAGAAACGTTTGAGATCTTCCACGGAGGCCATCAGGCGATGGTGTCCTCAGTGGCTTTGTTCTCTTCCTGGACAAGGAGACTGACTCAGCTGCTTAGAAGACAATGACGACTTTCATCTGGGTGAAACTGGTTAACCTCCAACCTTCCTAAGCCTGGTTTTGCCTGGAGAAAGAGCTCTTTGGAGAACAGGCACCTGTATTTTAGCCATTCCCTTATACTTGGCTACGCGGGGCGAGTTTTTCTTTGCTGGATGGAAAGATGCTCTCTGTGTGTTTTCAGCGGCATTTTCGTTGTGTTTCCAGAGCCAGCAAGAATGGAATCATGTTCAGTTATTAAGAGCAGCAAAAAAGAAAATCATGTTGATTCATCTACTGTGGCATTCTGTATTTAATCCTGTCTTTGCCAGCCAGTGAAAACCACAGCTTAGTGTTTGTTTTGCGGTTCTCGTTAGAAAGTAGGTATTTACAACTTGCTGCTGCTCGGCTGGATGAAATCCCTCATGGGAACAAAATTGCCAAGCTGGCCTGGACACTTCCGAGTTTCATATCTTGTTTGTTCAGCTTTTCTTGCCCTTTATTCCTGCTTGGAAGATGGAATTTCATTTCTAATCATTGTAATTGTGGACAGAGAAGTTCTCATGGGCAGATTGGCAGCTACAAATGCCAAGGAAAGAGGGGAACTGTGCCAGGAACTGAATTAGGAGCAGTGGCTTGGCTAGGACGGCTGCTGGCATCTTGGCTGCGGAATTTAGATTTCTGAAATTGCAACTCTATTCCTTTTATTAGGCTATCTTCATAACGCGCACATATTTATTTTAATTATTTTTTCCTAATGCATATGTAAAGCGCAGGACTTTTCCTTAAAAAGTAACAGTAATTTATTTTATCTTAGAAGCATTAAATTAGCTGTCAGCCAAGCTGCACAGGTGAATGGTGACTTTTGAATAGAATTACCAAATTGTTCTTCCCAAAACATTTTTCATCCGTCTTCTGCGATTAAAGAAAGTGGGGTGGGGGCAAAATGGAACATTAAGGTAGTGGTCACACTACTCCAAGAGTGTTTCAGCCTAGATTGTGTTTTTCTGCACTCATTACAGAAATTTGGTAACCCTCCCTTTTCACGCATGCCTCACCGAGACAGTTAGCGAAGCTGCAAACCGAGGGAGAGGCTGAGGGACCCTAGAGAGTGTGCTTGGAGCCCATGCTGGATTCTTCACTGAGTGGTGTCCTCCCCTTCTCTTGGCTTCATGGCAATTTAACATAGGCTCATCACACAGGAGGGAACCATGTATAAGCCTAAGCAAAATCAGGCTTAAGACTATAAATGTAAATCCATTGTTTTGAACCTTTCTGACTAAACTGCATGGTCCAGAATCCAAAGTATTAAGACTAGTACCAGTTTCATGAAAGACTGGGAGGCTGATGACTCTCAATGAGCTGAATTGGGCAGTGCCAGACCAGAGTCCACCTGATGAAGCTGCCCCTCTTCAGATCCTCATATGAGGCCCTCTCACCCATACTTGGGGTCTCATGTAGGTTTGATCCTGGCTTCTGCCACAGAGGCTCACCTCCTGTGGAGAGATGTTCTCCTGCTTGTGGTTTGGGAAGTTGCAGGAGTCATGCTGCTAGCATCATGGCCACGGAAGGTTTTCTTCTCTTGGTTTTCCAGATGGGAGTGATAGGAAAGCATGGAGAGCTTTCTTGAGGGGCCAGAGATGGTGCTGAGTACGTGGCCTGCCAGTGCACATTGAACAACTCTGTGGCAGGATGATGGGTTTTATGGTTTGGCAACGTGGGGTTGAACCTGTTGGTCAGAGGGAATCTCAACAACATTGATTGGCATGCTGTGAGTTAAGGGTGGGGAGAATTTATTATAAGTTTATTGTATGCTCAAGCTCTCTACAATAATATGAGCTACTAATAGTCAAAAGGTGACAGATAAGAAGAGTCAGTGGAATTCAAGGTGGGCTGGATGTAGATCTCTTGTGGGTGCAAAGGGTCTCGAGACCAATGACGTGCTTGACTCTTCCCTCCGTCAGGCTCAGCTGGGCCATCTCCTCCAGGAGAGTTGGGATGGCAGCTGTTCACGTGATTGGGCTGCTTCCTGGGGCCTTTGGGCTTTAACCCTAAACTGTGCATTGTTCACTTCTGCTCTCCAAGCAGTGAAGTGAGTTTCTATCTGGTAAATGGGACTTGCACGTTTCCCCCACAGCCCCTTTTCCTCCAGATTTGTTGTTTTACTGATTGTAAACATGCTTCTAGCCCAACTTGTTTTTCAGTCTAATAAGGTCTTCTGCAAAGAGAGGTTGGAGGAGGGGGAGGCCCCTGCAGCAAGCAGTTCCTTTCTGCTCAGCCTTGCCTGCCCGCCAGCAGCCCCTCCCGAGTCCCCCTTCCGCTCAGTTATTAACCCATCTTTCAGCTCTCGTTGGCAGAGGCTGCCGGGGATGCGAGCGGTTGGGGATGGGCCTGGGTAATAGTTGGGAACTGGGTCATGCCAGGATTACAGCGTACAAAACACAGTCATTTGGCTGGACAGAAAGGCAATTCGGCTCTGTCAAAGGCTGTCCAGGACAATCATGGAAGCATTGCAGAGGCAGCATCTCCATCCAGGTTCCACCGCAGAAGGGGGGCTGCAGGCACAGCGGAGCTCCCTTGGGGTAGTGGCCACAGATCGGCAGAGCCGACCCAAGAAGGCTTCACCAAAATCTGGCTGGGAGACTTTGGGCCAGTCTCTCTTTCTCTGCTCAACCCACCTGGCAGGGAGCTGTTGGGGGAAGGGACAGATAGGAGGAAGAAGGAATATTGAGTATGTTTTCCCGCTTGAGTTATTTATCAAAATAGTATAAGTGGGATAGAAATAAGCACTGCATAGATAAATCTGAGTATCCTCACAAAGACCTTTGTTCTTTCGGCCCATGTTCTGAACTGATTGGAGAAGCCATTTGGTTGGTGGACTCTTTGGCACCCTCACCGATCGAATTGACTTAGATGATAGTAAGCCGTGAGTTTGCTGAAGTTTTAAGAAGACACAAGATTGGGGCCATGTGCCAGGGTGGGGTCTGTCAATTAAGCTGTGAGAGGAACGTGCTTGAACTGCACTTGCCGTCTCAACATTATGCTGCATGGCCAGGTTGGAGATGTGGGCCATGCAACCTGGGCGGAGGGAGTGGTGCCTCCTCCTGGTGAGCTGTGGTTGCTTGGATTTGCTTGTGCACTGTTGTTGAGCAGGACCGTGGGGCTTCATTGGAGTTGTGGCTTATAACGATGGTATATGTTTGTTATAACAGACGCCATCTATTTGTTATATCTACCACGTTGCACTCTTCTTATGCTTGTTCTTCTGTGGAAGGCCTCTTGGCCTTTGAGGAATGCTGGAGCCAATGGCCAATCCCTAAACCAGGGGTATCCCAACTTGGCAAATTTAAGACTTGTGGACTTCAATACCACCTGGCTGGCTGAGGAGTTCTGGGTGTTGAAATCCACAAGTCTTAAAGTTGCCAAGTTGGGAGACTTCGTAGCTTTCTGGAAATTCATCGTGAGGCCAAAGAAGCTGCGCAGCTTAAGGAGCCTTGGAGAATTCTTCTTCTCTTGAGAAACTTTTCCACCTTGAGGTTTGCGATAGCCAAGGGAACTGCCAATTAGGAAGAGATTAACCATTCCAAAGGCATGCACGGAGGAGGAAAGGAGGGGCTCCAAAAGTTTCAGCCTACATTTTATCCTTCAATGTGTCTCCAGCAGACTTCCTTCCAAGGATCTCCGATGCAGGTGCATCCATTCTGCCTGGGTCACGAGGTCTTCCTGGGAGCTCCTCCTTTACGTGCCTCTCTTAAGGGACAGAAGCTGGAACTCCTTGTATGGAGCCTCCTTCCAAAAAGATGCCCTTGGCAACCTGGTTGGGGCTCCTATTTCACCAGGTATTTTAAATGTAGACAGCACCCCAGCCTTTTAATGAGCAGGTTTCGTTTTAGAAAAATGGTGCATCATCTTGAAGCATCATTGCTTGAAGAATGTTATTACACTGTTGTTCATTAAATAAACCTGGGAATTGGCAGCCATTTTCTCTAGGCTTCCATATCATTGAAGAATTGCAAAATTCTTTACTTTGATTTTTTACTTTACTCTGATACTATTTACCAGCCAATCCAAATTGGATTTGCTTGGGCGTAGAACAGATGCTTGTTACATCCGGGCTTAAAGGAGAAAGGCGATCCTTCCTGTCACAATGGTCCTGCACAATGTCATTCAGTTGCACTTGGTGAACATTACCTCCTCCGCCACTCTGTCTGCTCAGGAGAAGAGCTTCTACAGCCCTTTCCTCCCCTGCTTCCTTGAGTCCTTCCCTGAAAAGGAGCCATTTGGTCACAACATGCCTCCTTCCGTTGAGTTAGAAGAAGTGGACTTGGTCTCTCCAGCTGGGGGCTGCCCATGCCAAAGAGCAATGCTTCTCCCATGGATTCCAGGCTGGAGTGTCTCCTGAGTTGCATCTGGAGATGCTATGGGTTGGGTGTGGGGCCATCTGCATGCCAAGCATGCCCTCGTGAGCTGATCTGCCCCTTCTGGACCCTTTTGCAGAGTGTGGCGTTTGACCAGAGCGTTTGTGCTTTGTTAGGAGCTGCTTTGGCAAAGCTAGGATGTTGATGACTGTGTTGACCAAAGAAAAGGGGAGATGAGGACTAATAGGAGCAGGGAGGCCATCCTTCCAGTTCAGGAACCCAGCTCCTCCTTTCTCTTCCCAAAACTCTCATGGCCCTGCAAGGAATGACGTTCCCTCCCTCTTTTCATCCTTTGGTGTCTGGATCAAAGGCTCTGGAATGGGCTGTTGATTGTCTTCTCCAGGGGCAGCTTGCCTTGAGTGAGTCCCAGGCCTCTTCCTTAAGATATGGAAGTTGCTCCCCATAGCAGTACTTTCGATGACAGTCTTCAAGGTTAATTTGAGAAAACACAGCACTGTCGGATTCTCTCCCACAATTCCTGCGTAGCCTTCAATGAGGACAAAAGCAGACCGAGCAAAAATGTAAATAACTGACTTCTGGTCACATGTGTACCCTCCCTCCCAGCCCAGCACTAAACGTCAAATCATAATTTTTGCCATTCCTGTAATTAAATCACACGCACAATGTTAAGTAATAAAATTCATTTATATGAAACATTAGAAGTGACAATGTCTCTGTGATTAGAGACAAATTTATAATGGTCGGTGGTAAACGTTGCGTTCAGCTACTCAATTCTGTTTCGAGAGCTGGCCATTTTCAAGTGCAGCCCCTGACGATTTTTGGCTTGCACGCTTTAAACATAATAAACTCCTGTGTGTAAAAGGCTTGTCTCACAAGTCAAATACTCTCATTTGGCAATTTATTTTGTTCTGTTTGCCTATGTTGGGGATGATCCTAGAGGCTGAGCTGGATCAGACACGCAGATTGTCTTTCCGGCCTCTTTGTACATTCTACCCTTCCTTTATTTCTTCCTTCACTAATATTTTGTTTTTATATTTTGTCATGAAATTAAAAAAATAAAATAAAAGCATAATATTGCTGCTGCGCTGTTCACACGACCTTGATAGCAGGGGAAACACCTGCTGGTTGCGGCAGGAAGATGGATGGCCAGGGTTGGTGGATTGATGCAGAATGAATCCTCCCTCTTCTTCTCCTTCGAGAGGACCCGAAAGGTGAGAAGCAGGGACAAGATGGCTGCTTCTGATGCGGATTTCTAAGGGAGGGAAGAATCTGAATCCAAGTACCTTCTGCAATCTTTAGAGATCAAGGCGTCTCCTGGACCCCATGTTCTCCTCAAAAGGTGGAGGGAGGAGGGAGAAAATCCTTGGGTTAATGAATGAGGAGTGGGCAGTTAAGACTCATTCCCACTGAAGGAGCTTCGACCTCCGGCCTATCCTCATCCCCAACGGCGGTGGTGGCCATGCCGGCCTCTGGGCTTCCCGGGTGAGAAGGTGCAAGCTGTTTTGACCTCCCCATTCTTAGCTGCCAGGACGGCCCCAGGAAAGACACTGCTCAGGGAAAACCTCAGGGAAAAGCAGAGCCTCCCAAAGCTTTGACCAGCCTGGGACTTCCTGCCATTTTGGAGTCTTGGGAAAGCATAGCAAGATGGCGCTTGAGAAGAATCGCTTGTTATGAGGTAGCCCATAACAGTGACGCTGGAAAATAGTCTTGGAAATCTACTCAATAACATTAACACTGCTGCGTTTTAACTGCAGGTTGGAGCTCAAAGTGGTGAAAGTGTGAGAATGGAATGAGGTTCCCCCATCTCCAAAGAGGACAGCGTGTGCCTCCTCCTCTGGCTGTGTGGTTCTTAGGAAGCGTACCTTCTCAGGAATGGTGTGATAACCTCAGTATTGTACGTCCCGTCGCATTTGGCGGTTCACCTTTCCAGCAAGCAGAAATGCCTTTGATGTGGATCTCAAAGCCTTTTAGAAGGGACCAGGCCTCTGCTGGGCTCAGCCTTTTTCTGCCTTCCCAGAGGAGCTTCTAGTCAACTGTGGGGGAGTCTGCCCCCAAAGCAAGGCAGAAGCTTTGTCCCGTGGGGTCTCCTGCCCTACAACTTACCCTTCCTAACACCCCTTTTTCTGCATCTGGGCCTGGAATCTCTTCCACTGCATTTCAGGCCTGGGCTGAGTCTCCTTTCTAAGCAATGGAAACGGTGTGTGCATTGTACCTGAACTAGCATTCCGCTTTTCGTTGCAGCTCTTCTCCATAATTCATCTCCTTCCCTCCATAAATAACACTGTGCTGCCTCCACTTCAGTAAACTGTGAATAGCTTTCTCACTGTAAAACACAAATCCAAGATGATTCCCTTTTATAAGGTGCGAAGTCAGAGATTTGCCCAATTTAGATTAAGAGAATTTACTCTGAGAGGAATGTTTGCCTCCGAGAAATAAATAAATGTCGACATAGCTTAGATTGGAGAAATGTTTGACTTCATAATAAGTTTGCCAGGCTGCAGTGCTTGAATTTTCATTTCCACGGTGTCTGCAGTCCATTGCTGGTTGAGCAGGTGGCCCTTGCTAGATGTGGGCTTCTGTTCCAGGATGAAAGGGTGAAGGAGTTCATGGCCATCCTCTTCCTCCCATAGAGATTGCAGCAGCCAGAGTCCTGGTCAGAGGTAAGGGGTCTACCCAATCTCAGGAACCCCACAGCCATCTTGGTGCATCCAAGAGCTCCATTGGCCATGCTGTCATCCAGTAGTCTTGCTGGAAGACTTCTCAGAGATGGCCAAGAAGCTGTTGGGAGTGGAGAGACCAGCATGACTGGACAGAAGGGGGTCTCCTCTCCATCACCAGCCAAGTGGTGGTGGGGGCAGAGATGACCACCAGGTGTCCCAAGGAAGCTATAGGGATCCTATGGTGGCACAGTGAGATTTGGTGTAATTGAATATGGAAAGCAGGAGAGTGTGTATTGTGTAGATGACCCAACTCTGACTCTTAGAAAGTATGCATCTGCTATTTTCCTCATGCTGAAAGAAAAGGGGGGGGAGGGAACCAAGACCAAATCTACAGCAACAAAAAGTCTTTAATTGTGGTCTTGGTTAAACACAAATTGGTGTAACCACAGGTGAGAAAACAAACAGGAGCAAGAATGGCTGTCTTTGTTAACTGGGGCTGTTAATGTGACTGAAATTGTCCCTGCCTCTTTCTCAAGTCATGTCCCACCAACCCTGCATCTGGGAAGGACCTCTTGGCCAACCACACAGGGGCCACCAACAGACAGACCCTCTCCCTGTGGATTTGTGCTGCTGAAGCCCACCTCCCTCTCTCTCTTTCCCTCCCTCCCTCTCTAGGGTTCAAATACAGAAGCAGGGAGTGCCTTCTGGGCTGCCTATGGGGGAACCATCAACTGTTGCGTTCTCCCTTCAGAAGCAGAAAAGAGAGACAAGGGGCATTCCCCCCTACCTGTGGTTTTGTTAAGAGCCACAAAATGATTGTTATGGAAATGATAGGGAAGGAGCTGCTTTTATCTGGTAAGAATTAAAACCTGCAGTGTTGGAAAATATCGTAAAGGATTCAGAGAACGAAAAGCTTCAGAATGAGAAGCCGCCCAATGCCAAACGGGAGGGGGGGGGCGATGATTCTGGGGGAAAATCCTTTGCTTGCTGCTCCGAGAGGCTCCCCCCATTTCAAAGAGAGGCACATTTGCTGCATAATAGCTTGAACTGCTGAAGTCACACTTGCGGTTACCTAGTAACAGGTGGGAGCATAACGAGAGAAGAAGGCGCGCATGACTCTCGTTGAAGTGGGTGAAAGATACAGTGTGCGGCTGGCTGGCTTTGCCTGCCTTCTCAGAAAAATCAAAGAGAAAATGGGGGTTTCGGCTTTGCATTTTGTGCAGCGCCATCTGGGTGTGTCTGCACATGTGTGTTTATTCCCCTTCTGTCCAGCTGATTCCTCACAATCCATCTACTAGAGCAGGGGTCTCCAACCTTGGGAACTTTAAATCTGGAGGACTTCAATTCTGGGAGTTGAAGTCCTCCAGGCTTAAAGTTGCCAAGATTGGAGACCCCTGTACGAGAGAAAAGCCATGGTTGGTTGCAGGTCAACAGGTCCCCGTGTTCTTCTGCATTGCAAGGCTTTTTACATGTTCCCACACACTCATCCCACCGAGGACTTTTGGCAAGGAGGGGAGAAACCCATTTTGGCTTTGATAAACGTCAACCAAGAAGACATGATGGGGTCTCTTTTGCTTCTCACTCTGGTCACTCCCAACTTCGAATAGGCTGCCTGCACTCTGAGCATTGTCTGTGTAACTTTTTTCTGGAGCCCGTGCAAGCAAGCGAGGGTTAAAACCCAGCGAGGGTGTGACCATGTTTTAAAGCTCTTTTGGGATCATTGAGAAAGGAGCCTTCCACAGGTGACTCAGTTGAATGGCATCAAGCACAAGAGCCTCAAACTTCTACTCAAGGCATCATTGGTATTGTGTTGTTGTGCAGAGCCGTGTAAACATATTTCCCCCACAGTTACTCACATTTAGAATAAGCCTCTCTCTAGAAAAAAAAACCCCCTGCCTCTTATCTTCTCCTCCCTTTTCAGGGTTATTTTAAGTAAAAGGCTCTTCTCTTTCTACCAAGGGGCCCTCACTCTTTCCCTGTTTACCTATTTCTTCCTCCCAGTTCTGCTCCCCAAATGCCATGTAAATAATTGCCTGATAAGCAGATATCACTAGAAACACTGGAGTGCCCTCCTGCTGTTCTAAGTGTTTCTGTGGCTATTGCATTTGGCACCTTCTTGGAAAGGAAAAAAAAAAAACAACTTTAACAACACAAGACAATTTGTATTATGAAAAGTTGAGGACGAAGTTCTCCTTAGCTCAAGTGTCAATAAGAAGAGACTCTCAAAACATCAGGATGAAGGATGTGAGCCGAGAGCATTTGTGGTATTGAAATGCCGTATTATTGATTCTGGCTGTGTGTGTAGTTGGAAGTGTCCATCCACAGGGGGACATTTTGCCTGGCAAAAACAGCAGGTAGGCTTCTTAATGGCTTGTTTAATTGCTAAGTGCTGCCTTGCCAGTAAGTCCTCTGAAGTCACCAACCCACACACAGCTATGCTAAGCCACAGGCTCAGATGGAGCGAGCAAGCTCTGAGCTGGGCTACTTTTAGCCAGGATGGTTAACGACATTGGGAGGTGCCTCTGAAGCTGCAGACGAGAATTTTTAAGGTTCTACCTCGCTAGGCTGGCTGTTGAACCTGGAACTTTCATTTGTGGAAAGCAGCCTTCCATTCAGGATTGGATAGAAGCCCACTTTGGTAAACCTTTTCTGCCTGGCCCCCTGAGGATCCTCGTCCGTGCTTCTCCACTTTGTCCACCCCTGGTTTCTTTCAGAAATGCGGATTCCTTCTATGCCAGTTAGCGACCCTGCGTGTCATCCGTCAGTGGCTTCAGAAGTGGGGCGGTGGCTAAGGAAGCTTCCCCAGGCATGCCCTGTGCCATTTCCTTGATTGCTTCTCTGCTCCTTTTGTCTTGGCCATCAAGGGGATTCTGAACTTGGCAGGCACCCCCAGTCTTTCGCTCCCTGTATCCTGAAGCCGTAGGATGCGTCTGTGTAGCAGATGGAGCTATTAGGGAGCTGTGCTATCTTGAAGAATTGCTTTCCCAGGTAATCAGCCAAGCTCATTTAGGTTGCCGTTTCCCCACCTCGATATGTCAGCTCGGGAAGCGGGAATGATTAATTGCTGCAGCCTGGATACTGCACTAGAAGAACCACACTGGGGGTGTGGGGTATGTGTGGGGGGAGGGTCATTCCAGGGAGTGCCAGCACCCCAGGGAGCTTCAAGCACTCCGAGGCAAAGAGAGGGAGACAGGAGGAACGGGGCGGATGGTGGCTGCTGGGCATCCATGTACAGAGTTTCTGTGGCCATTGAACGTTGGGCCCCTCATGGGAGGAGATGCACAGGAGCCCCCACGGCTTCATGGCTGCCTCCCTGTTATTGCCATGTTGAATTGACTCCATCAGCATCTCTCCTAACTGACTCCAGTCACGCTTGGAGGAACACACCACAATGGAGATTAATACATTGAACAAGCCCTGTTAAATATATAGGCCAGTTATATTTTAAATGAGTTGGAAGTAATTTTGGGGGGAGGGCACAGAAATCAATATAGGTTAATGGTGTTCCTGGTCGGTGATTTTTATCTGAGATCCTCTATTTTGGTTGAGCGGAGCGGGAGATGTCCTGCTCCACGGCTTGAGAAGCCGAGATGGAAAGTGGATCTTCTTGCTGAAGTGAGCAGGTTTTTCTCCTTGGGGGGAGGAGGGGGGATGAGTACCACAGAGCAGGGGTCTTCAGCAGAGGGGGCTCCATGCCAGCCCTTGGCCCGCTTCGACACTCCCGAGCAGGGTCTGGCCTTCGTTGTTTGTTGTCCAGTGCTGAGTTTTATGAGTTGGGTGCCATCCAGGATTGCCATTATAACTGGTTGAGGGGCTCCACACAGGAGACTCTACATGTCAATCATAAATGAGCCAGGAAATCTTTTCTCCCTCTTTAATTGAGTGTCTGTGGAATATAAAACTGGCAGGATGAAAACTGAAATACCGATAGCAATACCAATAATATCACTACCACCACTTTTGCTCAAACTGAAAACTCTTCTTCACGGTAGCTTTTGACATATCAAACATTGGCACCTCTCTTTATAAAGGTAGTTGACTCTTGGGAATTTTATATATTCATTTATTTGGTCTCGCAAAAGCTGGATTCAATTTGTCTCACAATTTATGGCCTCTGCTTCTGCAGTAGGAGGAACATGTACAGTCTTGTAAAGCAGACCAAAGGTAGCTTTTAGCTGAACTGCAGAGAAGTGGCTGTGCTGAGATTTATTTTCCTTTTTAAAAAAAGACGTATTTATTTATTCAATTTATAAACCACCTCAATCACGCGAGCAACTCAGGTGATGTACGGTGTAGGGCAAATGAAAAACAGTCATAAAGAAGCCAGAAAGGATTTGCTGCAGTGAAGTACAGAGATGCCATCTTGTGCCAGTCGGGGAAGCGGGCCAAATGCCAAGTCATGTGCCATGACATGGGTCTTTGGGGGGGGGGAAGTCTCTTTCACAGAAGCTCTTGGAGGGCTTCATAATCTTCTTGGGTGTTCCTATTTCTTCTCCTTCAGTCTCAAGTGCCAATATCTGCCACATGGGACTGTTCTTGGAAGAGCATCTCTACTCATGGAATCACACTGGAGGCCCGTTTTGTGTGGGAGGGGGCCACAGCATGGTCTCTGCTTCACAAGCAGCCAACTCCAAAATCCAGTTTCTAGATCCCTGTTACTTTCCATTTCAAGAGAGGAGTGTGTGAATGGGTAGATGTTTGTAATACAACATTGTGTGGCTTTGTGGGAACATCCAGGAAGTCCATGGGTGGGGAACTGTGGACCCTTTCTGACCTTGCGGACTTCAACTCCCAGAATTCTGTGCTGGCTCAGGAACTCTGGGACTTGAAACCCACAGGTCATAAAAGGGCCATCGTCCCCTACCCCTGAGGGGTCCTTCCTAAAAGGGTCCATAGTTGATGTAGTGGATCATTTATACAGCCCTATTTCCTGAGTGGTGACTTTGTAGGGGCAGAGCTCCAGACTGTTGGGCTGCTTGGCCCTTGAACAGGTGAACGGCGCCTGACCCGAACACCAAATCCAGCACTGGGAGGCTGGAGAAGGTGGAATGGCTAGTCTGTTTCATCGGGAACATGGCTTATGACTATTTTAAGATGCTTGCTTTCTTGCAAGAAGGGGTTGCAACCCCCAAGAAGCCAGCACTAAATTAAAGGGCAGCAGTTAAAATATTTATGCCTTACCTTTGCATCACAACAGACCCATGAGCTGGCTTACAGCTAAGCAATAATAAAACTATTAAATGTGCAAGGGGGGAATTTTGTTCTGAAGGCAGCCAAGGGCTCCAGGTAAAGCTGAAGGTGGAACCTGTGAGTAAAGCAAAGGAATGTGTGTTAGGAATGTTGTGATTGTTTCTGTGAGAAGATTCACTGCATCTCTTTTCTTCAGAGCGGCTGGAAGCCGTGAGGCATTTTCTTTGGGCTGCCTATGTTATTCCACGGCCAGGATGCTTTGGTTGCCAGCAGGTAGACAACCCTTTGGCTGTGCAGCTATTACAGGAGAAGCAGGAAAGGCCAAGCTGACCTTTCATCTCCCAAATTCCCGGGGATCTGTCCAAGAATAAAGATGGAATCCATAATGCGAAGCGATGGCTTAAAGACACATATTTCATGAAGTTGTGTTAATGCAGATCAGATGAACTAAGCGAAATAGGGAGATTTCCTCAAAACTCACATTTGTTTTTATTTGGGAAGTAACGAATGCCTGTAGCAAGATTTTGAAGTTTAATTGCCCAGATGTAGATGGCAAGCAAGATGAAGCATTACAAGAAGACATCTGTAGATGAATGGGCATTTGCCTATGAGGAGACATGTATAAATGCATTAATTCTGAACCTCTGACATCAAATATTTTGTATAGAAATGTTTAAGTGATGTTTGATCATTTTGAATCAGAAGACCTTTTTTTGTAATTATGGGAGCTTCTGAAACCCATCATCCATTCAACCTCTGAAGTTATCAAACACAGTTTGCAGCAATAATCTCTGATGGAAACGGGTGGCCACAGCCCCAAACTGTCCTTCCTGCCTCTGTTCCCTGCCTGCCAGGGCTGGGATGGCCTTCTGGATCCCTGCGGCTCCATGCTTTCCCGGAGCCTTTAATGCCCTGAAGCTTCTGCCTCGCTGGAAGGTTTTATTTTGCAGGTTTGCCTGTCCTCCTTCTTGGAATTGACTTGATTTATCACTTGAAATTGGAGGCTGCCGTGAAAGAGGTGAGCGTGGCCATCTCTAAGACTCTGGGGAAAAAGAGGCTCCGGCAAGACTCGGAACAGACTGCAGCTGCTAATTGAAAGGATGCCTAATCAGATTTTCACACCATTATGTTCCCCCCAAAAAGGGATTTTTATGCATTCAATGGCTCTTTGTGTATGTAATTTACAATCTTGATGGAATAGAAGCAATGAGACTGTGTGTCTCTCAGGATTAAAAACTTTTTTTTTCTTTTTCCTTTTCTTTTGCCAATTCCGTATATGTCCAGTTCAGTAGACATGTCCAAAACTGTTGTAAATAAACAAATAATAAATGTTTGTGATTTAAGTGAGCATTATGGCCTTGTGGGACCCTCTGATGATGTGCTTCTTCCAAACTCAAAGATAAAAAGCGTTCTTAAAAATCCATGCTGGTATTTGTGATCTTTTGACTAATCTTGGGTCCATCCTTGTCTTTCTCTGCTTTCTGTAATTCAGTGGTCCCCTACCTTTGCAGCTTTGCAGATTGATGGGAGGGAAAGAAATGGTTGCGTGGGGGTGGCAGGCTCGCATGCCCAGCTCCATTTGCACATACGCGTGAAGCTCCATTGGTGCAAGCAGTGGGCATGCCTGCAGCTCATGTCAATGGAGCTTCACATGTGCCCGTCGTTTGCACCAATGGAGCTGCCCACATGTGTTTGCCCACTGTTTGCACGGCCCAGTTCCAAATGGGCCATGAACTCTCTCTCTCTCTCTCTCTCTCTCTCTCTCTCTCTCTCTCTCTCTCTCTCTCTCTCTCTGTGTGTGTGTGTGTGTGTGTGTGTGTGTTGATGTAATGTTGATGGGAAGACATGTCACAGGCCAGTCTTTGTTCCAGAGAAGTCTTACTTTGGCTTCTAAAAACCTGGATCTTTCCCAATTTTATTTTGCTTTCATGACCTTCCTTTTCTTTCTATTGGCTTTTTTCTAAGGATAGTAGTGCAACAAGAAGTTGGGAAACTTACAATCTGCCAGCATGAGAGAGCCATCAAAAGAACACTGCATTCTTCATTAAGATAAGGAACTCCGTTGTCCTTGATATCACAGCAAGCAAACAAAGAAAATAAGCAGCTGGTAGAAGAGATCAAAAGAAGCAATTTAAATGCCAGTGGGCACATCCTTGACTTTGACTTGAGACATCTTTTGAATTCTGGTTTGGACCTGGCCAGACCAAATGGTTAACTTGTAAGGAGTAGCTGAAAAAGATGGGAACATAAAAAGAAAGGAAAGATCAGAAGCCCCCAAGTTTATAGTCCCTGCAGTTCAGAAACGAAGTCAAAAGGAAAATCACCACAAGAAGAGATTTGATGGCTCCCCCTTTTCCCCAGTGCTTCTCCAGTTGGCACAACCCTCTTCCCCTGGCAGAGGCAGCACCTTTTGGTGGACTGTCACTGGTGGACCCCAGACTACAGTAAATGAGGTAGAAAAATGCAAAAGCAGGGCTGCCAAGAACAGAGATGAGCTGAAATAAGCGGAGGGAGAACTACCCAGCGTGTTTGAGATTTCATTTATTTCAAAAACTTTGATGGCCGCCTCTCTTAAAACCACAATTCTGGGTGGCTCACAACAGTTCTAGAGAACCAAACAGTCTAAAAAGATAAAGCCAAAAAGAAAAGCAGAAACAAAGAACCTTAATGCCACCATTCATCTCCCTGGATGCCACCAACCCTTCCATCCTCCAGCCTGAACTTCCTTGGGGGGCTTTCCAGAAGGGGAAGAGGTGAGGGCCTGTTGGATCCCAAGGGAAAGGAAGTTCCAGAGGGCAGGGGTTGCCATGGAAAAGTCACATTATGGTCCAGATGAACAAAATTATGGATGCCGGGTACTGGGATCTGAACCCTGAAAGTAATTTGGACAAATATCGGGGTATGTTTCTTCACACAAGGCATTTTGTGGTCACCAAGAGCAGGAGATTCTTTCTTGATTCCCACTTTCTGAATGAAATTGGCCCTTTGGTTCCTGGTCACTGGTCTTGTCATATTGCAGGAGAGTGATGGGTCAATTCAGGGGCCACATTGATCTTGAAGAATCATACCAAGTGCCACACTCCCCAAAATTGGGAGAGGCGCAACCGAAATCAGGCCAAACTTTTGGGAACACCTAATAGCATAAAGGATGAAATGGAGAAAAGAGTTTATTTTCTCTCTCACTTCAACTGTAATGACTGGAAGTCCATCGGTCCAAGTGGGAAGAGAGGTTGGTCATGCAAGTTCCATTCTGCCTTTTGTAACTGTAGACACAAATCCTTTGAAATGCAGGGATGGTCCTGGAAGGTGGACTTGGGGATTAGACAGTGGCACAGAGCCCTCTCGGTGTCAGGATAACAGTAGCCAAGTACTGGATTGTCCCTTTCTCTTTAGAAAACCCCATAAGAGCACTTTCTGCCTCCCCACCTTTCAGTTACCTGCTCATAAGTCTGTTGGGGGTACAAACAGAAGGTGTGGACAAGGAAGCTGAAAGGAGGGTTTGGATTAGCAAAAAGCAGAGAAGCTGAAAGGAAAAGCAGAGAGGTGGAAGCAGATGCGGAAAGCAGGGAGTGAGGGGCTTCTGGTGGGCTGCCTCCAACTTCTCCCTTCTGCTTCCCTTTTAGCAGCTCTGCTTTTCCATCATGTTTTCCGAGGGTTGGGGAGCAGAGCTGGGAAAGACATGAAGGAGAGGAGATGGTCCCCAGGAGGTCAGAGCGAAACACGCTTTGCAAAAGAAAAGAAAAGTTTGAACCCATGAACCGCTTCCTGTGATGTGCTCCTTCGTTGTCATCTTCTCTAGCCCTTAAATTTAATTGCAGCTTTGTTTTCTAAAGTTTGCCTTTTGCCTGTTAGACGTGGGCTGCATCTGCCATGGAGGCTCATGTTCCCTCTGATCTTTCAACCAACACACATATCGCTTATTTGACGCTTGGTTGAATAAATAAACTTTATTAATTTTACAAAGCTGAATGCCATATGTATGTATGTATGTATGTATGTATGTATGTATGTATGTATGTATATGTATATATTCACTACTACGATTATAACCTATTTTCTTTTGCTCTTTGTTGTGTACTTGAGCTTTGTTCCATCCATTCGTACAAGCAATTGCAGCTGTCATAATACATTGATGTATCTTTTCCTTTTAATGCCAAAATTAATCTGTCCATCTCGAAACAGTTAGCTATTTTTTGAATAATTATTTCCTCTGATGGAATATGAGGTTGCTTCCAACATTGTGCAAAGGCCAGTCTGGCCACTGTCAAAATATGTATTGTTGTGTACTTCACTTTTTTTGAGAGTTGTTTATTAAAAATCCCTAATAAAAATAATTCTGGTTTAAATTTGATCTGTTCTATGGTCATTTCCTCCAGCCATTTTCTAATTTTCTGCCAATATTTTTGAGCCTCTATGCAAGACCACCACATATGGAAGAAAGTTTCTTCTTTTTTTATTTTTTTTTACATATCCAGCAATTCGGACTCATGTTGGGGCGCATTTTTGCTAATCTCGAGGGGGGAAGGTGCCATCTGTAAAACATCTTGTAGGCATTTTCCTGATGATTTTGTAATTTTGTTGTTTCTACTCGAGACCTTCTCCCATTCTATTAAGGGAATACTGCATCCTATATTCCTACTCCAGGCTATCATATTCCCTTGGACAATTTCTTCCTTTAATTCTGCCTCCAGTAAATAATTATAAAATTTTGTTATATTTTTTTTATCTGGGCCTAATAGAATTTTAACTAGTTGCTAGAGTTTATTATTGATTCCAAATTCTTTCTTATCCTGTTTGTATTTACTCTGAATTTGAAGATATACCCATCTATCAATTTGTACTTCCTGATCTTGAAGCTCTTGCCACAGTTTCAAATTTCCTTGCGCTGGTACCTTGTGTGAAGAAACATACCCCGATATTTGACTTGGATTTAAGGCCTGTAATGCTCAATGGGAAGCTTAACTCTGGACTTCCAAATTAATTTGGGGGTAGCTGATAAACTTTGGCATTTGGTCCATACAATCTTTTTGACATTAATATGTATACATCCAGCAATGAATTAGAGATCAACTTGAAACTGGCTCAGTGCATTTTTAAAGCATATCTCGCTAAAAGCTAATTGTGGCTGCAGAAGAAAGCATGAAATAATAATTTCTCTTCTGCCTGCAGTGGCCTCTGCCTCGTCTTCCTGTGGATTGTAGGGTTCGCCTCCTCCCAGCCCCCCCCCCCCCCCACTCTGCCTGCCTCGATCAAAAAGGCAAAAGACCCAGGGGTGATCTATTTCTTGCTACATAAAAATGATGCTTTTCTCCTGCTTAAAGCTGCAAGATGGCAAGGAAATGGGTGTTTGTGTGTGGCTTCTCTTGCTTCGCAGTGGCCATGGCCCGCACCGACTTTACTTTCCTTGGGTTCAGAAAACTTCCTTCATGCAGGAACCAACCAACAGCACTAAAAATGAGACAACCTGTGGTGAGAAAATGGTTGGGATATTAATGTTGAAAGCTTTCATTTTCACTTCAAAAAAGAATCTATGAAAAACCCAGGACCTTGAGACGTTGTTGAGGACAGATGGGGTCCAGGTTGCCATGAATGGTTAACATGGACTCGCTGGGGCTTCACAACCTCGTGGCCTGTTTTATCTGCTGATTTGATTTGTGGTGGAAACATGATTAGCCTGTTCGGCAGGGAGAGATAAGTCTGCAACTGCTAAGCCTAATTCAAGTCCATCTAATTAGACTGAAGGAAAATCTGCCCTTTAGGCACTCTGCAGTCCAGGGAAATGGTTGCCACATGTGACTGTGGTTATTAACCCAGGTGCCTTTATTGGAGAGATTTGACAGAGGTTAGGAGGGGAGATAGATGTGTTTTTGCTAACAACGTGTTGCAATGAAACTCAATTGCTAGGGTCAAAATCCCAATGGCCACAGTGACCAAGGGATGGGTGGGTTTGTGACCTCCGGTCTTGCTTGTGGATTTCTTGGAGACATCTGCCTTGTCCTAATTGGAAGCTGGATTTTAAGAAGAGACTGGGCAGCCCCTTGTCTGGAATAGGGATTCTTGCTTGGGCAGGGGGTTGGACTAGAAGACCTCCAGAGTCCCTTCCAGCTCTGTTACTCTGTTCTGTTCTGTTCTGTTCTGGATGATGAACTAGATACAGACCCTCCATGTTCTCCAGTAGGATGTTCTGGAAGGGAACGATGAGATAGCGCTAGGAGGATTTGCCTTCATGGGAAGACTTAATCAAGATAGAGATGCTTTTGATGGATCGGACCAGAAGGAACAAGGTGAAATTGATGAGGGAGATGATGAGAAAAGGCTTGGCTTAGGATGCTGCAAAGATCTGGACATTCCTACAGGATAGCAAACTGATAATCCAGCAGATCAAGCAAATCTTTGGCTGGCTCACCTGACCCACAGAGCCCAAGGCCTCAGCTGTAGCCTCCCTGGCTGTGTCCAGCAATGAGCAGTCAGGAAGCTCAGGGGATTAGAAGCCAAATCCTATGGCAGACGGTGGAAGGGAAAATCAATGCAGGGCATAAATACATCCCTCAAAATATTTGAAAAAGTGCCCTGCTGACTTGATCTCTGGCGGCTTTGGAGGGCAAGGTGAGGGTGTTTGTGTGTGTGTTTTGCCTAAGAGGACCTTCCGGTAGACGGAAGGTGTTTGGCAGTGGGGTAAAGGTCTCCTTCCACAAAGGGCTTGAAGAAGACTCTGGCCAGCCACTGGTCAGGACGGTCCAGGAGCATTGAGGCTACAGAGCCTGCTGTGGCCCAGTGGACTGGAGGCTCGGCAGCGTTTCTTCCAACCCTTTTAGTTCACGATTAAGCAGCTTTGGCCTTGATCTCTCAGAGCAACCATAATTGGTAGCAATCCTAGTTCTGAACGCCATGAATGGTGGGAAAGAGCCACATGCAGAAAAGAACCAGTTTACTGCCACCTGATAGGCCATTTGATTTAAAATGGGGAGCGGGGGAAGAGTTGAGCCAGGTTTGCATTTCAGAGTGAACCTGACAGTGATATTTGATCTGGATTCCAACATACATGACGTATGTAACTGAATGGATGGAACTGTCCTGCTGGAGATTGTGCTAAAAGCCCAGAAGGGGAAAAACAATGTTATTAGAACAATGCATTCATGTCAGATACAGATTCCTTTTTGTATTTTATTGGAAAAAAATGTACCCGGTTTTATCAGGGATAGTTGCTTACTCATGTAAACCTAATCAAGGAAAGCAATGAGTCAGAGAGATGTATGAGAAAATGGCATTTGATATTAATAAGTGGCAATTAGATGTGCAATTAATAAGTGTAACCAGGGCCTTAAAGGGGGATATTAGAGTTCCTGTCATCCTTCTTGATTGATGGCCCCGTTTTGCCCTTACAAGAAATTATTCTGATTTCATGATTGGTATGTTTTTGCCTCCAATAAATTTTTGATAGGCAAGTGAGCAACGGAAGTGGTTGGTTCCAGAGGACCGAAAAGTCAAGACTAGCAGATGAGGGGACTTTGCTTCCTGTATGAGCCGCAGTCCTTTTCCCAAGGTCATTCCAGGCCTGAATTGCTTTCCGTTGGGAGGGGGGGTCTCCCTGAAAATCTGTACCTATTGAACATTTGTTCTCATTTTCATGCTGATTTTCTTACACACTTTTTTTTTTTTTTTTTTGCAAGCAAGCACGTTTCTCTAACACACCTTTCCAGAGATGCCCACTATTGGATTGGAAACCACAGTGCCAAAAGTAGATAAATGTGATAGCCAAAGGATAATTATATTCCAATTTGTCAGTTGTTTTGAGAAGTCCGGATGAGTTTTGATCCATATTGAAACTGGACCCCACTGCTTTTCCATTTGTGTTTGTTCTCCCGTTCTCTGCTGTGGTGAAGGAGCTTGGTGCCTCTTTTGACAAACCGGCATAAGGCCTGCTGTGTTGGAGGATGAGTTGGGAGAGATGGACATGTCTTCTGCCAGCTGAAATGGGGCTTTGGGCTGTTGGTTTAGCAGGAAGTGTAAATTCTGCTGCTAGAGCCTCTCAGGGTGAGTATAATGCAGGTCACCAGGCTCTTGGCAAATTGAAATATTGATCATTAAAAGAATTCCAGTGTAGAAGTCAACACTGAAGTCCGAAGCCTTTCCTCTCACCTCTTCAGATAGATCCACTTTCTTCACTGCCCTTTGAAGTGATGACGGGCAACCTGGCCTCTGGGAACCTCCTGTTCCACAGAGAAGCAGTGTTGATACGGTATCATCCTGCAGGGTCCCTCTCCCAAACCCCACCAGATGACATAGAAGAGCTCCCCCCGGATAGACACTTCTCAAAAGGTGAACAAAGAAGGCAAGGAAGACCTTGCCCCAGGACTTAACCTGAAGATCCATCAGCTTCCAGAGAAACCCTTGGCCTCGTCTTTGCAGTCTGAAAGGCTTCTGCAGATGAAGCTTCCCACACGTGTTTTCCGCCGGATTATGCTTACCTTAGGTTTGAAAAAAGCAATCCGTGAAAGCATTTTGAAACCCACCTTTTCCAGAAGGTTCAAGACCGTTTCTCTCTCTCTCTCTCTCACTTGCAATAAACATCTTTCTCCCCAGGCAAATGTGTGTTTCCTACAGCTGTGAACTCCATGGAGGCATGCCCTGTTAGATTTAGTAGAGGAAGCCAAAGATATATTTTTTTCAGTCTAAAGGACATGAATCCCCCTCCTCCTCACTCAATGGCCTACAAGGGACAGTCCCCACTTGCAGAAAAAGGAGCTGAAGGACCCTGAAAAATGAGCACCGCTCTCTGTGGCTTCTTATTGGGGGTCACTTCTTATTGAATGTCCCCCGATTCAGGAACCAGAGATAGCCATACAGCACCTGTGTGCCTGTAGCTCTTGGCAGGTTTGCTGGGGATTTAATGAGCCCCATCCATTACCACCTGAGAGAGCCCAGAAGGAAAGTGGTGTGAACTCTATCCAGGGACCCATTAAGGCCTCTTAATGCTGCCTATTGATTATCCAGAGCTGAAAATGTTCAGTCCTGCTGTAAGCTTTTGCAATCAGACACATATTTTGCACTAATAGTTCATTTCCCCCCCCCTCCCTCCCTTAGATAAGTGAATAATTTGTGGGTGTGCCCATTGTTCTGGGCCTGTTCTGCTGAGTGTAGCCATGTAGAAGTGGATGGAAAGAAGTAATAGAAAAATCCGGCACCAGGAAAGCTGAAAAGGAATACCCGTGGGCCCCTGTGTGCATTGTTTCATAGATTCTTTATGCATTCCAGAGAAGATGTTCCTCTGATGCTGGCATTTTAAACACACCCACTTTGAGATGGGCCTTGCTGTCTTTCCCCTACATAGGCAATGGCCTGATAGTATCTCGGTCGGCTTTTGCCGAACACGATTCTGAGCCAAACGTAAGGATGGATTCTTCATCTATTGACCTGGTTAAAGAACAGTTTCCCATTCAAGGCAGACTGGAGTCCCCTAAAAGTCCAAAGTCCCTTCAGGCCATTCCTTGAAAGCAAACTGCAGAACTCAGATGCACAGCGGGAATTAAAAGAGAAGACTAGAAGGAGCTCACTTTCTCCTGGCAGCAACAGAAGACCTTCAGACCTGGGGAAGGACCCCTCTTTGGGGACAGAGAGCTCCCAATCAAGGGGCTGCCACAGAGAGGGCCCTTGTCTGAATCCTACCAGTCAGGGTGGAGATGCGGCAGACCCCTTGGTTATCCTGTGCGAAATAGTCCTCGGATCCTGAAGATGGAACCCGCTCATCCAGGGAAGTTCACTTTCCCCTCCTTCCACGTTTGCAGCTTCCCTGTTTAATCTCACTGACTCCATCATTCTTCTTGTGTGAAACGGAGCACGGCTGCCCAAGCTTTCCCCACAACCACCATCCCTTTCTCAGCAGGGTTTTGCCGAGGGCCATCAAGGGCAGCAGCTCTGGAGGTTCGGGTGAAGGAGGTTGAATGAAGCATGGAAAGGTTCGACTTTGGACGAGCCCAATTTTGGGGGACCCTTGGCCAGGCCATCCCAGGGAAAAAAAAAACTCCAAGAGGTGAATCAGAGGCAAGTTCTTTCTGCCTGCCGTTTGGTGCAGTGGGAACGCCGTGCAAATAGCAGCGTGCAGAGAGTTGGGCACAAGGATTTTACGTGCAGGGCACACTCTTCCAAGCGATGCTTCCTTTGTGGGATAAGAAGGGCAAAGGGAGCTTCAGGGAAGGCGGCTTCTGCAGAAGAAACTGCCGGTCTCCCGGCGTGGACCTCTTCCATGGACCTGTCCATTAAGCCACTGTGTGCAGCAGCGAGCTCAGGAACACAGACCACAAAAGTCCTTTTGTGTGGATGTGAGTGCATGAGTGGGCTTTGGAGCAGGCTTTGTGGGCATCCATGGCTCTTCCTCGCAGGGAAGGAGGCGGGATCAGGAGCAGGACGTGAGTTTGCCTGGAGCTCCTCTCTGACTCCGATGCAGCTCCTAATTATGCCGCTAGTGAGTTAGCCATGATGCCTCGCCTGCTTTCCGGTAACTCATCGCATGTATAAGCGCTGCGATCATTCCCATGGTAACCGACCGTTGCCTGCAGCCAAGGATGATTAAATGGCAAGAGTGCATTAAAATATAATGTTACAGGCCTGGCGTTCAGAGGTTCATGTTCAGGCAGGATAGCGCACAATGTCTACAAACCATTTTCTTTTTCAAGCTGCCACGACTCCGACAGAGGCAGCCGCTCGGCACCCCTCCCCTCCCCTCCCCTCCCCAGTCGAGCCAGAGCCAGAATGACGGGCTGCGGCTTGGGGAGAAGACTGTGGCAGGGCTTCAAACGGCCAGTTTGTTGCCATGGGAACAGCCACATCCCAAAGGGGACTGGAGCCTGCGTGTCCAGTGGGGGAGAAGGAAGACCTTCAGAGATGTTGCTAGGAAGGGCCCGTGGATCAGAAGCTAGAAGAGAGGCCTTGCTGAGCAGACCTTGGTGGCATCTGGGAAGTGTTGGATGCCAGGGGAGGATAGGCTGGACGGACTCCTTGAGCCACCAGCAAGCTTTGAGAGCTGCTTGGCTCTCGTTGGGTGGCTTGTCTCTGTCTGGAGTGGAATATGGGCTTCTCAGGTGATGACGGGGATTGGGGGCAGAGATCTTCCACCTCCAGGCCCGTATCTCCAGTCAAGAGCCCATGTTCCTCAGGGTTTCTTCCCAGCCCCTTTCAGAAAGCTACCTTTGCCAGCTAATGAGGGCTGGCGGGTGGGGGGGGGGGATGGCCCCTTGGCATTGCAGCCTTCCTGCTGAAGGTGAGAAGCCATTTCCCTAATTTACGGCTCTAGCCAGAGCTCTAGAATGCAGCATTGGGTGATATATTGCAGGGTCCGTTTAGGTTTTGCCTTCTCTTAGGAGAAGTGATCTCCTGGAGCAAAGGGCGGAATCGCTTCGGATGTTCTCCCTGCTCCTGTGACAGGTTTGCTGGTGATCTGTTCCTGTTTGAGCAGCGGCATTGTTGGTGTTCAGGGAGGTTAGAATTTGAAATAGTGAATTTAACTCCTGTCACATCCTTAAGGGAAAATAACACAAATGCCCTGGGATTGCTGTTAAACTCTTTAAAAAATCCTTGTCTTGGAAAAGATTAACAATGAGCACACATTAAGCTTTTTATGATTGAATCCAGAGAAAATGAAATGTGAACATGGAAGCAATGAATATTTTTATGGTGACTTTAACTTTCATTTAATCTCTTTACTTGTTCAGACGTAGCTTTAAAAAAAAGGTGACGGTATCCTTTCCTTAAAGGAAAACCACCCATAAGTAGGCTCTTAGGTGGCCCTCACTGAACGGCGGGGGCTTTTTAGCCCTAATAGTCCTAATCCCATTCATCAGAGTTTGGGTAAGGATGCCCACAGAATACGGTCAAAGTAGTCAAGGTGGCAGCGCATTACAATGCAAGGCATTGAAGTGCTGTCTGTTCTTTATCATTGTACCATTGTGGATGCCATTTTGAGATTCTTGGTCACGCTCCCTGGACACCCTTGGTCAGGTTTGGGAGAGGGAAGTAGGCGCTGCTGGAAGTGAAAACGCTGGTAATCCCAAGGGCAAGGTTTAGCATTTCTATTACATAGGATTAATAACAATAACCAGAGTGCCAGAGATTTACAGGGCTCCTTTGTACAGACAAACCAGGATGAAAGAGGGGCCAGGAAATGGAAGCCAGGAATCTGTTTTCCCTTGGTGGGAAGGGGAGGTGGTATCAAATGTCTCCCTATGAGGAGTAAGTGTGTGTGTGTGTATGTCTCTGTGTGTGTTGAGTGCTGTATTTCCAGGCAACCTCCCTTTTTTGTTTTCCTTCAACAATCACGCACACCATTATTGGCAGCCATCAGGGTGGGCTGGAGAGAGCAGGACCAGAGAAAACCGGCCAGGGAAGGCTTTGCAGAGCCGATCAATCTTGCCACTTGGTTTAAAGCAGGAGCAGATCAATCCAGGTTTTCTGGTTAGCTGAGATTTCTTTAATACTCTTAAGGTAGAATTTCGGGTTCCGTTTGATGGCTTTGTATGACTCCCGTTGGAAGCTCTACAAACTATTCTGAATTATTCATTGAGGCATGATCACAATTGTGCATTTATGCAAAGGCAGCAGCCACCTTTGACTCTTCCTCTATTTGACAAGTTCATAGCCCACTGTTGGCCTGAGCCCAGAATCTCTGGCTTCTCCTTTGTGTGACTGGTGACAATAACGCGTCTCAAATAGGAAATCCACCACAGGCTGCTTAATTTGGAGTCTTCTTTGCAATCGATTTATAGAGAGACGCCTCATCCCCAACATCACAAGGGTCAGGATTACAGTAAAAGCTGCATCCTTTTCGAAAATGAGGATATTCTTAAGGGCGGAGTGCTTTGTTTTGTTCACTTGATGAATGATCTAAATCAGGGCTCTCAAAACTTGGCAACTGCTGGAGTTGGAGGCTTCAGCTCCAGAAGTCTTGAAGCTCGCCAAGCATGGAGACCCCCAATCTAAACCATACCTCTAGTTGTGCCCAGTTATTACTGTCTGTTGCAGATAGGTTGCAAGGCATAATGCATGTGGATTCTTTTCCTCCGAATGACCATTGATTCAACTCTGCTCTGGGCAAATGCCGGATGGATGTGGGTAAGACTGGGATGGTTCTCCTTGGAAGCTGGGTTTAATTGATTGCTGGCAAACATATCTGACACCAAACAGCTGTCTTCTGTGCAGCAGAGGGCCCTCTCCAGTTGCCCCTCTGGAAGCTGTTGAAACAATCCCTCGTGGCCCCCAACCACTATGGCCAATGGAGAGGAATTCTGTGGCTCCTAGGTGGAGGGTCTCCATCCTTGGCCTAGACTAGAGTATCTGATGTGGATCTGAGTTACCTGAATGGTTAAGGTGTTGTTTTGATCACATCAACTTTCAGCGACTTCACTGAATAGAAGGGGGCAGGCAGCCTTTTCGCAAATGTGTTGGATTCACATGTGTTGAGTTTAAACTAACTCTTAATGCAAACTGTGTTTGTTTTCAGATTTCATCTGCCAAGATTTGGGTACAAATTACAGATTATCCACTCCCTGGCTCTTCTGTGAGTGGTTATCTGGATTAAATATTAATCTGTGAAACTTCTAATAAAACCAACAGCCTTGGAAGCTCCCCTTCTAGGCCTTTATATCTGTGGGTTATCTAGGATGAAAAAGAGGACAAGCTACACTGCATTTCCCATAACAGAAGTTGGGAGGGATGTGAGTTTTCTCATGCGCTTCAGAAGGGGAGAGATGTGGTTCAAGTTGATGATCATGCAACAGAGATTCGTATCTTCCAGGCCACGTAGCATTCAGACAACCTTTGCATGACCCAGTATGAGCCATTGCGTGGCCCAAAGGTCCGATGCCCCTATTCCAGCTGCCTGATGGGGGAAGGTCTCTAAAGAGAGTCTCTGGGAAGCCTAGGATGGGCGCTTATGTGCACATATATTCATGCTGCAGTCATGTAATACTTCTGTCATTATCCACCAAGGCTACAGTAAATTCTGCTGTATAAAATCCCAGCCAGCATTTGATTATAAAAGCAAATTGTTTGCTGGTTGTTGTTGAATGGGTTTTGTTTTTTTGTTTTTTTGAGCAGCAGGAAAAATGCATTGCAAGTTCTATTGGTAAAGCAATTCTCATTGTAATGAATCCCAACACTCAATATGCGCAGTGTGTATATATATATATATATGTGTGTGTGTATGTGTAAAAAAAAAACACTTCTGAAATTTGGACTAATCTGGAGAAACAAATTTGGCTAATTCAGACACTTTCAACTGTCTTCAGTGGAAAAAAGAATTTATTTGCTGGCGTGTTTCCTTGGAAGATCCAGGTGATGGATTTTTTGGGGTATGCATCCTGTTTGCTTGTGAGGGCTGATGGAATAGACTCTTATTCCTGTTTCTGGAATAAGCCCCATCAAGCAGGTCCCCTTGACTTTGGTTGGGGCACAGGAGGAGAGAGAGGGGGAGGGAGTGAGAGAGATGGAAACAGAGACAGAGAGACAGAAACACACACACACACACAGAGAGAGAGAGAGAGAGAGACCCCAGGAGCAACCACATTGGATGAGGTTCCTTCAAGAGGACCTCATTTATCTTGTGTGGTCTGAGAGACCTGAGGGGGGAGGCATCTTCTCTTGATTCCCTTTGTCTTGGCCATCTTTAAATGAAGAGGGGGACGAGGGCCAAAACTTATGTCTTGTCTTGTCTGGCCGTCCAACACATTCCAGAGCTTGGATTCACTCAACGGAGCCAGAGTTTTTGCAGTGCCTCCGCAAAGGAGCTTTGTTCCACGTTGTTCCAACGGTCCCCTTTGGAAACATGTGAAAACAATGTTAACTGTGAAAACAACAACTTTTGTTTACTACTTGCTGGCTGCCTGTTCGTTTGTTTGTTTTTGCTTTTGACAGGATTGATTTAGATTAAACCTGCAGTCTGTGGGAGGCCAGGGTGTTTCTCCTGGCTGCTTTGAATCTTTTCACATTTACAGGACTCAAGTGTGGCATTTTCCCTGCTCTGACATGCTCTGGTTTATTTCGGGGGGCGGGGGGGGGAGGCTTTCATTTGGCTAGCCTGGAAGCTCCCTCCCTTTACCAGGCCTGGGTCTATATTAAAGAGTGGTCTTCTCTTCTGCTCCTTTGCCCTTGATCCATTGTCTACCCTTCTTCCCACGTTAGCCGCTAGCAAAATCCATTTTCGTTACCCAGAACTATAATAAGTATATATGATACCCAGGACTGTTGAGAAGGCTACAATAAGTCTGAATGCTGTTTCTTTTAATAAGGGGCCTGGAGAGCCTGACTTAAGCCCCACCGTGGCAAGGAGGAGAGCCATCCATCACCAGCACGAACCTTTGCGTCTTCGGCTCAGATTATGGCACACAAAGAAAGATGAATGGGAGACTTCTTCCCGGCACCTTGTACCCGAAACACGAAATGAAATCTAAAGACTCCCTCCCAGAAAAGCTTCAATTATGTTGGTAAATAGCTTGATCAGCTACTGGAGAAAGGAGAGCTGCGCAGGGGGGGACACAGGGATATCAATTGCTGATTTCTACAGGTTAAAATGAAAACATTATTTTGATTAGCTTCTGCCCCCTTTTCAAGCTGCTGTTGTTGAGGAGTGATCTTCCCTAGGTTGCCTGGCTGTCTTTATACAATCTGGGATTTGGGTTTTCTTTGTGTAGCTATTTCCTTCCCTTTGCTGGTATGATGTGCTCTAAAAACCCAAGCAGGGTCCAAGCATATTGCTGGTGCTTTTTGTTCTCTGGTGACACCAACACCTTCACCTGGGAAAGAGAGCAGTTAGGAAGGGAACACCACAAATGAAAAAGGGATGGGTGTGTGCTTCTAAACAGCAGTAGGGAGATGTGATAACTGCATGTGATCATTCACTTGGTCACACGGCTCTTACAAGCTGAAGTCCAGCCCTCAGTCCCAAGACCAACATCCCCCAGAGATGTTGGTCCAGGGGACGGTGCAGAAATACAGCTGATGATTAGGCAACTGGTTGTACAAGTTAACAAGGGAAGATTTGCTCGTCTGCAAAACAGCTTGTTAGTTTAGGGAAAGGATGTCAGCCCCAAACTCTGCTTTGGCTTGAATGATGTAATTCAGTTTGTTATACAGTACTTGGTTGCCTTCAGGCAAGGTGTGTGTGTATGTGTGTGTGTGTAAAAAAAGGTTGTGTCTTGCTTGCTTTCATTACTGAATATGCATGTTAATTAACCACTAATGCTAGGGTGGGTGCTTTGAAATGAGTTGCAAGAACCATTCATTTGCAAAGGTTCTTTTTTTAAAAAAAAAATAAAAATCAATGGTGTATCATCCGCTGGAATTAACATCAATATGACAGTGATTCAATAATACTCCAAATCTCTCTGCTTTTTGCCGCTTAGCTAATAGAAGAGCCTAATTAGCCATTAAGATGCTTTTCCCTTTGCACTTCCCCAACCACACAGGCACGGTCGCCTCCTGTGCCAAACAAGGTGCTTGTAGCTCACCTTTGCACTACTTTTACTTTTAATTTGCCTGCTCACCGAGTGCTTCTCAACGCAGCTCTACTACTTGGGAATTAAACCTATTTCATTTTTCTCTTTCACAGATCTGGGGAAGGGAGGGAGAGAGAGACACACAGAGAGATGGACTCATTAAGATGAAATGTTGAGGTCCCTTCAGCTGTTGGCTGATGCGGGCAGCTAGGTGTAAGGTTTGTAGATGTCCCCCCACTTTGTGATGATTTGTGGTGATGTTCCAGGTAACCCTGGAGGCATCTGGGGTGCTTCTGAGATGCATCATGAGGGAAGGGTCATCTTGCCCCCCCTTCCTCCCAGGGGCAAGTCTCACATTTATGAGACCTTTTCAAAAAATGCATCTCTTCCTTTGGTTGGTTGTCCTCCTGCCATTTTGGGATGGCTGTCATTCCATCATCAGTTTTTAGTGGCTTCTAAGATTTTTGATGGTTGGTTTGTACATTTGAGGAGCCAGCTGTGGTTTGAATAAACTGAGGGAGGTCAAGTCAAGCCTGAAGCTCTTTCCTCTTAAATCAGAGGATAACAGACCAAGAGCTGGTTGCCTCTGAGTCTTGAGGTTCTAAATCCATCAGCTGTTGTGGAGATCTGATAACTAAATATCTTGAGCGCAAAGCCACAATGGGTTAAAATAGGGCAACAGTCACCAGACTATATCAGGAAAATAAGATTCTCATTGGGCGCCCAGGAGTCTGGCACACATTTAGACAAAGACTGTTGTGTTAGCATCAGATGTGATGAGAAAGTTGTGTGCGTGTCTAGTTTCCAGAAACTATGGAGGACTAGAGTCAATGACACAAAGCTTGGTTATATCCACCTAATTGGTGCTCAGTGGTGGTCTAATAAAACTAATTGAGTATCTTTAATACTTGTCATCTTCCGCTGTCATTGTGATCATATTTCTTATAGAGGTGATCTTCAGCATAAAAAGTATTCCCCCCATCTTTTCATTTACCTGAGCAAGAGGAGCACTTGACGATCCATCAGTCTCCAGCCGTGATCAAAAGCTATTAATTAGATTGTTTTTTTTTTTTTTAATAGAAAGCAAAATGGCCAATTTTGGATTCCTTTCTCTGCTGCCTTCTGGGGATACCCACTTTCCAAAGGTCATTTTCAAAAATTAAACCATTTAGGAAAAACATATCAGCAGACAGCACTGTTATGAATTATGCACATTTAATATCATGGCAAAGCTTGTTACAGTGGCTCCATTTATGTGTGATCACAGCAACGGGGTCTTCATTGTCTTAGTATCTCTGACTCCAGCGAGCCAAAAAGAGGACCCTCTCCTGATGACATTAAAGGCTTGGGGAAGTAGATGTGAATAACTGCAAAGCATTTTTGATCCTGATACAAGAGAATCTTTTTAGCCTGGGGTTGAATTGAGGGGCTCTTGGTCCTCTCTGAGTTTGGTGCTTTTCTTGCAGATGTTTCACGACCCAACTAGGGAACATCATCCGTGCTAGAAGCCCTTCCCTCTTCTGGGTCATGAAACATTTGCAAGAAAGCAACCAAGGCCAGGGAGCACCAAGAACCTCACACATTTAGGGGTTTAAAAGGAATAGCAGCATCTTCCAATTAGGATTAGAAAGGGATTAGCAAAATAGCCCCTGTGGAAGGCAAGGAGGACAATTCCATTTCTCTCTGAACTCTTGAAATCTTTGGACCACCTTTTAGGACCAGCCTCAGGTAAACAGGACCACCGAGTGTCCAGTTAACTCTCTTTAAGAAGAATCCAAGAGTGTCAGGTGGTTGTTGGTTGACCATCAATGGTGTTGACCATCACTGAGGCTACTCAGTCACACTGTTTGAGCCTTATGCATCTAATCAATCAATCAATCAAACTAGGAAACTAAGATGTTTGCATTCTCTCCATCCATTCCTCAGTACAAATTATCCACTAATAAAATCTTCCTTGGCCAAAACCTTGATTGCTTTATGGGTCGGTGTCATGTTCCTTGGTCCAAGCTTCTTCCATGGAGCCTGTTTTTGTGGCTGCCTCTATTCCTCTGAGAAATTCCGGAGCACGTGGAGCCACATGCAGGTTCTATCAGGGGCAACGCATCATCCCCCTTATCTCTTATTTGCATGCTTTGTTCTCAGGTGTCTGCACAGCCACAGATCAGTGTAGTACCTAATATACGTTATCCATTTCTAAAGAACAATCTGTTCTTTTGAGTGTCTGAATTGAATGGGAGCTAATCTTGGCTTGAGTGAAGATGAATATACAATATTGCACTTCTATCAGGCAGATAATATTTTAATTATACTTTGCACGCCGCTCTTTGCGAATGTGTTACATTCTGGTTTTTCGTGAAAACCCAGTCTTTGTTTGGCTTTGCCTTTGCTTATCTTCTAGCTCCGCTGGGCTAAACGTCCGTCTGTTCTTCCCAGGCACAATGAAGGGCAGCCCGGCATCTCGGCCCTGATTTCCCGCAACTTTGGATAGCCTAGCCTAGCCTGAGAAGGATGCTTCCCATACGTGGGAGCTCCTGGCCCTGCTTACATTTTGATACGCTTCCCTCTGTTCTCCGCCCCCCAAGTGCACTGAGTTCCCGATCCCACAAAGGGCTCAGAAATCAAGTTTCACCATTTGTCTATTTCAGGGGGATGAAGTCATTGCCTGCTCAACTTTCCATTTAGAATAATTGAGCCTTATATTCCTCCATTCTTCTCTCCCCCTTAGGATATAGTAAACTTCTTTTCTTGATAGGTGCATATTTATGGGCACATGACTAATGCATTAGTCACTCCTTTTCAATCCTTCTCTCAAATGGTTCTTCAGTTACCCTGCTCCTTTTCAGTTGCATGGCTTGAGTCCTTTTCCAATTTCGGCATAATAAACCTGTGTTGCTAAAGACCCAGAGGGAGCTGTGCTGGGCATCTCCATCCTCCTGGAGGGACCTCTTTTAGATCCTTGTTTGCTTGCACTATTTTCATCTGGTCTGTGGGCTTCATTTCAGCAAAAGCTGAAATTGTAGGTTCTTTCCAATTAAAGTAATTTGGGTATTACTCAAATTGGAGTAATCAGTTGCTTGTTGGAGTTGAATTATCCAGGTGCCTGCTGTGCAGCTGAGATGTGCGATTCAAGCCTTGGGCCCCAACATCCCTGCGTCTAATGCGTCCTCTGGGCTCCATCGCTGGATAATGCCTTGTGCAAATTCTCCAAGCTCAAGCAAAGCTCCAGCACCCAAGAGGAAAGGCACGCCTAGTTCTCGGGTGGCACAGCGTGCGGCATTCATGTGTCACCCATGGACATGACAAGGAATATTCAGCTGTCAGCCATGAGTTACCCTCTTAGGGTGGGGATGGGGTCTGGGGAAGCTGCCTCCCTCCACAGCAGGAGCGAGGAGCCTTTAAGGAAGACTGACTTGAGTGATTCCAAATCCCCCCACCCAAAAGACAGCGAAGCATCATTATGTCTCCCCCCCCCCACCCGTCAGCAGTCATAAATAACAAGGCACATCACTGATCTCATTTGCTGGTGGTACACCTCTGGCCTTACCGCTTTTCCAGTCAGCCTCCCTTGCTGAGGTTCTGCTCCCAGGGCCACATCCTGGAAAAGCATTCTAGGCTTTTGTGTACAAATGCCAAACTCAGTTTCAGCATCCAGGATAAAAATGTGCCTGTCCTCTTGACTTTGGCCACCTGCCTTCCCCGACCTGGACCGACACAAAGCAGGAGGTGGAAAGGGCCCCTGTGGCCTGTGGGGAGGGGCGAAGAGCTCCCCGAGGCTTGGAGGTGAATGGTGGGCAGAACTTTGTGGTGGGACCCTCTCCATTAATGCCTGAGGGAGTGAGCTGGGGGTTCTCCTTTCCCTTCCTCAAAGGTCCAGCTTGCTCATCAACCCTCCAGCACTTTTTCATCTGACATTACAGGTGTTTCTTCCCTTATCAATATGAACACAGTCCTTGAAGCTCACGGCCATTGTCTCCAGCAGAAGGGCCTCCTCCTGCTTCTATAGCTCCTTTCTCCCCCACTTTCTTGAAGAGCCACCTGTGCAGCTAGTTAATAAATCCAGGCTTCTCCCTTCTTCAGATAGGTGGTCCGAGGAGATCTGCAGCCCCCATCAGTTCATGTATTTTGCGTGCCTTAGGAGGCCCAGAAGACAGAATGCCCATGAATTCCCAGGCTCATAAATGCAAAGTTCTCCTAGTCTTTTGAGAGATGTCTTTGAGTTGGCAGCCTGGCCACCAGCCTGGATTCTTCTGGGCTCCCAACCCAGAACTAGCCACCCCCATCCTTCTTAGCTTCCAAGCCCCAGTGGGGTTGACTCTGGTTTGCCACCAGTTAAGCAATCACTAACAGAAGTGAGAGAATGAAAACTAACACAGAAACAACCATCTTTGGTCAAGGTGTTCCTTCCTTCCCACTTCAGAACTTCCACAAATGCACGTTCTCCTGACATATAAAATGGATCCTCCCACCTTTACGGAAGTATCTCCCCTACCTTTTGACTGTGGAAAAGAGACTCTCCCTTGGACAGGTTGCCAGGTGACAGTGGTCGCCATGGCATCTTCTGCCTTCCACACCTTTCCTGCTGGTCCTTTGTGCTGGTACATCAGGTTCTCTAGGTCAGCTGCCATTCTGCTTCCCAAAAAGAGAGAAGAATTAAAATTGACATTAAAGGACAACTCTGACACGGTCAATTAATAATTAAAACAGTTTTTAATGAGCTATGCAATTACCTGTGTGTCCCTGGAGAGGATAGTTTATGGGACTGTAACTGCGTGCCCTTTCTTTCGTCATGGCGTGTGACATCTGTAATTTAAAGCAGGCCGGGCCTTCTTGTGACAGAACTTTCATTAACCTTGTCTAAAGTTGGCTAGTGACAAATGCCTCTCCAAAGTGCTTTTGTCAAAACATGCCGGATTAAATTGAAAAGGGGGACTTCATACGAGGAGATGGAGACTTATTCCTTCCCCTGACAAATGTGCATGAATAGTTTTAATTAGCAAGGAGTGACACACACATGCGCTGCGCAAACTGAGATGCGTCTGCCTTGGCCCGCCTTGCCCTGGGGGGGGGGGGGGCTTTTCGTTGACCCTTCCCTGCCTTCTCTAGAGCCGTTTCCCAGCCCAAGCTTTTTGTGGTGTAAAGGGCCCTGATCCTGAAGAGCTTATCCTGCCCATCTGCTTTTGGGCCATGCGTTTGGGTCCACCAGGAGAAGCTCCCCAAAAGCCATTTCATTCTCGCTTCAGTCCTTTGCGCTCAATGCAAACTGTTTTTGCCTAGAGACAAAACACCCCCCCCCCCCTCTGTGTGTGTGTGTCTGAAGCAAGGGAGCAGATAGAAATTTCTGGCAAATTGGGGCCAATCTCATCCTTTTCTTTCCCACCACTCAGGGTTTGCTGGCTGCCTCTTGTTGTCACCTGCCAAAAACCTGATGGAACCTAAAACTTGCTGGATTCAGTCCTGCCTGCAGTGAGAAGTTAATTTGCTTTTCCACTGAAGCTGGGTTTAGAGAGTAAAAATTATCTTAGAGAGAAAGAAACTGGCAGCAGTGAATTCCCTGCCAAAAGAAAATGCCTTTTGTAAGGACAATGCTAAAAGAGATGTGTCTGATAGGAATGACTTACTATGGGATGTCAGGAAGTTGGGCAATGCAACAGGTCTGAGCAGTTCTTCCTTTTATAATATAGAATAAATTTGGACTGTTTGCCAGCTGAGATAAGCCCCAGAATAGGGCTCCTTTGGGGGGCAGGTTAATGAAACCAAAATGCTCATCCCAAACTTGTGTAGCTTCATTCTGGCAAGAAGTGTCTCCCTGCTCACTGTATATCTCTGGCGGAATATTTGTAATTGCATTTCATCCTATCAAAATAGAGAGAAATGACAGAAGAAGAAAGCGAAGCACCCACTCCTTTCTAACCTTCTCAGTCGATGTGTGAATGCGCCAGTATGCAGCTGGCTGAGACCCTCGTTGATTTCTGACATGGAGAATGAATGAATCCAGAGCTGAAAAGGCTTTGACCCCTTCTCTGCGTTGTCACCGGTAGGATTTGAGGGTACGGATTGAGAGCTAGAATCGGTTCTTTCCTTGGGGCAAGACAAACTTGGCTCCAGGTAAGTCCATGGAGGTCATTTGTGTCCAAGCCGGTGCTACGTAACCGATAAACAAACAAACTCCCTCCTTCCCCTGATGGCGATGATGATTAAGGTGCCCCTGGAGACGTTGTAGTTGGTTGATTTCCTCTGGTGGATTGTAGCTTTCCAGCAAGATGGAGGCATTAGTAGAAGCCGCAGCAACAGTAGCTGTGTTCCACCTCGCTTTCCATTGTCTACTGTAGGTTTGTTTTTTCCCTGTAATTTTTCATTGTAATTGGGGTGTTGTGCTGAGATGGCCCTTTCTCAAAGGGCATTAACGGAACATTTGTAACTAAACTCCAGCTTCAGAGAATGTGCTCGCCTTCTGTGAGTCTGGTGACTCATTTTTATTCTAATGAACACAGTAGTAGAGGCTCTACCCGGTCTACATTTCGGGACTCATTTAGCCGAAAATACTTTCTTAGGCATATATGGTTTCGAAACGTCAGCGTCAAGGGAGTGAAGGGGAACTCTCTATCCGTAAATGATGCAAATCTGATTCCTGTACCAAAATGCTCCGAGAATTCGGAGGCTTCTTGTGATTAGCAGGCCGTTCCTCAGCCGTCGCTTCCTGGGTGTCGGTTCCCACCTGCCAGCTAGACCAACAGCTCATCACCCCTTCCAGCTGACTGGGGTACAACCCAATTCAACCTGCCTTCCACCCACAGCCCTTGAGGCCCAACAACCTTTTAGACAGCCATGGTGCTCCTGTAGGTGGCCAGGGATGTGCTTATCTGCCTATCCTGAAAATATTGGTATGCTTAAACTCCATACAATATTGGTTGAAAGGCTGCTTTTCAACCCCACCACTTGTCTCTTGTAAGTTCATTGGCCTGAACATCTGAGGGAGGTCTGCTTGAGTCTTTGCTTCAAGGCTCATTGAGCGATTCCTTGCTATACTAGACCTCCCTACATTGATAAAAAGTGTCCATGAAAGAGACCCGAAACAAGATAGATGGACAACGTCAGCAAATCGGGCGGGGCCAATTGGGAAAAGAAAGCCCAGGGCCATCTTGGTTGGAAACAAGCGGAAGAGGCCTCCACCCTGCAGTGGATGGGCCATGGCTAGGATGATGATGGGGATGACATTGCAACTAAGCAAAAGGCCTCCTCTCCACCCCTTCAAAGAAAGCCCACACCCTTCATTGCTCCCACCATTGCTTCTGCATGAACCTAAGGTGTCATTTTAAAAGCAACTTATTTGGAGAGAAAGAGGTGTTTCCTTCCATGTAAATAAGAGCATGATGCTCTTCACTTTGTGGTATTCTCCATCACTCGTCCTTCTCAAGGCTGCCCATTGACTCTCAGTGAAGGGGATGGGGTGATGCTCTGGTAACACCTTCACTAGCCCTTCTGTCAGTTTGATCTCAGCACAACCTTTGCTTGAAGACTTTGAGGGTGAATTTCGGTTTCACTGACCGGACAGACTGCCCTGTCCCTTCTCCCATCTTTCATTTTTCATCCCTTCATCTGAGTTAACCAACCTGTGACCTGCCAAGTGTGGTCACGGCAGCAAGTGTCCATGTGGTTCACTCGTTTGCTTCGCAGTGTGGGGGCTGGAGCTGCCAAGGTGGGAAGTGAAGCTTGGGAATGGAGAGGGTAGAAGCAGAGAGGGCTGAGGTCCGTTTAGTAACCATCCATTTGGTGACGATGGGTTGTGGCGTATGTACAACCAGACTCAGTTTTTTAGTAGCTCCTCATCTGACTAAGTTAACAAGAAGGAGCTTGAAATACTTCAGTGGAGGAGAACCCAGTGATTGTGGGTTTTAAAACAATCACTCAGGTTAGATCAGGAATCATGTAAGGGTCGGGGTAGCAAGAATGATGAGGTCACTGATTTCCAGGGTGGAAAAGGGCTTTGTGTTTTTACTGACGATCCATACAGATTTACTCAACCTCCCTTCCTTTCTTTTAAGCTTTCCCGTTGCATAGCAACCACTGCTTGCCCTCTAGACTGGTATGTTAGCTGTGGCTGTGGAAGCCAAAACATTTGAAGGATACCAAGTTGTTTGTTTCCTAATAAGTTTTGAACTGCTGGTGTGTCTTATCTAGCCTTTCTAGATATGTGCAGCCATCTGGGGAAGTGACCTAAACAGGAGAAGTCTATCACCTCTTTCAGTGTTTTGTGATGCTGTCTGCCTTTTGCATTTACATTTGGAGTTCCACCCGTTTTCAAGCAGCAGCCTCTCTGTTGTTGTGTGATGCAGAAACGTACCCCTTTCAGGGACTGTAATAGTGTGTAAGAAGCCAGAACTGGGCTGATGCCAGCTAGCCTGCTTACGATCACACTATTTATTTACTGCGTTTATATGCCACTCAGTCTCTCTCCTAAAAGCAACGCAGAAAGAACACAATAAAAAAGGTAACATAAAAATTATATCACAAAATAGAAAACCAATAACAGCCACCATAATAAATCTTTTTCTATCCATCATCACACCGAGGAAACTCATTCTCCGTAATAACTAACTCCTGCAGAATGGAACCTCAACCCATTAGGCGTCTTCAAAAGCTTTTCTGAAGCAGTTTAGTGGATTTCCTCTGTGCCAGAGAAGCCGATGCCCAATTGGCATTGGGGAGGGCGGGGGGAGGCACTTTCCCGAGGGACAGGGGCGGCTACAAGGGGGCGGTTTGGTTTCTTGGAGGGAGGGGGTGCCAGCCCAGGCTACTCTATGGGATTATTGCAGTAACTGGAGTCCTCACCCCTCCACCGTTGCAAAAATTGGAGACTGCTGTGCATCCGACACTTATTGGGGAAAATAGCAAGCAAAACAAGGTTAAATAGAAAGCTCACACCTTTCACGACACATCTCATTATTCATTGCTAATAGAAGTTTGAACCATCTGTCTCTGCAAGGATTTAGATGCAACATGTGTTTTGCAATTTTGCAAAAAAAAAGAAAAAAGAAAAGAAAAGAATAAAAGAAAATCCTCCTCTTCAGTCAAATATTTATTTGTGGTTGTCTCTGCAGTAGCAGATTTTGTGCAGCTCTTCGGCACGGGGAGGGGCTTCCTTGTTTCTGAAAGCTGCTTGGACAATCTGAAGCTTATGGAGATGATCGGGATCAGCCCGAGCCCCAGCTTGGATTACCAGCTTGGGCTGTGTCTCCACTTGCTGAAGATCTGGGAGAAGCAGCCCATCAGCGTGGGCTTCCCAGCAGACCTTGGGCCTTGGTGGACCTCTAATGTCTCCATTCAAAGGGGCTTGAGGGGTTTAATCTTGTATTTGGGACGCCCAAAGAACCACACTCAAATCTTGGATGGACTTAAAGTGTTCATATTCAATACTGAGACTTGGCCCCTGGAAGAATCTGGCTGAGCTTTAAAAAAAAGCTGGGAAGTTGAAAGTCAGGGATGCTTGTTGGATGGGAAGGATCTTTTGGTGAATGGATATGTTTAGACTGGAGCGTGGCAAGAGCATTAAAGCAGAGCTGTTTGGATGGATAAAGGGTGGCTGGGCGCGGAGTCCTCCCCCTTCCACTGCCCCTTGTTTCTTCCGAAGGTTCTGGAGAAGAAAAGTGTTTTCTCAAGGATTGGAGCTCATTCATGTTGCTTCTCCAAGGTCTGGCTAGTTGTTTTCCAGGCACTGGAGGGGGGGCTGCCCCCCAAAGGAGGGTGCTTTGGGGCTTCCCTGACAGCATCAACCATCCAAGGTCCATATTTCACGTGTGAGTATCTGCAGAAGTAGAGGTAGAAATGTTGCCTTTGCATTGAGTCAACGATTTAATCAGAGAATGTGCAACATTCGCAGCAAGTGGAATATGGAATTTTGAAGGACTTCTGTCTTTTGTAATTTTTTTATCTTCCATATTCTTCCGGTGACATCGTTAATTCCCATAATTTAATAAAGGATGTTGTTTGCATGGTGCTTTCTTCTTCGTCTGTATCCATCCACCCACCCACCCACCCATCCATCCATCGTAAAATCTCTCTAGATCAGTGGTGGGATTCAAATATTTTTACCACCGGTTCGGTGGGCATGGCTTGGTGGGCCTGCTTTGCGTGCCAAACACGCCCTTTGCAGAGGCACAGTTCGAACTCACCTCCTGCAAGCCTGCATGATCCTAGTCGCTTCAGCAGCTGCCGCACGACACTCTTCTGTGCCACACAAAGCAGCTGCACTTCAAATTCGGAGGATACAGGTGAGTCTGGGAGTCCAGGCGGGCCCAACAGCAGAACGGTGGAGAGAACTGGTTCGGTCTCTGCTGCTCTTCGCTGCTCCTTCCTCGGCAGAACCGGGCCGAACCAGTAAAATACCACCACTGCTCTAGATGCTTCTAACAGCCTCCTTCCCAAAATATATATTTTTTAATATCTTTCCAAATCCATATTTTTGGCACAGCCTCTTTTGGCAGTTTCAAGTCTGGAATTGAAGAGGGATGATGTGGGTGTCCTCATGATGATCCACAGCAAAGCAAGGAAATAGGTGCCCTTTACACACACACGCCCCGAGAAGGGGCACATGTGTTGCTTCAGCATGGAGGAGAAATCGGAGGGGACTCCTGAAGGTGAAGAGATCCGTTCTTGGTGTCCACTGTGGTCATATAATATATCCATGCCATAGAAAGCAGGGTACAAATGTGAACCAGAGTATCTTCTAATACCCATTTCTGATCCTTCAAATGTCCTCTGCTGAGTCTGCCAGTAATCCAGCAATGCAGTTGCCGAGAAGTGTTCATCTGCTTTATCTGAGGCTTCTGCCCATTAATATAGAAGCAACTGTCTTTCATGTTAACAGAATGCACACAGTTGGACGAGACCTTGGAGGGTCTTCGGGTCCAGCCCCAAGACCCTAGACCAAGGCCCTCCAACCGTGGCAAGTTTAAGTCTGGTGGACTCCAACTCCCAGAATTCCTGAACTAACACGACTGGAGGAGGAATTCTGGGAGTTGAAGTCCACCAGACTTAAAGCTGCCGAGTTTGGAGAGCCCTACACCATTTCAGACAGGTGGCTGCCAGTTTCTTCTTCAAAACCTGCCAGTGAGGTTATTCCATAGTGACTTTCCTGCAGGAGAGAAGCCCTCCTCGTGTGGAGCTTGTGGACGCTGCCATATAATCTCACGGATGCTGCCGTAGCTTCGCTGCGAGGATCTTTGTTTGTTTTCATGTTTAGGGATTTTGTTTCGCTTCTTCAGCTTTGGGGTTTCTCATCCAATCACTAATGAAGCCTGACCTTGCCTTTTCAAGATCAGCCAAGATTGGCTGAGAGCTGCTTTGATTCTAATGCCACTTGGCCTTGATATTATAATCTCTTGAACCTCTCCTGAGCCAAACAGGATCCAGAGAAAGACTGCAGCTCATATATATATATATATATATATATAAAACAAATATTATAGGCCATATCAGACAGGAGCAAACTTTGGATGCCAGTTGTGAGAGACCGAGTGACCCTTTGCAATTCTTTACCAAGCAGATGTGATCGATAGCTCATCTGTGGAAGAAGTCACATCTGTCGGAAGGTAGCTCTGTATAACAAGGGCATTAAAAATAGATTATTGCAGCAGATCGCTCGTTTTCTCTCCTCTACCCACTGCTACGGGATGCCATTTGTGGTGTACGTTTACAAAATATTATGGTGGCCAAGAGAAGTTTTAATAGGAGAAGAAAGGGATTGCTAACCTTGCCATCTGCATCCAATCTCGGTCGGCAGGGCAGAGCCTCCGAGCTGCATGTTCAACCAGTCAGCTGGAAAATTGTCAGCCTGACATGGAAATTATATTTTAGTTGAGAGGAACATCTGTAGAACACTGCTCTCCTCAAAATTTCTCGTCATTTGATGGGTAAGGCAGATGTGACACTATTCTTGCAGTACGTATGAAATAATAATGATAGAAAAAGAACCAACAGTGGTGATCTGTCGTTGGAACAAATAAGGGATTTTCCTGGAGAAACTTTTCTTCTGTATGAAAAATGAGGAGATCAGCAACCTTTCCAGAGGAGATATGATGTGTGGATGAAATCCCAGGATGATAAAACACAAGAGGAGCTGATGAACAGCAATTGTGCGTTATGGTAGCCTGGAAGGAAAGAACTGGCCATCTCCCTCATAAATTGGACCCTGGGGAGGACAGAGAGTGGGGTCAGTTGTTACTCGGGTGATACACCTTCATGTTGACCTCGCTCTGATACATAACATGGACCCACTTGCATCAGGTGCTCCCAGGATCTGCTAGAATTGTAATTGCACTCCAACATGGGTGTGGGGGAATCTTTTATGCTGGATCCAGTGCAAAGGGGAGGCCCTTGAGATGACCTTGGGCTGATGAAAACACAAGGGATTCCCCCCCCCCCGGGGACTCTGCTGGGCTGTTGGGATGGCCCTCTGGGTCAAGGGGCATCACAATTTGCCAGATGGGCGGTTGTGGGGAAGCGTCCTTGCTGGTCATTGGATGGCGCAACGAGGCCGGCCCCACCTAAGTTGCCTCAGCGTCACTTGGGCATTCCCTGTTCTGAGCGCAGCGCCTGTTTCCAGGGAAGATGGAAGATGTGGGCACTGGAGGTTTTTAGAGGAGACTGGACGGTCACTTGTCCGAGATGGCATAGGTTGCCCTGCTTGAGCAGGGGGGCTGGACTAGAAGACCTCCAAGGACCCTTCCAGCTCTATTCTAAATTCATTCTAAAGATTTGCATGAAAGCAAGCCCCTGAGCACTTCCCCATTAGTCATGCGAGTGCTGCATAGCAGGCCTTTTCTGCCCCCCCCACCCCCAAAAGCAGGGCTGGCGGGCTTTTGTCTCGGAATATTTACTTTGATGCGCATTGTGTTAACATGCTTACACAAGGCAAAGGCCAAGTTGTTTGGCTTCCCGCTGAGCTTCTTGCAAGTCCCTAATTCCTCGCGCCCCACAGAGCCCGGGAGCCCCCTGCCGGTGCATAATGCTGCTAGCGTGGGCGCCACTTCGTTGCTGAGGCAATGCTCAGGTTAGGGGCTGCGGAATTGGACAAGGCCCTGACAAGCTCCGGAGGTTTGTTCCATTGTTGGGCGAAGAAGAGGTGGGCTCCCTTTTATTTGGCTGGGTGCATTTTGGCCTGTTTAAAGAGCTTTGACTATAATTTGCCTTTCAGTTAATATGCTAATGTTACGTTAAGGTTCCGAGGAGTTGGCTGCAGTGCTTCATTTCCTTGGAGGTACTAAACGGGCCACCCTGCCTTCCTTCAGAGAGGCTGCAGCCCAGAGCCCTGTCTCTACTTGGAGGGAGGACCTCAGGTCTCTTTGTCCTATTTTGGAAAGTCATAGTCAGCCTTGGCTTCAGGGGATCATCTGGGCTGAGGGGGGTCAAGACTTTCTAACTCCATTCTGAAATGCCCAACAGTTGCCAGTGAGGGACTGTGAGATGGCCCTTCTGGTTGCCACTGGAAGATGGAGAGCCATGCCTTACACAGGTCATTGGTCCTCCTGACCAGCGATCACCAACTGGTGGGCCATGAGAAAATTTGGGTGGGCTACAGAGAAATCTCACCCCCAGAGCACCCCCACAAAGCAATTAATCCAGGCTGTGCAGAAACCCAAGGCTGTGTTGCCCACATGGCCCGCGGGAACCCTCCTCACCCACTCACTCCTTACCCGGCAAACTTGTCTGTTAAGTTGCTATTTTTCCTTTTTCCGACCATCATCTGTTCTGCTGTGTGCCGGGAGACTTAGATTAGCTAGGGAGAAAGAAGTGGTTGGATTTCTTGCTTTCTAGCTAAGCACAGCCAAACCTCCCTTAGGAATGAAGGTTTGCTTGCAAGCAAATTCAGTGCAGACTCACGGCAAGCCAATTTGAGAGGCTGAGCTAGCCGATGGCAGATAGATAGATCACTGAATGATTCTGTGAGCAACTCAATCTGCCTGCTTTGCCTGATTTTGGATAAAAGTTGCTTTTTTTAAAATAAAACAATATTTACATACATGGTGTGTTGTGAGTTAATTTTGTGAGTTTGCTTGCAAGCAAATTTTATGTGACAGATTGAGCTAGCCAATGGCAGATAGATAGATTTCTGAATGAATCTGTGATTCTGTGAGCAACTCAATCTGCCTGCCTGCTTTGCCTGATTTTGGGTAAAAGTTGCTCTTTTTTATCAAAATTTCAATATTTATATAAATATTTATAATATTTACATACAAGCCATGTCCAGCCAGTCACATGACCACCAAGCCACACCCACAAATTAGGCCACACCCACAGACCCAGTTAATGGTCCCTGGGATCTAAAATTATGAGTTTGGTGGTCCCTGAGGTCCAAAAGGTTGGCGACCCCTGCTCCTGACCATCTTGCTTCTCATGTTGAATTGCACTGTGGCCCAAGAACCTCAACAAAGAAAAAGAGAAAGCGGGAGAGAAAGCGAGGGAGGAAGGAATGGAGGGAGGGAGGGAGGGAGGAAGGAAGGAAATAACAATGCAGTCTAAAAGTAGAGGTCACCATTACAGCTTTCTCCTGTGCTTGTCAGCCTCAAAGGACCAACATCCTTTCCCAACAAAACTCATGTACACACTCATGTCAGTATCCTTATAGTTGGACTCAATGTAAACCAACAACAAGGCTGGAAAGGCTACCAAGAACCACAGAGGGTCTTCTGGTGCAGCCCTGGAGCTGCTCCAGTTGTCACCACAAATAATTGGAAGACCCCCTGACATGGGATGGGAGGGAGCAGTCCACTCCTTCGTGATGAAGAAAGTGCTCAGCCCTTGTAAGTCAACAGCCTGTTGGGTTGGTTTTCGGTGGTCATCAATGTGGCCTTCTGAATACTAACTCTGAAAAGAGTCGGTCCTGTGGGATGGGGGAAATATTAAGACCAACACCCCAGTAGCATTGGGGACAGAATAGCTTCTGTTTGTTTAAATCACAGGGTTTTTTAAAAAAGTATCCTCCTTACTTTGTTTGTTTCTTTGCTTGAAACCATGTCTATCTGCCAACCTTTCTGAAATGTCATGATGTAATTATTTTAACAGGCAGTGTGTGTTCCTTTATTTGGGAGATATTAACCTTTGTAAACAAAAGGAACGTTAATATCCACTGGAGACTCAACTAATGGGATTTCGTTTTTCTTGTTAGGCGAGAGACATGAATTCTTTTTAAAATTATTGTAAAAAAGAATGCAGCAGGAGAAATAATTGCCTTAAGCTAATCAATGATAGCAGTTTTAAATGTGAATATCCAGATCATTTTTGTGTGTGGCTGAGAAAGAATAATGTGATTTTCTTGTTTGTATTTGCTTTGCCTAAATAGTGTTGAAGGATCATATAAATTCATTGAGTTCAAAACAAAGGGGATGCTAATTTATGCACTGTGGGTTTTTTTTTACCCCTGTACTTATAAGCCTCAGATATTTTTTTCTCTTTGGGAAAAAAAACAACAACCCTCTGGCCTATTTAAGTCCAGTTATTGCATTTCTGGATGGTTGGGAGATGTTTTTCTAATGCATTAAGCTGAGTAAAACACTTTACTTTTTTCTCTCTCTTTCTCTCTTTTTAACCAGTCCTCCATATTTCATCCAAGCTTGTCAATTAATTTCTATTAATTCCATATCAGTTAATTTCTCCTCTTACCTTCGGGATTCTGAATGTGGTTGAAAAGTTGGGCCTTTTCTCTCAGATTTCCTTCATGATGAGGATGTGTCCTTCTCTTTCTCCTCCTCCTCCTCTTCCTCCTCCTCCTCCTCCTCCTTCTCTTCCTCCTCCTCCTCTTCTTCTTCCTCCTCCTCCTCCTCCTTCTCCTTCTCTTCCTCCTCTTCCTCCTCCTCCTCCTCCTCCTTCTGTTCCTCCTCCTCCTCTTCTTCCTCCTCCTCCTCCTCCTCCTCCTCCTCCTTCTTCTCCTTCTCTTCCTCCTCTTCTTCCTCCTCCTCCTCCTCCTTCTCTTTCTCCTCCTCTTCTTCCTCCTCCTCCTCCTCCTCCTTCTCTTCCTCCTCTTCCTCCTCCTCCTCCTCCTTCTCTTTCTCCTCCTCCTCTTCTTCCTCCTCCTCCTCCTCCTTCTCCTTCTCTTCCTCCTCTTCCTCCTCCTCCTCCTCCTCTTTCTCCTCCTCCTCTTCTTCCTCCTCCTCCTCCTTCTCCTTCTCTTTCTCCTCCTCCTCTTCTTCCTCCTCCTCCTCCTCCTCCTTCTCCTTCTCTTTCTCCTCCTCCTCCTCTTCCTCCTCTTTCTCCTCCTCCTCCTCCTCCTCCTCCTCCTCCTCCTCCTCCTCCTCCTCCTCCTCCTCCTCCTCCTCCTCCTCCTCCTCCTCCCCCTCTTTCTCCTCCCCCTCTTCCCCCTCCCAAACTTTATGTACTGAAAGAAATACTGAGTGGAGGAAACTGAAGGCATCAAGTACAAAGAAGTGGAGAAAATAGCCATTAACATCAGCATATTAACAGAATGGCAAATTATAGTCAAAGTTATTTAAATAGGCCTAAGTGAGGCAAATAGAAGGAAAAAGCTGCCTTTTCTTCCCCCAACAATGGAAGCAAAACTCCTTTCCCAGAGCAAGAAAAGGGCCCGCTGGAACAAGCAAACCTCTTTGTCTGCCTTTGGGTTCAGGAGGAGGCGGGAAGGCGGGGGGGGGGGGGGCTTCCTTCCACGGGGCTTTCGGCTCCTCCTCCCTGCAGGGGGAACATGGCTGGTGAATGTGGCCTCCCCAGGGTCTCAGCATGGGTCGCAGGGAGGCCTTGGGTTGCAAGCCCCCCTCTCCTTCCATGGCTCCTGACCTCTCTGAAGAGACCACCCCAGGCCAGGCCGTGGTTCATGGAATAAGCCATCATCGGCTGGGTTTGCACACTTCAGCCCTCACCAGAAGGGTGCAACCTGAAACTCTGGAATAGCCTCCGAAAACCTTGCGCTCTCCCCAGAGACCACCAGAAGTTGCTCCCAGACTGTAGTTAATCAGATAGAAGGGGAAAATATTTAACTGGGGAGTGATCATATTAAATTTGATTAATTTAATTTTAATTGCATTGAGAGGTAAATGAAATCAAATCTAGTGCTTGCCTTGGAACCATCCACCCACAACATATTGTAGTGTGCGATCCTCAGCTGATACCCTTGATCTGGAGGAAGATGCTTTGGAAGCACAACTGTTGGGTTGCCATAGGTGCAAAATGACCCTCGACGTCTCGGAAGGACACGTGGGAACCCCCCCCCCCCCGCCAAGTCCTGGCATGGGGGATATACTCAAGTGCTTCCAAAGACCTCCCCCCCCCCCCGGGTCTCCCTTCCCATTTTCCTTCCTTCCTCCCTCCTTCCCTTTCTTCTGCAGCTACTTTGGTATGTAGGGGAAGCTCACGTTGACTTTCCGAGCTGATTCTCTTCTTGGCCTTCTTGTGAACTTCAAAGTGTAGCATCTCCTGTTGAAACATGCTGGTTGGAATTAAATACAACCCTCGATGTAGAAAGAGGAGGAGTAAAATTGGGGTTGATTGTATGTCTGAGAGAATATCTGTGTTTGATTTATGCCCTAATTTTAGAACAGAATCTCCTTTTGTGCTGTTAAAATGTCACATTAGCATCTCTCTTTTTAATATAATAGAGTTCCAGAGAAAACACATGCTTGTGTTGAGTCTGCAGCAGAGATCAACTCTATCTATCTTCTGTTGACTTTGTCTTCCCATCAGAAACAGGGCTGGACTTACAAACAGGTTACATTGCGGGTGTTAGAGACTGAGTGGGTCACTGCAGCCACCATCCAATTGACTCGTGGTCAGTTGGTTCACGAAAAGACACCAAGACCCGTTTAAAAAGTTAGTCATCTCTCCTCTTTTGTTTGCCTGCCTTCCTTCCTTCCTTCCCTCCCTCCCTCCTTCCCTCCTTTCTCCCTCCCTCCTTCCCTCCCTTCCTCCTGCTTGCCTTCCTCCTTCCCTCCCCCCTCCTTCCTTTCTTAACAACAGTAGCTTTAATATTTGCAGCAGCAGTCTGTTAATAGGGATTTTCACAGCCTTCAAGGTCCAGTAGGCATTTGATTTCAGATAATATTTTGGAGTGATTCAAATATCTATAGATTCCACTTGGGCTATCAGCCTGACCCTGTGTTCAACAAAGTTGGTTAATGGTTTCAAGACTTTATGAAGAATGGGAAATGATGCATTTCAGACAGATCCCCTTCCCACCCCCCTCAAAGAAAAATGGTCAAACCTACTTTATTTCTTGGCTGAATTATTAAATGTGTGAGGTTTCCAAAAATAGGGGTGGGGTGGAAACCATGCTTGTATCTTTATGTTTTGTGGTCTGCTTGTGGGGAAATGGCAGGTATCAACAAGCTGTCCCTGCAGAAGGACAAGTGGAGGGGTTGGAAGTCCAGAGAATGGAACTCATTTTAAGCTGTTTTCAGCAAATGCCTCCGAAAGGATGGAAGGATGGATGGGGGGCATCTGCAGTTTGGATGGGTTTTGGTGGGAGTTCACACTCATGTGGACGCCACCCGAATTTGCTCCAACCCAGTGCCCCTCCTTAGCACACTGTGGATCTCCTTCACACCTGGAGATCATCCATGGTGTCCGTTCCCTGCCAGCCCAATAGCACTTCCATCGACACAAAACACACGTATTTGGTTGGATTGCTCAAGTATGGATCTTGAAATAGGTTACTGGCAAATTAACTTTACTCAGTGCATTTAGTGTTCTGGCATACATGTTTCTCTGATACCATATTATTTTGTTACTATTAAAAAGCAGGGGACCTCATTCCCATCCTTCCTGCCTTCCAGTTAGAGATCAAAGCGCAACTTGGAGAACAAATGCCATCCAAGGAATCCGGGTGGACACCCAGCCCTCTCGGCTTCATTTTGTGGACATGCCACGAAACATCCCACTGGGTTTATTTAAACTTCAGCAGACTCCTGCTTCCCTCCTGTTTTTCTTTTCAACCCACATAGTTTAATAAATAAGATTCTATCTTTGAAACTCAGCCAATGCGTTCTTAGTTTTTTGTTTTTTTTAAGCACAACTATTTCTTTCGCAAGATGGATTGAATCCAAAGTGAGCAAGAGAAAAGTGGGAAATAGTTTTTAAATGGGATTGCCCTACAGTATTTGGAATTACTTAGTAGTGAGCCTTGTATGCTTGGAGGTCTTTCTTGGGGCTAAAGCTGCAAAAGGCACCCATGCTCTGCTAAAGCTTCTCTCTCTTACTCCGGTTGAGATAGCATAGTCTTAAAGTGAATTTGCACAGGGGAGTGTCAGTCTGGCCCATCTCTTTGGAAAGGGTACAAAGTCACGGCTCCCTCAGAACATGCCTGGTATTTAAGCACACCACAAGCCTCCAACCCCCCCTACAATCTTAGACTCTCCCAGTGTCTTATGTGGGACTCTGTGACCTACGTGGCACTGCCTAAATGACAGTTTGCCGTGGTTATTACCAGAATGTGGCCAAGTTCCTAACTTTTAGGAGAGCTCCCAGCCAAGCTCTGTTTCCCCTTTCTCTCCTTCTTCCTGGATACTCCAGTGCCCCAGCCAAGCCTACAGCTGTCCTAGGGAGAGAGGTCAGACAGGGAAAGGCAACACTCTCTGGCCTCCTTATCCCTTTTGCACTACTCCATTCCTTCTGCTTTGTGTGCTAATGAAGGGAAAGCCAGGGAGTTCTATTTTGTCCAAAGAAAAGCTTCTACTATGAAATTTAGGAGCTGTTCCACCATACAGGTTCCCATGGCCACTATTCTCATCCAGGGCTCTTCTGAGTCCACTGACATGACCTGTCAGTCTCCCTTGAAGGAAAGATCGCTGGTAATGAACCAGCTGCCTAGAGAGGAGCTTCTAGAGATGCTGGGCAACGGTTGTGTCTTCCCTCTGGTCAGCCGAGTGGGTGGAGGACACCTGGTCAGAGAGCTTTAGAGGAAAGCTGAAAAAAAAACCCAGATATGGGTGTGCTGGATCCCAAAGACGTCAGAACGGACAGGCAGACCTGAATCTGTTTATCAGGGAGACCGATCTTGTGCTTAAAATCTCCCCATTGTTAATCTCTGTTCAGAGGCCACACTTCTGATATGGCAGACTTGCCGTTTCTCCCCTTAGTCTATTGTCTTTAATAAGTGAGGTCTCTTGGGTTCAGCTCTTATCCTCCTGCCCCCCATCTGGTTAACAGAATCTGAGTTTTGCAGCCTTACTTTCCACATAAAGAGTTATTATTTTTGACTTCTGTAGTTTCAAAATAATGTGCGCTTTGATCATGTTGTCATGCCTGTTAGGCATCTCTTCATCTAGAGACACTTTTCAGGATACCTAATAACTGACTTCTAAGGGAACAGATTAAAGTAATCTCTTACCAGAGTAGGATAGAATTTGCTCACACAGATGTTGTATTGTCACCATAGTTCTCCAGGTAAGTTAAAGTTCTTTCAGTTTTTTATTTATCTTAGGCATGACAAACATGACAAATAACTGGCATAATTCCTTTGAGGTGGCTGATCAGGATGAAACAAAACTCTTCCTGAAAATCATCAAATTTTTGTTGAGGAACATTGCATTAGGTACCGGAGTATTTAAAGCTGACAAGCCAAATGTAAATTGCACTGATTTCAGCTCTAGCTTGTTATAGTAACGTAAAATTCAATTTTTGAAATGTCATCGTGGTAACTTTCCATTTCCAGATTAGTTAATGTGCATGGAGGTCAGGACGGTTATTTAATGTCTAGTTGGGCCATAAACTCCCCAGGAATCATTACTGCAGGGTGTTCTCCTTTTATTCTGCAGTGATTCTCTCTTCAAGGACAGATCATTCTGGGAAACGACAAGAGGATTGCAGTTATGGAAATCAGCTCAGTTTCTGGACCTCAGCATCCATTTTTGTGCCATTTTCAAGCTGAAAAATGTGCAATATGTGGTATTATCCACCACACTGAATGCTGAACTCCTTGTTTCCAGACCCATCTGGACCCATTCAGTCCTGGATGTGGGCTGATCCAGATGGTAAGGGAATCTTGTCTGGAAAAGGAAAGGAAGAAAAGAAACAGCAGGTCAAGGGAATGTAGAATTACTTTGACCAGATGCCAAAGGCTTGTTTCTGGGTGCCGGACTGAACTTACCTGTGGCTGCGTCTCCAGGTTGCCTTTCAAAATTCATGGGTGGGCTTACCTGATGGCAAACTTGAGCCTTTGTTGTGAGGCTCAACACCTCCTTCTGTCAGACCTGCTGCAGCTTAAACCTCTAAATAGAAACCATCCTTGGCTCCATTTGTTGAGAAAGGTATATGGTTTTATTCGAAGCCAAGCACCTTGTAGCACTGCATAGCCAGAACTGAGAATCGTGTGCCCAAATCCCCAAGTTCAACTTTTCCCTCCCTTAGCTGCTTTCCCCTCACTGCCCCCGCCCTGACCAATCAGGTTCAAGTAAGATGTTTTGAGAATAATCACTTCAAGCAGGGGTTGGTGTGCAGCTGCCTTCTTCTCCCCAAAAGCTGACCTTGAAACAGCCTTGTGGGGAGATACAGCAAGTAGAGTCTTGGAAAAGGGGGGAGGGGATACAGCTCCTCTCGCTTTCCCCCAAGCAGCCCCCCTCCCATCCATCCTCCCCATAATTCATGGCAGATTGTCACCACATGTATCGAAGCACGAACCGAGAGAGAGATGGCAGTTGACACCTTCAAACTATCTAACAAGAAGCAGCTCTGCATCCTGAAGGGAAATTTGACAGCTCTTCCCATGATGGAGAAGGCCACATAATCCGTGTGCCTTCAAGCTGTTTTCAGCTCCTAGTGGTCCATGTAGACATTCTCTCCCTGGTCTTCTGGGGGGGGGGCATTGTCCCCGTAACCTGGGTCCCTCCATCTTGCCACTGGCTGTCCTCTTCTTTTTTCTCCTTCCACTTCCTTCTCTCTTTGGTTTGCTTTAATGTGTGCCCTGGTTTGTCTGCTGTGTCCAATGGGATCCAAAAGTGGCAGCCATGACCTTGTACATTTGCAGTATATAATGCCAGGCAAAGGTGAACAAGTCATCAATGGTGCCTCCTCGTTGCTTCTCTTGACCATCAATGTTTCCACCCCCCTGGAGGCCTATCCATGAAACATGGAACACTCTTGCATCGGGAGATGCTGGGGGTCACAGAACTGCAGGCAACAGACCCCATCTGGAGGGGGCATCCTCTGGATGTTCATTCAAGCGCCTGGCATGGAGCAGGTGTTAGCTATGAGAGGCCATCTCATGGGAACAAAAACTAACCAGGGAGAAGAGACTAAAGACACTTAGTAATTGGTCCTTGTTTGAGAAAGAGCGACCCAAGTGCTGAGACTCCTCACTCATTAACAGAGCTTCACTGTGCATTGAAAAGGGAGGCAACTGCCGAGCTAATTAATCTCTTGCGAGGCTAAAAGTCCTGGAGTTGTAGTCATAGGAGGGCGGGGGGAACCTAGGAAAGAGTGCCGGGGAGCTGAGGTCCTGTTAGGATGACGAGAGCACTCCAGCAAACAAATCCGGGGAATATCAGGAGTTTTATCTTGCAAACCTCCTTCAAACCCAACGTTTTATTGGGAGGTGCCCCGGTTAATCAAAAAAAGGGAGAGCTGGCTGCTTGAAACCATTGTAAGTCCTTGGGTATTTAGGAGCAGGACTGCAATTATATTACATTATTGAAATCTTTGTGTCAGAACTCCTTCTGGACTCACCACAGCTTACAATCCGCGGGATAAAATGTTTGGGTAGAAAATGAACCTCCAATCCCATTACCTAATAAACAGAAACAACAGTTCAATAAAGTAACATAATCCCTACCAAAAAACAGTTACCAATTGATGGGGGAGGAGGGAGGAATCCTTCTTCAAAGACTCTCTGAAAGCCCTTGCTTCCACCCCCTCCTCCCAGGAAGAGCCAGGAGGACGGGGCTAGCAGAGATTCTGGGGGGAGTGGGTGGTATGCTGGGAAAGAGACCAAGCCTCTTGAGTGCCTCATTCTTCTTTAACTCAGGGGTCTCCAACCATGGCAACTTTAAGACTTATGGATTTCAAGTCCCAGAATTCCCCAGTCAGCTGACCCTACCCCCTACCCCCTGTTCTAGCTTAATGTCCATCTTCTCTTCTGGGTCTTACTTCTCTTGATCAGTCATCCCACTGGATTGTATTCCTGGGACCAATCTGAAGATGAAATTTTGGATACTTCCAATTGATGATATCCCTAGAAAGCCAGAGAGAGAGAGAGAGAGATGGGTTGGGTGACTCTGGAATGGCCACTGTTGCTTTTCCTGGCCTGGATTCTCCAAGGAATTTGGAGGCTGCAGAGTCTCTTCGTGTCTCTGGAACTTAGGAGTTTTGCCAAGTAGCCCTGGCGATGTCACAAGATGACGTCCGATAAGGCACAGTTTAGTGGCCTGTCCCTTGCTGTCTGAGTAAAAAAATAAAATGAAATAAGACCCACTTCTTCACCTGGTTCCTCCTTTGACCCAGATTCTCTAGCTAGTTTGCACGATCAAGAGTTCTTGGAGAAAATTGTGAGGTTTTTGTCTTCTATAAAAGAAAAGGGTGACTTTCCAGGTGTTTGTTGTGTGTTCTCCACACTGTGCTTGTTGCCTTTGAGAGAAAGTGATCTTGTGGTGATGGTGGTTGAGTAATTTAGGTAATTGGCTGCGCCCTGCTTGTCAGACCACTCCTCATTCCCCCCTCCAAAAAACCCTCCCAGTTTGTTTATCTTTGAGTTGTTGGTTGACAATTGAGGTTCTGGTTGGGAAGGTTAGTTGCAAAGGCAAATCCTTTCTCAAGAGAGCCACAGCTCCAACCAAGGATAGGCACCATCACCACAACACGAAGAAGTAAATCATGAGAGATGGTAACAACTAGATGGCAGTAAGGTTTGTGCTGAATTTAGTGAGGAGAGATGGAGGGAGCCTAGCCTGGGCTGCCTGCACTTCAGATCCACCTCTCTGCCTTGGCGACTCTATTTCTAGTGTCCCATCTTGGCTGAAATTCCATGGAGAGCCACAGATGTTGGGAAGGGGCTCAGGTCTTCTTCAGAGCCACTGGAATTGCCTTCACAGCTCAGACATCTGGGACACCTGAGGAACTCAAGGTTGGTTTTTGAGCTTCCTCCTTCTGGGGGGACGTGGAGGAGGACCCCGGGTAGAAGGTGGGCCTCTCCAGGAGCCGAAGGCGGCGGTCCGGGCAAGGGCCTTTTTCTCGTTCTCCAGAGAGTGGGATGTGCTTCTGAGTCCTCTTCTTGCAGGCTGAGCTTTAGCGGAGGAAACGCTCCGCCCCCTCACATGACTCCAAGTGGCGTTCCCCCAGTCTTTTGCTCAGCCTCGAAGAGTCAGGCTGCTGTTGGAAAGAGCTCCTTGGCTGATTCATACTACGTATATTATTCTGGCTAATTTCCTCATTTTTCAGGTCTGATATTTCCTTTCCTTCCTCCTGCGCAAAAGGTTGGGACTTAGGGGAAGTCTCCCCTTGCCCCTAGGGGCCAAGTGGGCAGGTTCGCAGCGCTTCGCGTGACCCCCCCATTATTAGATCGCGTCGCTGCCTCCATGCTGCCTCGTGGCGCGCAACTTTTGCTGGATTCCCCCCCACCCTAAACGCCGACCGGGAGGGCTAGTCGCTCCTTAAGAGCACCAGGCGTGCTGAGCTAACCGGACAAGCCCTCCTTGCCGTCCCGAAGGCACCCGACATAGCTCAGCTCGCACTAATGGATGCAACCATCCAACACCTGCTTGACATTCAGGCCATTCAACCCATTCCACTGGCCCAGAGGGGACGAGGATTCTACTCCCACCTCTTCGTGGTGCCCAAGCATTCGGGGGGATGCAGAGCTATATTAGATTTAAAACGGCTAAACCACCACCTTATCCAGCGCAAATTCAAAATGCACACCTTGCAATCGATTCTCTTGGGTACCAGGCGGGGTGACTGGTTATCCTCCATAGATCTCTCGGAGGCATACCTACATATTCCAATCTGGCCCTCTCACCACAAATTCCTTAGGTTCTGGTATAATAACCTTCACTATCAATATGTGGCCCTCCCCTTTGGTCTGGCCTCGGCCCCCAGGACCTTCACCAGGGTCCTCGCGGCCCTGGCGGCTCACCTCAGGAGCGTTCCCGTCCGCCTTCACTGCTATTTGGACGATATCCTTATTCTCTCCCCATCCAAGACCCAGGCAGTCAGGGACACCAGAGCCACCCTCTCTGGTCTCCTCGTCAAATTGGCAAAAGAGTCAACTGACCCCACCCACCCGAATCACCCACTTGGGAGCCATAACTGATTCGGTTACAGAAAAGGTCTTCTTCTCTTCGGAGAGGTTCCTCAGCATTCAAGCTCTGGTCAAACAGATTAGGCGATCAAGGAGGGTGGCGTTACTTGACCTTTCTAAATTATTGGGTAAGATGGTTTCATGCATCTCAATTATTCCCTGGGCCCGTTTACACAGCAGATCCCTTCAGTGGTTCCTGTTCCCATTCCAAAGATCCGGAAGAAGCAACTCGAAGTCCAGAGTCAAGGTGCCTCCAAGGGTCCTCATGTCTCTCCTCTGGTGGACCAACCCTGCCATCAACAGGGGCCACCTCTTCTTAGAACCTCAGCGGCTAACCCTCACCACGGACGCCAGCCTATCTGGTTGGGGCGTGCACGTCAACTTGCTCTCAGCACAGGGCAAGTGGTCGCCAATTGAGCAAAGATGCAGCATCAACTGGCTGGAGTTTCACGCCATCCACCTGGCCCTGCGCAGATTCCTCCCCCTGTCCACGGGCGTCACGTCCTTATTCTCACGGACAACATCACGGCCAAAGCCCATATCAACAGGCAAGGAAGCACCCAGTCTATTCAGTTGATGAGGGAGGCCGAGCGTCTCTGCCATTGGGCAGAATCCAACTTCCTCTCACTAAAAGCCGAGCACATCTCCAGAACCTCCAACATCCAGGCGGATTGGCTGAGCAGGGCCACGGTGGACCAAGCAGAATGGCGTCTCCATCCATCCCTATTCAAGGAGGCATCCAGAATATTCGGCCTCCCGAGGGTGGATCTCTTCGCCTCCCCGTCCAACGCACAGCTTCCACAGTTTTTCTCCAGGTACCCGTCTCACGGGTCGGAGAACCCCAATGTGCTACGCTGCCCATGGCCCCCAGGGCTCCTATATACCTTCCCTCCGCTGCCGCTAGTTCCCAGAGTCATACAGAAACTCATTCACGAGTGGCTCCTTATTGGCCCAGGCGACCGTGGTTCACGGACCTCCGCAATCTTTCAGTAGCGCCCCCACGGAGGATCCCCCCAGACAGGGTCTCCCCCTCTCAGGGGCCCCTTCTGCATCCGGAGCCCCAATGGCTCCAGTTAGCCATCTGGAGGTTAAATGGATCCGTTTGACAAGAGAAAAATTCTCCAGTCAAGTAATCGACACTATTTTGGCTGCTAGGCGACCCTCCACCACACGAATTTAGGCCACTTGGAAGGGCTTTTGCAAGTGGTGTAGCGGGTCCCAAGTTGACCCCCTCTCTCCTCTATTGCGCAGGTCCTGGAATTCCTTCAAGAAGGCCTATGTAAAGGGCTTGCCCCTAACACCCTGAGACGGCAGGTCGCTGTCCTCTCAACCGTTGTCTCTTGTGATAACTTCAGTTCCCTCTCTCATCACCCCCGGGTTAGAGCTTTCCTCAGGGGCGCCACCAACTTGTGCCCTCCGACTGTTCACAGGTTCCCCACATGGGACCTCAACAAGGTCCTTGTTTCGCTTACAAGGCACCCGTTTGATCCTCTGAGGGAGTCCTCCCTTCAATTTCTAACGTTTAGGTTTTCTAGTGGCCATTACTTCTGCTCGTCGAGTCTTGGAAATAGCAGCATTGTCCATCAGAAACGATTTATGCGTGTTCCACGCTGATCGGGTGGTCCTTCGCCCCGACCCCACCTTCTTACCCAAGGTTAACTCACCCTTCCACAGGTCTCAGGAACTGGTCCTCCCAAACTTTTGCCTCAGACCCTCGAGGGACAGGAAAACCCTTTGGCACACCCTGGATGTTAGAAGGGCCTTGCGCATATACATTAAGCGCACACAACCCCTGAGAAGATCAGAATCCCTCTTCCTCTCCTTTCAACCCAGGACACTGGGGCTCAAAGTCTCTCCCTCAACCATCAGTCGCTGGATCAGGGCAACTATCGCCAGGTGCTACCGATCACAATCTCTGCCCGCACCTGGTGGAATAACCGCTCATTCCATCAGGAGTCCAGCTACTTTGGCGGCTTGGGCCACGCAAGCCCCAATCGCTGACATTTGTCGGGCAGCCACTTGGGCCTCTCCGTCCCCATTCACCAGACATTACAAAATAGACTTATATGCCTCAGCGGAGGCCTCTTTTGGCCAACGAGTCCTACAGAGGGAGTTGCCCAAGCTTTGGTATGTCCCACTCTCTGAATGCTCCGAGCAGCTCGAGGGAGAATGGGCGTTGGTTCTTACCTGATATGCCCCTTCTCGGCGAGCCGTGAGGAACATCCAGCCCCAGCCTAACTCCTCCGTCTGGGAGGTACTCTGGTTTCAGCCAAGGAGCCAATAGTGGATTAGAAGGATTTCATAACCTTTCTTCTCATTATCGCAAAAGACTGGGGGAACGCCATTTGGAGTCACGTGAGGGGGCGGAGCGTTTCCTCAGCTAAAGCTCAGCCTGCAAGAAGAGGACTCAGAAGCACATCCCTCTCTCTGGATGCTCCTCGCGGCTCGCCGAGAAGGGGCGTATCAGGTAAGAACCAAGCCCATTCTCATGCTGGAAGTCTGCCTTAAATTAGAGATACTTTTTTTGTTTTTTTGAAATGGGGTTTTAAATGCCAAGCGCCAAGGAGAGAGATTTGATATTAATATTAATGAGGCTTAAAAAGATATTTAGTGAAATATTTGTGTAATTCAATTTTGTTCATAATCAAGCTTGGTGATGGAGCTGAGAAAACTGAGAGGGGAGTTGTCTGATTTACTCTGGCATAGGCATTCTTTTCCATGCATGGGTGAATCAATTAATCTTGATTATTTTATTATATTTTATTGTTTTCCTGGATCCCGTGCGGATTCCCTGTTTTGAGATGAGCTGCCGTAGCTGGGATAAAAGCTGGGTCTCTGCAGGGCTTAAGTGAGGCAGCTCCTGGGCCTGCGCTGGTCCCACCCCGCTTCCAGCTCACAGGTCTTCTATTAACACCACCTCCTTCTGGAGTCAGTTAGTGGCCCTGTGAAATATTTCAGAGAAAAGAAGAAGACGAGAGTTGCACTTTTGTTTTCGGAATCCACCCACCTATTTCATCAGGCAGAGATGGGATAGGAAAGCCAAAAGCTCCCATCTCCAACAGAGCCTGCCCTCCACCATCCTTTCCCCAGGGAAGGATGATTTAATTTGAAGAATTAGCATCTGACTTGGCATTTTCCCCCCTCCCTTCCCATCCTTTTCTGTCTTTGTGTTGTGCTTTGTAGACCTCAAGTCTGCAAGCAGAAACTATGTCACTTTTATTGATTGAATGTAAAGTCTTTGGAGCCCTTCCAGCAGCATTTAATTACAAAGAAATAAAGTAATAAATAATATACTGCCTTGGGAGCAACTCAACTTTTGGAAAACAGGTGATGTCTCTGGATGGGGAGAAGTGGTTGGTGGTGTTCCAGATGCTCCTTTTATTTTTGTCCAGCTTCTTTCTCCCTAAAAAAAATGTTTCTGGAATATTTCCTGGTTTTTAAATTGGTACCTAAAATGTTGCAGGCATAAATATGTGTTTAGAAATACACCAAATCAAGAAATAGATATGTGGAAGGATAGAAAAGCTTCTCTTCAATGCCAGGAAACCTTCTGTTTTTAGATCTGAGGAAGATGACATAAAATTAAATAATTTGAGTAGAAATTGCTGCAAGGAAGTATTATTCAGGTTCAGTAAATTGGGCTAATTTAAAAAATGAATATTTTGAGTCTTTTTTTCCTCTTCCCCATTTTTCCTCCATTTATTTTTGAAAATAATTTTAGGTTATCATTTTGCTAGAGGAGAGAACAAAAATGCAGAATGTACTGTTGGAAAAATGGCAGTTTTCAGGCAAACTGATTTTTTTCCCCCTAGGAAAAGTAAACAACTCATATTAGGGGTGCTCACATTTTCACACTTGTTAGGCCTTTAAGCCATCTTGTCCTGACAGCATGTCCTAAAAAGTAGAGAATTAAATTTTTCAACCCAAAGAATATCAATTCAGATAACTGCTTATGGGGCTTATTACTGCTGGTGAGAAAACCCGACATGATTTAGGAAGTTCAATCATCTGAGAGATGCCTCTTGACCACCATGGTCAAATGAGCAGACGGAAGTATGTTGTTGTTGTTGTTGTTTTGGGGGGGGGGGGGTTGGAGGGTGTAGTCCATCCCAGTTGGGTTTCCCCAATGTCTTGTTGGTGTATATTCCTAGTTATGATCGTCGATGGAAATAAATGAGGACTGACTGTGGTAGGGATGCTCTGATGGGCAACCAATCTATGTTCCTGGCATGGTTGCGTCTCTTTTTGGCAGAGGTAGGACAAAGGAAATGCATCGTATTGTGGGAACCCTTCTGCTGGTGAGAAGGGAAGAGCGGCTTGCCAAGGAGGAAGGCAGGCCAGTGCCACGCTTAGTTGTTCCCCTGCATTTCAGTGGCACACAGAGAACGTGTGACATGGCAACAGTCCTAAGATTTGGTGTCATCATAGTTAAAGCATTTTTATCTCATATATCTATGTAGAGTTCCTTTTGCTTTCCCTGGTGAAATCCCACTAGATTAGCCAGTGGAATCGAGAACTGTTGGCTTAAGGAGTGGGACATCTTGCTTCTCCCAGTGATCCCTGCCCTGTGAAGAAAGCTATCTTGGCACCTTCCCTGTCAGCTTCTCTCCGACCTTGAAACTTTATCTTGAGCATGTTGAGGTATCCTCCCCCTAAATTGTCCCCAAGTTACTGAGGCCTGTTTTGGAAGCGAGTTGGTTAGAGCAGGGGTCCCCAGCCTTGGCAACTTGAAGACTTGTGGACTTTAACTCCCAGAGTTCCTCAGCTTTGCTGGCTGAGGAACTCTGGGAGTTGAAGTCCACAAGTCTTCAAGTTGCCAAGATTGGAGACCCATGGGTTAGAGCATCCCAGAATTGACCCCTGAGGAAACTCCACATGTGTCCTATAGCAGGAAGCATATCTGGGGATTGCTCTCTTGGAGATACAGGGTGGACTTTTAGAGGGGAAACTGTTGTGCTTGTCTTGAAGACCCAGCTGTTTCTGTGACTTGCCAGGACACCTCTGGCAACCGGGCCTGTTTCAGAGGCCCAGGTGGCTTTCCACCGGGCTTGTTGGCCCCTGCGAAGTGCTCCGGTAAGGCTCAGCCAGCCAACGCCGGGAAAGGAAGGAGCGAGCCCATCTCAATGCTGCGGGCCAGAGCATTCAGCAGCCTCATCTTCTCTGCCAGGTGTTTGCTTCCACCTACAGGAAGTGGGAGGCAAAGCGGGCCTTTCAGGGCCATCAAAAGTCCATGTGCTTCCAGCATATCCTGGGGTGAGCTGCTGGTGGACCCCCTCCCCTCTGCCATCCCCTCTTTGAGGAAAAAAAGCAGGCAGGGCCAGAGGCGTATTAACACCCCCTGCCATTTGCTTGGCCTGCAGCTGGCCTGCCTCCCTGAGAATAAATGCGTGGCTTTGAAAGGAGAATCCGGCAAACGCTTTGGAAAAAGAACGAGTGAGTGGGGCTGCTATCCTTAAAACCCACCCCACTCCTCCAGCCCTGCCTGGCTCTGAGACAAACTCATTTGCTTGCCTCCAGGAGTTTTACAGCCATTTGGCTCATTCTTGTTGGCTCACATGAATCCATAAAAGCAAATACACCCTTCTCCCCAGAGGACGTTTATTTATGTTATTCGTATCATTTATGTAGCTATATCCTTCTCACCCGAGGGATGCCAGCTGGGCTGCAAGATTAAAAACAAGCCACATCCAGGCCAGTGGTGGGATTCAATTTTTTTTTTTATACTGGTTCTGTGGGCGTGGCAAGGGAAGGTTATTGCAAAATCCCTCTTCCCTCCCCGCCCCACTAACCTGCTTTCCAGCTCCGTTCTCCTGTGCAGGGCAACCAAAGGAGACCCAGCCGATCAGCTGGGACTCGATGGGAGGCAGAGAAGAGATGGGGTTGGCAGGGCCAGTCAGAGGTGGGATTGGCCGGTTCTCCCAACGACTCAACATTTCCACTACTGGTTCTCCAGAACCTGTCAGAACTGGCTGAATACCACCTTTGAACATCCCCAAACATGACCCTCCTAGTACCTGAGGATGGTCAACTCTGAACCCAGGGCAGCAGAGCTCATCTCCACCCTGGCCCAGATCCCCGAGGGAACAGGCAGGCCTTCAGTGCCTTGTCGAAGGCTTAACAGGGTTGGGTCCCTCTGAATCTCTGGGGTGGGGTGGAGGCTGTTTCAGGATGGCATTGTCTAACAGAAGGGATTTAGAGCAGGGGTCTCCAACCTTGGCAACTTTAAGCCTGGAGGACTTCAACTTAGTCAACTTATTAAGAACCAAAGAATTCTGGGAGTTGAAGTCCCCCTGGCTTAAAGTTGCCAAGGTTGGAGACCCCTGATTTAGACCATGGCCTATGCCACTGCTTGTGGCCCGGGCTTTTCTTCCTTGCCCTGGCTTCATGGAGAAGGGAGTCACCTAACTTTCTAACCCAACCCTCTGAACTGTGCAGGAATTCAGTGAGGGCCTCCTGGACAGATGGCTGTCCAGCCTCCGTTTGAAGACTCCTGGTGAAGAACAGCCCACCTTTGTCCTGGGTCCTGGGTTGGTTCCGTGGCCGAACGGTTCCCCTCATCAGCAAGGCTTCCTTCAGGCGCATTTTCCTCCCATATTTCAAAGACACTGTGATGGCAAGCAGTACTCAACCTTCTGTGAAGCATCCTCTCCCATGTGAAGAGGGGATATCATATCCAGCCTCATTCTCTCCTTCTCAAGGCTAACCAAATTTATCAAACATTGCAGGGAAAATTCTGTTTTCATATCTGCGCATTTCCTTTCACTGCTTGATTTAAACAACCTTTTACTCTGGTGTGCATTTCCTTTTTGATCTGGTAGCTTGATATTCAAGGTGCTTTTGACTATGATGGCTGTTTTAAGAGAGAGAAAAATGACAATAATAGAGAAATGTCAATTTATGGCTTATGATATTGGCTTTCTCTGATTGTGGAAAGCCCTTGAGTTTCAGAATAGATCTTTTTCTAGGAATTGCTCTCGTAGCTAACATATTTGCGAGCAGGAGAATGATAAAAATATTTGGGCAGAGAATTTACACGGAATCCATCAAGAGAGTCTCACTAGATGGACTTCCTTAAGGAAGAAGTTGGCATCTTCAGCCCAAATCACAATCCTTGCTCAGATGGTCCAAGCATCTCTCATTTCTGTTTTTTCCAAGAAAGACCCCCTAACATGCCTCTTCCTCACATGAGCACACAGATTAATCTACCTCGGCTTTTCTCATCATGCCATACGTGCAATTATCAAAATGAAATACACTCACTTCCTGGCTCCTCACGTTGATCTATGAGGAGTTTTTAATCTAACTGTGGTTGCATTGCACATGTGAGCCTCATTTGTCTTGGGGGTGGCTGTGTTTGTTGGATTTTGATATTAAATCTGAGCCCGGGAAGAAACGCTGGAACAAAACCATTTAGTGTAAACTTCATTCTGGGAATCGGTGGCAGTCCTCAAACTTTGTTTTGCCATACCAAGGAGGAAGGAGGAAAACCGTTCAAGGCCTCGTTAAATCTCTTATTATGGAAATTTCCATAGCATCTTAATTGATTCTAGGAATTTTGCAAAGTTCAGATTGCTTGTAGGGTATAACTATTTTTTTCTCTCCTTCCTTGACACATGTTCTACCATTGTGGTTCTTGCAGAGCCCAGGACCCCCTTCAGGTGAGGACAGTCTCTGGTGACCCCACCCAGGGAAAGAGATGTAGCCCACCCTACATTTGTCAGAAATAGTGTAAGGTCTCCTGCTTTGCTGGGGGGTTGGACTAGGTGACCTATAAGGTCCCTTCCAATTCCAATCTAAACTCCCCACCCCAGGCAGGAAAGTTGGAAGCCCATCAGCAACAGCAGATTACTTCCAGGTGTTCCTCCTGGAACATAGCCTGGCTGAATTTGCATCTGGCTCCCACTTGGGGACTGTCCTTTTTGGCAGTTGAAATGCTCTCCTGGTGTGTGTGGTTGGCGGATTGAGGGCCAGCCCAGCTAAAATACTTCCCTTTAGTAAGATCTGCCTCTTCCTTAGAGGAAGAGGGATTCTGCAGGACACAACTAGCAGACGTGGTTGTGGGTCTGATTCGGCACTAAAAATGAGCACTAAGGCCCCCACTTTATGGGGTACATCTTTCAAATATTGCAGGCTGGGGAGTGTGGGTGGAAATTGGGGCATAGCAGAAGTTGAGGGGATTGAAGTAGTTAAATGGAAAAGTACAGAGAAAAATAGAAGCAGGTGGGCCTGATCTGCCCCTACTTAGGTTGGAACCTAAGTTGGTGAATTGTGGCCATTTGGTGGATTGTGACCTTCTCCCTCAACGGATCTCCCCACCCAGATTTTTAGACGCACACCAGCTCCTGGTGCATTTTTGCACGGGGAAGTGATTGGTCTGCTCTGATTTGGTTGGTTCTGATATATCTTATGATGATTGAGGGAGGAAGTGTGATGGTTTGGAAACAGGAGTGGGTTCCCACGCCTTCCTGGGCAGGAACAAGCGGCTACCAAGGCCTCCCTCTTCAAATGCTCACCTTTAGTTGTCACTGTGAAGGATTCCTCCCTAAAGGAAGAAGGAGTAGCCATTCCAGCCTTGAGAGAAACAAAATGAATCTGTTCAGCCGCAGAGCTGCCTCTGGTAAAGAGTGATGTTAACTATAGAGGCAATTGCTAGCACTGGGGGGGCCAACCAGTTGCAAACATGCCTATTTAACTGGGAATCTCAGCTGGAAGAGATGGGAAAGAAAGAAAGAAAAAGAAAGGAAGGAAGGAAAGAAGGAAAGAAAGAAAGAAAAAAGAAAGAAAAAGAAAAAGGGAGAGAAGGAAGGAAGGAAGGAAGGAAGGAAGGAAGGAAGGAAGGAAGGAAGGAAGGAAGGAAGGAAGGAAGGAAGGAAGGAAGGAAGGAAGGAATTAATTTGACTCAAGGAAAAGCTTGGGATGATAGTCCAGGATGTGGTCATTGGTGTATTTTTCTGGGAAACCCACTTTAAAGGTAGTCTCTGGTCATTGATGAGTTGGCTCAGTGCCACCTTTGTAGGTACTCTCCTACTTCAAGTAGCTGGGCATGAGCCGAGAGGAATAATTGCTACTATGAAATAATTTTGCAATTAGCTCTGTAATTAAGGGCAGTTTGTTAATGGGAGTGCTTGGTGAATAATGACTGCAGGGCAGCTCCACGCAGGTTGGCATGATAGAAGCGGGTGAGGAATTAGCAACACAGCTGTTATGGCAACACAACCACAGCAACAGTGGACTCTGAGGGACCACCGATAGCTTCCCACCCTGGGAGCAGGACAAAGCCTGGCTGAGGCCACGGGAGCCTTGGATGGAAACACTGGACACATCTGGGCATGCCGAAGCCCCCGATTTGGTGGGCTTTAAAGCACAGTCCGTGTCAGGCCAAGATCTTCAGGAACGTCTCATTGTTGGGGGTTGTTGGGCTGTGCCGCGAGGAACCTTCCCAAGGAAGCTCTGTGTGCAGAGTCAGGGGAAATCAAGGGGGAGTGTAAGTTGGAGACCCTCCACCAATAAAACCTTGGTGCACAGGGGCACATCCCTGGACCAAAGAGAAGGAAGCAGGGCGTGGCATCTCCACAATGTCATCCCTCCAGAAAGGAGAGTCACAAATTACGGCACATAAAACATTCAACCAAAGAGAATTTGCAATGTTCCTGTGGTGGTATTATTACTACTGTTACGGTTGGCATTTGGCCACAGAAGGCAACGCCCCCAAAAAGGAAGGTTGGCACCCATGGCGACAGGAATCTATATTTGAGGACTGAGGGCTGCTGAGAGAACCTAATTATAAAATTGGCTGGTTGAAAGTCCTGCCTAAATCCTGGTCGCTGCCCACGAGAGAGAAAGAGCTAATTGAGTCTCTGGGTCCGTCCCCTCCCCCGTCCCCCCCCCCGCTTCTGTTTTATATAGGTCTGCCATACTTTTTTGTACAGTTTTGCTGTGGATGCTTTGGCAGAATAGCAGCCGAGGTCTTTGGAAAAACATTTTAAGTCTCACCATTTTTCTTTTTCTTTTAATTTTGCAGGTAAGAAATGTGGATCCTTATCGCCTCCAGCTTTCTCACCCATTGGCTGACTGTAGACAGTGAGAATTCTGCGATAGATCAGATTTGACAAGCTGCCGATGAGCTTTGTTAACCTCTGCTGAAGTTTAAAGCTGACATAAATGGCTGGTGACTCCAGGCATCCTAATGTTTCCTTCTGGCAGTAAGAACCTCTTTTTAAGATTACGGCTTTTTAAAAACTTCAAACATGAATGCCTAAAGTATAGAGGCTCAAACTTTGGAAATGTCTGTTCGTGAGAGTTTGCAATGCTGGGGCCTTTATAGACTGCTAAAGCACCATCTTACGGTCTCATATTTTACTTCCTCTGTCTACTTGAATCCTTCTGGCCTCAAAGACGTCCAGAAGCAATTTTATATTGTGGTGTTGTGGGCTTTGATCTAGCCCGGAGGTACACAGAGGAGGGTTAAACATCTTAATAATTCTTTACAATTATTATATATTGGCATGAAACCATAGTTCCAGCCTTCTACCGGAGACATAAAAACCTGCTGGGCTTTGAAAAGCACATTTTAGAGACCTTGTGATTTATTTTTTTTAAAAAAAAATCCTCCCAGAAATGATGAAACATTTATATAAGTTCCATTTTATTGACCCAAGCATCTCTATGAAGCCCTGCTTAGCCCTGATTTGCCAGAACTTTTCATTTCCGTCCGGCCTGCTCTCTTTCTCTCGTGCCCTCCTTGAGAGGGTGGGGGGTTTCCCTCCCGGGGGTCTCCTGGTGCTCCACAGCCAGCAGCGCTTTCTTAATGGGAAGAAACTGCAGAGCTGGGGGAAAAAAAACCTGCCACGGATCATTGTTGCTCTGGGCCTTCCAGCCCAGTGATGTCGCTCATCATATCTGGATGGGCAAATGTTGTGACAATCCTTTCGTGGCGGGGATGTCACAGCGCTGATCTGTGGGTGTTTATCCGCCTGCTCTTTGCTTTTGGCAGCTTTGATTTGTGGGTCGGGTAACCAAGAGGAAAATCCTAACACCAAACAGGACTGTTAGGAAAGCAGGCAGCGGAACCGAGCCAGGACTCGAGGCTTCCTGCCCACCAGGAGTTCTTCTCTTCCCCCCCTCACCCCCCCTCCCAGCTCTGCCAATTCTGTTGGGGTCAGCCTGCTTCTCACTTAGCACGGAAAGGGCGGAGATGGAGACCCCCAGGTGTGCGTTACGATGAAGGCCCAAAGCAACAATGGTTGTTATTGCCTCTAAGCAAACCATGGGGACACCTTAACCTCTCTTTGTCGCAAGGTCTCCCACATTTGGTGGACTTGCTTCCTCCCACCCCCACTTTGGCCACCTCTCTCTCTCATGGCCTCTCTGAAGATATACAGCCCAAATCTCAAGGGTAACCTGAAAGATTTGGGAAGGTAGAAGTTTCACTGTCCAGTCGTGTCCGGCTCCAGGGCACGATGCTCATCTCCGTTTCTTGGCCAAGGGACCCAGCGTTGTCCGAAGATGCTTCTGTGGTCATGTGCCCAGCATGGCTGTATGCCAAAGGCACATGGAATGCTCTTCCCTTCCTACTGAAGTGGTACCTATTTATCTACTCACACTTGTATGCTTTGGAACAGGAGCTCCTCCACTCCTAAACGGGTGGCTTTACTGCTTGCTACAGAAGGGAAAAAGCCAACACGGAAAGTGAAGGATCTGAAGTGTATTTATTTGCTTAAATATGATGTCAATATCCATGTGTTTGGTTTTTATCTTCTCCAACTGTTGTTATTATTATTATTATTTTGGTTTCTGTTTTGTTTCAGCGGTTTCACTGAGGGATTAAGTGTGGCCCTAGATTTGAAAACAGTGGTAAATTCCTGGTCAGATGGGTGATTTTTGAAAATAATTTGGGAGAAACCTTTGGAGAACATCTTCTTGATGACCCAGTTATATAGTTCATTCAAGAGTTTTGGAAACGCCCTGGCTTCTGTTTTTGATTGACACGAATTCCTTTTCTACCTTCTCCTTTGCTCTGTTCATGTTGTTTCCTTTAAGTGGCTGAATGGTGGATTTTATTTATTGAAATTATTCTTAGGAATTCCTTGATATTTAAATAGCTAAGTGGCTATTTTTGTCTTTTTGTTTTTGTCAGATTCCATAGTAGAAACCCAAAGAACCTGTCGTAAACCTTGTATCATCCCTCATCCCTCTATTTTTAGTCCAGAAAGTGGCAGCTGAATATTTGTTTCATAGAGGTTAACTATTTTTCCTTACAGCTGCCCTAGCTAATGCACCGGGTTTCTTTTTTCCCTCTTACTGGACGAGGAAACAAATGGAAAGGCTGTGATGTGCCGGAGCTGCTTAAATACACTCGGGAGTGTGAACGATTGGAGTCCCTGGTGGGTTTGGGTTTGTTCAGGAGACGGTGGGGAGGTTGAGTGACCTTTCTCGCAGCTTCTGTTCGGTGGGTTTAGATGTCTGACTTTGAGACCCTCAAACAAAGGAAGGGGGAGGGGCTCTTGGAGGTTGTGGAGAGGATTATAGGGGCAGCAGAGCCGGTCAGTCTCTCCAGCTAGTACTGTCAAAGCATTTGGTTGTTGTTGTGGTTGTTTTGGAATGAAAAATAAGAGTATGCAGGTGGAAGCTTCCCCCCCCCCCATCAATTTAGACCCAAATGGGCCCACGTAGATACCTATGTGTACACAAGCGCGCCCACAGAGACAGATGAGCTTACAAAAAGGCAGGAGGCTATTGATTTAATTTCCTCTCTTTATTTGGGAGATTAGCGGAGAGATAGCAAGTCGCTGTCGGTCCTAGAAAAGAGTGGTGAGAAGGACCCCGTCTTATCCCTCACCTTCTCCATGAGTGATGTCTTAAGTTGGAGGAAGATTTACAGATTAGTTGCTAGGTTGGATATTTATTTATTTATTTGCTTGTTGTGGTTGACACTTTCCTTAATTGACTGTCCCCAGTCTTCCCCTTAGCAACCATTTTGTTGGAATCCACCCAAGGATTCTGCTCACTTCTCTTGAGTTCCCTGTCGAAAAAGGCTTGGTGTTTGCCTAAGAAATGAATCCCTTCCTCTCATCTTTGGACTGCCTGGTGTCCTCTCACCTGGTTCAGTCTTGTTCCAGGTGAGCTTGGCAGGTAGCATATCTGGAGGGCCAGATTGGAAGTACAAGATGTCCCCAGTGTCTGCATTGCTATCGTAGCATGAAGTGGTGGCAGCCTCTTAAGTTCCCTCGATCAGGGCCTGGCTAAAACGGGGGAGTCATTCATGAAGCCCCTGAAATCAAGCCTGTCCAGGAGGACCACAGCAACCTCCACCATCTCCATCCTCAGGAGACCAGGGGTCCATCTTCTGTCTCTGCCTGATTGGCAGGTGTGACTGCTTCCTTTCCCTGGGCGGGGCAAAGCCATCCACTTGGTTCAGGTTGGAGAACTTGTTCATCAACCATGAAAATCCATCCTGTTTAGAAAATACACAAAAGCAAAGAAACTTAAGGAGAATGTCTTCTGAGTCCGACTTATGCTGCCTGGTTTTTTCTTCCAGGCCTTCAAAGCAATATGATACTTGCTCGGAAAGGTTGGGTAAGCTTGAGGTAAAGGATGGAGACATTCAGCTCCTTTGGCGCTTCCAACTTTGGTGCAGCTCACAAGCCTCCTTTACTTGGGAAGAGTTCCATCGGTCCCATTGGTCCTCCATTGGGCAGGTTCTACTAATGCCAGCCTCAATGCTGAAGTTGGTTGACTTATTCAGTTTGTCCTTCTGAAATGTTTCAATGCAAAGCTCTTACAGGATCCGATCCTGAGTCGGTCACCAGGACCAGAGGTTGACAAATCATGAGGATGGCCTCCAGCACAAGACCGAAAGCTTGGAAGGATAAGCCTCTGGTTCCTGGGGACCAACCCAGATTGGATCCTGCAATACTATCCTGGGACGTGTATATTCGCCTTTCTTCATCGAAGCTCTTCATCTTTACTCCTGGCTGATGATGGGACATATCAAGACTTTTGGCTTTTTTTATGTGTGGTTTTGCAGTTGTTACATCCTTTGAACCCATTTTCTTCTTCATTTAAATGGCAGGATCCTTTCCGCTGATCTCTTCCATCCTACATGCTGCCACGGTCCAGGGCACGAGTGCTTTTTTATTTGAACAGAACTATCTACCTGGAGTACTCGGTGATTGGCTGCATCGCTACTGGCCTGTTTGTTTATCTTCTGCCACCCCGCCCCTCTCTCTCTTGTGTGCAACAGGGGAGTTGAGTCCCAGGGCCTGGGAAATGCTTCTCCGCCTAGCCCCTCCTGTCCCCACGTACAGAACCCAGCACAAATCAATAGGAAGAGAGAGAGAATGTAGAGAGTGTTGAAATGAGTTTGATTGTCTCGCTTAATATATACTCTTTGTCTTTCTAATGCAACAGCATGATGCTAACTTCCTTTGACATTCTAACTGTGCATTACTCACTACATCAATCGATCATAGTTCTGCCCTGCATGGAGTAATGATGGACAACTTAAATACTCTCCCTCTCTCCCTCCCTCTCTCCCTCCCTCCCTCCCTCCCTCCCCTCCCTCTCCCTTTTTAAGTGAAACATGGGTAATTAAGCAATGCACTCTGCAAGTGAGGCTGGGTGTCTTTCATAAAGAACCTGTAATGAATAAAAAGTGCATTAACTAAATTAAACTCTTGCATGCCTCCAGCTCAGTAATGATGGGTTTAGCTTTATGAATTTCATTCCTAAAGACCAGGCTGTGTTCATCAAAGGCTGCAACAGGAAATGTCAGTGGATTTAAGATGCTCCTCTGACTGATGGTTGGACTTTGTGAGGATATAAATATCATGGCAGCTGATAGAGAAGCAGCTCATTTGGTCCCCGTTTTTTAAACAAGGAAAAAAAGAAGCCAAGGAACGCAGGTGCGGGATACAACCTTTCCAGAAGACCAACAATCACAAGAGTCCAAAACTGGGGCAAAGAATGCTGCCGTTTCCAGCTTTGTACCCCGCTTTCTCTAAGGCTCACGTGCAGTAAAAGAGATGGGTCAAGAGCCCATTCTCCCGAAAATAACTCAGCCAAGGCCCTGTTGCCTTTGACACAACCAGTTGAACCCAGCAAGTAGGTCAGACGTTGTGCACTTCAAGGTGGTGCAGGGTCAGAAAAACAGCAAGGAGAGAAGGGAATTTCTCGAGGGTCCCCGGTCGCTAGTTCAGTGAGGTTTCATGTGTGAAGTGGGGTGTGTGTGTGTATGAGAACACTCTTATCACTCTGTGCCCAGAAGAAATGGAGTCACTCTTGCAAGCCAGTTCGCTGGTGGACAGGAGAGAAACAGCGCCATCCTTCAGGAAGCGGTTGGAAAGGTTGAGGGTCTGTTTCTCAGGAAGTCAGGCCTGTTGATGGATGCTTAGTTGATCCATTCGCGTGCCTCAAGGGACACAAGGAATTTGTAGGGTGGGGAACCAACATTGGAGGGAAGTTTAAGCATCTCTAGAACCAGTGAGGGTTTCAAGTTGCACAGGGACTTGGCATGTCTTTTGATCTTCTGTGATCAAATGTTCCCGCTTGGTACCTTATGGTTTCCTGTGTTCAGGGTCTTTGTAAAGTTATGGCTCCCGATGTAAGAAAAATGCCCCAGCACTTCTTAGGGACATTCACTGAGTTCCATGAGTTCTCCATCATTTCTGGAACTGTTGCCATGCTTCTCCTCACTCAACCATCAGCCTTAGAAAACCATCCATTAAGGGAGAAACTGTCCAGGTTCGGTTCTGTGGAGTGAGTCGCTTTGGCCAAATGCCACCATTGCAGAGCTGGACAGGAAGTAGCAGCTTATTTGCTCCATGGTGAGTGCTGGTTTTTTTTTTAATGCACTGTCAAATTAGGTTTGTATTGCGTGTTTCAGATAAAGCCTTTTGATCCTTGTTTCTGTAAGATAATGCTAAATTCTTAGTTGGAGAATAGAGGACCGTGATGGGTTTAATTCCTTAAAAAAACCAGCCACATGGAATGCAAATGCAGGAGTCTGATAAGGTAGGATTTCCTAGTTGCTATAGTAACCTCTGGGTCATGAGCCCGAGAAAATAAAGTGAAGCCTGAAGCTGCGAGGATGATTATAAAATTTAACTGTCATTCTTCATTTGGAGTTGATGGCAAACATCATTTACTTAAGTTTATCTCCTGGCAGGCAAAGATTCTTCGAGATGGGGTGCAGATCCCTGGATTGGGCATGTTTGACATGATGTGAACCCTGCATTTATTATTCTAACCAGACAATTTGTACATAATATTCTTCTAAGCAGTGATGCCTACTAAGAAACCAACAGCTTTTTCTTGCAAATCAAACCGGGGAAAAGCTTTTGTGACCCCCCCTCCCTCTGTTGCATGATGGTCCCCTTCACCACCAAGCCAGCCTGGAGTGTGTAGGTTGGTCTAACATTGCATTGGCTGCAGCGCACGTTTGCCATATGTGGTGAATGCTGATTGGAGCCCTTGAACATCTGTGGAGTTTGGAGTAGAGATAGGAAATGTTTTCCTGGTTCTCACCTGGCCTGGCCTCCAGAAACTCACGGGGGTCCTGGGTGCTCTCTGAGCTTGGTGGTTTTCTTGCAGAAGTTTCATTACCCAACCTAGGTATCATCAGTGCAACTGGTGTCCAACAACTTCAGCGCAATAACATCAACGCTGCCACTGATGATGCAACTTACTTTGGGTAATGAAATATCAGCAAGAAAATGAAGAAGGTCAAAGGGCACCAAGTGCCCTTCCATCCAACCCTGGGTTACAAATACTCTCCTTTATTGGTTCCAGCAACCCCAAGGTGACAGTTGAGTTCCTTCAAAAAAAGGCAGCCTTTGAACCCAGTGGGATTGGGTTGGCAGTGCCCAAGCTTGGTGTGCTAGGGTGTCTTTCTGCCCAGCCAGCCTTGATTCTTTCCCCAGGAAGATTTCTCATGGCGAGGACTAACTCTTGTTGCTAAGGCTACTTTCCACTAATTTACCTGGAGTAGAAGGAAAGAGTGGGTGTCCCTTCCTGCACCCCTTTGAAAAGAGAGTTAATTGGCCACTTTACAACTCTTGCAAAGGCTCTTCATCTTTTGAAAGGCAAAGAGGTTGCTTGGGTAGCTTCCAAGGGGAAGCTTTGGGTGGGAAAGGCTGAAGCCACATGCCATCTCTTCCTGGGACCCAACACTTGAGAAGGTTCAGTTGAGTAACCCATCCATGGTCCTCAGTTGAAGAGGCGTCCAGTCTCTTTCCACCTCCCCTCCAAGGAAAAGGTGTGCCAACATGGGCCACGCACTGATTTATTTTTAAGATCCTGCAGAAGAGAGGTTGAAGCCAGCAATAATTCACTCTAAAAAGTATTCACACAATATGAACAGCCAGTTATTTTTGCCCATTTAAATCATCTGGCATGTTTTTTCTTCCCTATTTATAGCTTAATTTTAACTTGGGTGAAATGAAAAATGGCTACATTTGCCAAAAGAAGTGCCGTTAAAGTAGCTAATGTGAAATTCTCATTTTCAATCAGAAGAGAATTATGAGGGGTTTTATGCAACAGATTATTCCTAAATGTGTCTCTTTTTTTGTCTGTAAGTGTTTAAATATTAAGCCAAATGTTATTTCGTTCCAGGGTTGGTATAGCATTTCCCAGCCCAAGCAAGAAAGCTTCCACTTCTGTATGACTGAAGAGTTGTTGGTGTTGTTGAGATTTGTTGTGTCTTCTCACTTACAACAACTTAAGCAAAAGAGTCCATTTCTCCACGGCTGTCCCAAAGGTGCTTTTTCAGGAGGCAATTGGACTTTCTAGTTTTTCTTTGGAGACGTTTCGCTTCTCATCCAGGAAGCTCCTTCAGCTCTGACTGGATGGTGGGTCAGAAGAATCAGAGCTGAAGAAGCTTCTTGGATGAGAAGTGAAATGTCTTCAAAGGAAAACAAATGAAGTTCAGTTGCATCTTAAAAAACACCATTGGGACCTTGGATGACCGAGAATCTCCCTATCCAGGGTCTTTCTCACATCCACCAGTGGGACTGAGGAGAAAGCTGATGGGTTTTTTCTGAAGGTATCTTGTTCTTCTGAAGCTCCATGAGGCACACCAACTCCAGCAAGAACCAGGCCAAATTTATCACACTGAATTGAAAACATTGCCGAAGCAGGAATCACAAAAAGATCCTTTGAAGTCTCTGTGATCTTTGCCGTAAACAGAAACAGGGAGATGACTAAACATGATGCCTACAAACCTGACAGTTTTATGATGCTTTACCCTGCTGAGTTCTGGAGGTTTCGTAGTTCAGGGATATCACATCTCCCAGTTTTGCCTTTGCCACTGAGGCACTGTTGTCCGACCTTCAAAATACCTAACACAATTCAGTGTTTGGGACAGACCTTTCAAAAGCATCTCTCCAGACACCCGGGGAGAGGCAGCTCTTGAGAAGTTTAAGATCACGCTTCTGGAATAGCCGCAGTTCTTCTCTCAAGCACCATAATTCATTTTCTGAAGAAAACGGCCCCCTTTTTAGAAGGCGCTGGTGACAGTGAAGTCCAGGGGTTTTTGGTTCTTGGTCTTCTCTCTTGAGATGGAAGCGGCCTTCCCCAACCTTCACAAACGATTCCAAGCATGACACCCAGTGCCAGGAACAGCCTCCATCACTGAAAGAGAGACGGTCTCTTCCCCAGGGGCTTCCTCCAGGAAAACCTGCCCGCAGGCCGAGGCCAGGAGAGCTGGCCAACCTGACTTGCAACGGGCTGCCAAGGTGGGATTGAAAGACCCAAATGCAGCCGCCAAGACTTGGCAGAAGTGGATAACAATGCAGCTGGTTCTGAGAGAAGCGAAGCCACAACATAAGAAAGCTCTGGGGCTTTTTTTTTGCAAAATTTCCATTCCTTGCCAGGCCCTTTTTTCTCCCCGATGTGTGAATGTATCCAGTCGGTTGGGACGACTGATCTTGCAGTCAATTATTCATGAACATATGGAGCTCAATTTGCACACAAGATGAGGCAACTTGTTGACTCCAGAAGGAAAGTTTTCTGAGCAAGAGTGGCCATCTGTCTTGGAAATGGTAATTAATCCAGACAGCCCATCTCTTCTCCAAAAAAGTGGGGAGATTTTGCTAGGTGGAGCCCAGCTGCTGTCCTGCTGCCCACCTTCCGGAAGAGTCCGTGCTGGGGCGAGGCACACCCAGGCTCCAATACATGAACTGCCAAATTCCTCTTGGTTTGTAGTTAGCTTTGCATTTCCTGCCCTTGGGTGGGATCACTCCTTGGGCAGGTTTGGTAAGAAAAGAGGTCCTGGAGTTGCCTTGGGAAGGGGCTCTGCTTCTTCTCCTTTGCAAGTCCCTGATTCCAGGGTTGAGGAGGAGGCAGCCAACCCCTCCCTCCCTCCCTCCCTCCCTCCCTCTATTCTGTGCCTGCTTTTCTTTCTGCTGTGGCCGCTGTGGGTTGGGAGCAGGCAGGGAAGGATGGTGCACGCATCTGTGGAGACCGTCCAAGCCAGGCGTGATCAGGATGGGATGTGGAGTTGGGGACAGGCAACTTCTGAGGGTCCAGCTGGTGGTCCAGCGGTGAATGTTCTCAGATGCGATGGTCGACTCCCGGGGGTGAGGGGAGCAGTCCATTAGCAGTAAGGGGCAACTCAGACAGGATGTTGCATGTGAGCAAAAGCCCCTTCTCCATAATTCTCAAAGTATACCGCCGTAGATGCAGCCAGTGCAGTCTGGCAAGGTCTTGTCTACAGGTGTGAGACAATAGAGAACTGGCCTTGGAAGAATCACCATGTGTCATTCTTGGTTTGGGGCCTGACATCCATTCAGTTCTTCATCAGCCCCTTTTCTTGTGGCCCCCACCTTCTGCCACAGGGAAGAAGCGGAGGAGGATATTGTGGCCAATCCGTAATGAAGAAATAAATTGCAGCCAGCATTTCCCCCAGAGGTAGATCTTAATATTTGGAATGCTCCAGACAGAGCTGTGTTTGCTACCCCAATGACAACTTGTATTGTGGAAAACGTACAGAAGGTGCTTTTGTATGGGGGTGCAGGGGAAGGGGCAGTGCTAGCAAGTGTGCAATAGTGCCATTTGGGCACATTTCCTTTGCGAAGGGGGTGGAAGTGAGTGTGAGAGAGAGGGAGCGGCTCTCTTTGTAAGGGAAAGGTCACGTTAGTGAGGCTTTCTGCGCTGGGACCCCCTGTTTGCTGGGAATGAGAATGAGTATCTGATTTTCTTTCTCTTCTGACCTTTAAAGATGCTGCTTTTAGATTGATAAGCAGGTTGGTGCTTTTAGTAACTGAATCCAAATTTTATTTCATGCATTAGTCTTTTTTGTATCTTTTCAAACGCAAACTGATATTGCTTGCAGAAAAAGATTTCTCTTTCGGCAAAACTCTGGAGGGAAGGATACAATGATTAGCTTATCTGTTGCAGCAGAAAAGGAGAAGAGGAGGAGGAGTAAGTTGAATTCTGGGTGTTAAAAAAAATCCTCTCTTCTCCTCCTTTTTCCACTTCTGCTCCAATTTTTTTTCCTCTCCCTTCCCACTTGCAACATCAATTTTTAAATGATCAGAAATCCATACCTCTAATAAGGGTTTTCCAATTTCTTAAATTTTTAAGTCCAATGTCCAAGAACTCTTTTGTCCCTTAACTTCAACTTTCAGAATAGTTCACCTTCAGTGCCCAAACAAATTTCAAATCTTCATCTGCTGTTTCCATGGGGTGGGAGAGTGAAGAAAAAAAAGTTCCCTTTAACAGCTTCTCTGCTGCTTTCAATCTTCTTAGGGATACAATGTATCCTCCAGCAATTCAGACAGCTCAGTTCCAGTGAATTTAAAAGATGTTGATTGACCCGGCTCAGACAGCACTTTCACTTTTCTTGCTTCCTCAAGCACAATCTTACCCGTTTGCTGGCTTCTTCGTGGCGGCCATTGCTGACCGCCGCTCCACCACCTTGGGAAAAAGGGGTTTTTCCGGACGAGGAGGGGGTCTGCGACACCTCCAAACCCCTGTCCGGCTCCCCTCTCTCTTTGGCTGTCCCTACAGGGCAGCCATATCCCCCTGACCCATTTGGATCGGGGGTACCTCGGCGGCAAGCGCAGCAGGAATCGCGAACGGTCGCGAATTCCTGCTGTCACCGAAGCCACGCGGAACCGGAAACCCATTGCATTCTGGGTCCCCCTCCCCCACTTCAATTTGCACAACAAAATTGTTATTTCCCAATTTATTTTATCAGTGGATCAGAATTGGCAGGTGGCACAGCAGAGAACATTGTCCTTGCTCCGTATCAGGAGAGGAAGCAAGAGGACCAGGTGAAGAGCTGGCCAGGACTGCATTTTTCAGAAAACTCAGCAATCTTAGACCTGACTCCGGTGCTTGTTTCATAATCAAGAGAGACCATCCTCACCAGGAGCCCAGCCCACTCTTCCATCAGCTGGCTGCACATCCAAAATCGGACCAAGGACCTCAAACTTTTGCTGAAGGCTACTTCATCTTGACCCATTGGAAATGGAGGGTCCCTGTAGCTGGGCCTTTCCTTACTGATTCTGTGGTGGAGATTGTAGAATGACTGTTTGGCGCTGGCAAAAGCAGTTCAGTTAGAATTAGTTTTTCACTTAAATAGATTGCACGGAATTGGAGGCTCTTCCTGAAAAAGATGCTTCGATTTTGTCCCTCTGTTTATGTTATGAACTAATAAAGGCGTTTAATAAAGTTTTAACAAAGCTTAAAGAAAAAGCAGGGTTCTAATCCTGCACTTCTGATTGGCCGATAATAGCAATATCGGATTGGTCCTTTCTGGGAAATCTGATTGGCTGTTAACGGGCCAACTCTCATTGGTTCAAGGGTTTAACACTTCTCTGTTTCTCATTGGCTAATAGGTCAGCAGCCTACCCTATAAAAGGGCTGCTGCTGCCCTAGGTGATTGCTCTGTTCAGTATGCTTAATAAAGAGTTGAAGTTCACTGTTCACTGCCTCGTCTCCGCTCCTTGCACCCATGCGCAGAACATAACACTGGTGACGAGGGTGGGATGCGGAGACATCTGAGCTGATTGAACACTCACAGGGCACCAAACAGAGCACGTGGCTGAAGGCGCATCGACAACAGAAACCATGTCCGGTGGCCCCATACCACCCGCTCCATTTGACCCGGCACAAGAAGACTGGGACGCATACATAGACCGGTTCCAGATGTTTCTGGAGACCAACAACTTGAAGGATGCCCCTATGGGGAAAAAGCGAGCAGTGTTCCTGACCCATTGCGGGCCTGCCGTCTTTAAGATGGCCAAGGCACTAGCGAAACCGGCTGAGGTGAAATCCATGGACAGGGACATCCTTGCGCCCCTTCTACGGGCCCACTATACACCCGCCGTACCAACGCTTGTCCGAAGACATGAGTTTTATCAGAGGGACCAATGGAAAGGAGAGAGCGTCGCAGATTTCATCGCAGACCTCCGGAACCTGGGAGGCCTCTGTGGGTTTACAGACCTCAAAGAACCTCTGAGAGACCGAATAATTCTGGTGCTGCCCGAGGGTATTGCTCTGTTCAGCATGATTAATAAAGAGTTGAAGTTCACTGTTCACTGCCTCGTCTCCGCTCCTTGCGCCCATGTGCAGAACATAACAGTTTAGCCCCCTATTCACCCTCTGAGCATTGGCTGCTGATAGTGCAGACACCTTCCTGGCTTCAGCCTTCTTCTTTCATCCCTCCAGCCCCAAGATGGGAAAGTGACAACTGTGAATGGGGTCAGTCTGGTCCCCTGGCTTGGGCCCTTGTGAGGAGACTGGCACATAGAATGGAGACCGCTGAATTGTGTGGGGAACAACTGGGATTCCAGCTTCCCTCTCCCAGCAGTAGGGTGGCTTTACTCTTTGTGCCATTTCTAATCTATGCTCCACATCGTGAAGAATTGCCGTTTTAAACTGGAAATATAATAGCGTGAACCAAATCTGGAGAAGGATTCAGAAGACAACCAGGAGGGTGAAGTGGTAGGAAACTGTGTTCTAGGAGGAAAGAGGCCAAGCTAGGTTGCCCCTGGAGAAGAGAAGACGAAGGGCATCAAGATCCCTACCTTCAAAGGGAGTGTTTTGCACCTGGACCAGAGGTAGAGCGAACTCGTGTTCCCTGGGACACAGTAGGCAGGACAAAAGCTCACAAAAGAAAATGGCAGGAGGAGATTTTGGCCTAACATTACGGGAAATCGGCTCTCCCAGAAAGAGATGGACAATAAGGAACCAACTGTCTCCAGAGGGGGTTGGTTACCCTTCCCATTGGGATGTCTGAAGAGCCACCTGCAGGGATGTGGGATGAGGGGATTTCACTCTGGTGTTCTTTCTTTCTCCTGGGATCCTTCCTGTTAGTTCAGGCAATGAGAAGTTGGCATGGATTTTTCATTAGGGTGAAACTCTGCAAAGGAATTATTAGCCCCTGCCTCAGCACTGAGGAAGAAATAATAAATGCTTAAAAATAGCCCGCAGGATGGATCGATGGAGTAGAAATATGGCAATCTGCAAAATAACAGGCCGGCCACCCCTTGGCTGTCGAGACTGAGGTGCACCAGTACACCCAGGCCCCCTAGACGTGTCCCAAATGTGTTCTTCCCATTCAGCCATTGAACGAATGACCCCCCGCGATGTGAGGTCCTGTCTTTGGGTGATTCCTTTCAAGTGGGCCGAAAAAGGCCAGGCGTCCCCGTTTCTCTCTTTCTTCCTGGGTGTGATGCTCTCACCCACAGATCGGAGGTCCTGAAATGCCGGTTGTCGAGAGGGCTGCCCAAGAATTAGCCTGAGAGCCACAATATTGACAGGAAAATCTCCAATGAGTGAAAAATGATGAAACCGAGGAAAAACCCAGTTCAACAAACATGCATTTATTATCTTTATTGGGAAGCCGAGATGCTGAACAGCCATTTCACTCTGGCCGCTTCAGTGGCCGTGTTTTCCATTAGCAGAACACCAATCTTTGGCTTTGTTGCTGGGTTGTTGTGTAACATTTCTTCCAAGATCAGGGGTGCAGGAGGATTTAATCTAGGAAAACCATCCCATTCTTCCTTCCTTCCTTGCTCAGCTCTGACTTTTCCTGGTCCTCTTCCTTGCTCATTGCACCCAGCAGGGTGGGTGCAGAGGGGGAGTCTGGCCTGGAGGTCCACCTCTCCTCCCTCCTGGTCAGTCTCGGCCTTCTGTGGCTTCCCTTAGCCACCTCCGCCTCTCGGAGCTCTTGGTCATTGTACGGGTTAGTTAAGGTTACAGTTAAGGTTAAGGCAGAAACTGCCTCACAGGTCCTGGCGAGCCCTGATGAGGTTACCTACTGTAGTTGGGTAGTGAAATGTCTGCAAGGAAGCAACCAAGTCAGAGGACATCAGGCATCCCTCAGGCCCTCTACATTTGGCTGAGAAAGTGAACCTTTTCTCCCCCACATTTAGTGCCAAGGGGAGGAGGCCCCTTTCCCGTGAAATAGTGCAAACTGCCCCTGTCTGCTGGTCCATCTTCCCCAGCCATCTCTCTCCTGCCCCTCTCCCTTGGCTAGAGGATGCGATGCTGCCTCAGGAGCAGTGCCCCCCCCCCCCGTGGGGGATGAAAAGGGGTGCTTAGCACGAGAGCTGTCCCCCTTCTTGCTGGGGCCTCACTGGGCAGGCTGTGACCCTTCCAGCCTGCAGGTGGACCTAACACTCAGCAGTGTGACTTTCTGGTCTGCATTTTCAGCCCTACACATTATTACTGTTGTGGAGCTCGGAAAACTGTTGCGGGGTCATGAGTTGGAGGCCTCTGGGGAGGACGAGCCTTTGATCACCTCCAGGCCTACAGGAATGTTGGGATTAGCTCAAGAATTCCCAGTAGCCACCGGAGGAAGAAGAGGAATTCTGGAATGTGTAGCCCTGCGGTGGCTTGGGGAGAGTGGGGAGAACTTGCTTAGAAAGTGCAACATCATAAATTCCTCTAAAACGTGTGAAGATGATGTATTGTTGGCATTTGCTAGTAGAGAAACTGTCTAGGCCAGTGACAGTGTTAAGATGTGTGGATGTCAACTCCCAGAATTTTCCCCGCCAGCCTTGCTTCTTCCTCTCCCTTCTTCTTGCATTCTTAGCTTTGACCTCTTTCTCCCTCACCCTTTCTTTACATCGTTTTTGTCTCCTTTTAAAAATAACTTGCAGCAAGATTATTTTTCAAAGGCGTGTGAAAAACCTCTCATCCTTCCTTCTTCAAACTTCTTCCAAGTTCCAGTCTTTGCTCCTGAAGAAACTGGGCAGACCCTCCTCCATTGGAGCCTTGAAGGGCTTCGTCATTTGGAAGCTCCTGCTCCACGCTGCCCTTCGGCAGAACTGCCAGGTGCCGTTTCTGCAACTGTAATACAGCAAAAAGCATCTGGCATTTCTTGTCCCTTTATTGCAAGTGGGCTTGTCCTGATTCATCGTTCCATCTGAACGTTGATTACATTAAGTGGCTGCTGGCAGCTTGCAGATGTCATGAGTGGCCACTTTAATTCTGTGCGTTGCACAGAATCTTCTTCTTGCTTCCAAGGCCTGGCCTTCGTTTTGGCTGGTCTCCCCATCTGCAGTAACCCTTTCCTCTCGCTGGGTGCTGTGTCTGCATGTGCAGCTGTTCCTGAAGAAGCTTTGGGTCAGCAGCTGTCCTTCCCACAGCACAATCCATAAAAAGCAGCAGGCCCAGAAAACCTCAAAATCCATGAGTCTGTTGTAATAATGCGCCCGACTGTGAATTTACTGGAAGGCAAAGAAGTGCCATCTCAGGCAGTTTCACATTGATTCCTCCTCACTGGTCTGCTAGGAGATGTCGACAAACTACATGATGGTCTTGTTGGAGTGATGATGCAGTTGAGGCCTGGCTGGCCCAAAATCCTGTTTTTGCAGACCAAACATGCCTGCAGAAGCTCACAAGCAGAACGTGAGGCCGATGCAACTTTCTTAGTGCTGGTGAGTTGAGGCCAATGAACACAACATAGCAACACAAAAGGGAATAACCTTGGCTCTCTTCCTCCATTTGTGAGTCTGTCCCCCTTTTCAGGCTGTCCAGTTGGGCGGTGATTGTGGCAGACTGGAAACCAGTGTCGTGATGAGACTGGTGCTGTGGGAAGAAGTCCTTCCCATTTGACTTCCGCTGGGTTCTGGCACAATCAACTGAGGAACCAAAACCTTCCCCCTCCATTTCTCTGAATCAGGCATGAGTTTAGATACGTCTGCCAGCGTGTGTGTCATCGGCTGGAGCTTGAGGTGGGTTGCTTGGGTGCCTCCTTTTCTGAAGTTTTAAGTTCTGCGATGCCCTTGCGAAGGTGTAGCAACCTGAAATGAAACTGATTTCTCTGCTCTGGTCACCTCTTTGCTGCCAAACAGCCTTGCCAAGGGGCTGCTGGCTAGCTGATCCCCTAATTCTGCCGCTGCCTTGCCAATCTCTTGCTTAATAAGTATTGAAGGTATTTTAAGCAAGCAAAACGCTACACCTGAAATGTCAAACGGATTGAGCGAGAATGTCTCTGCCGCCCCACCACAGCCGTCCCTCAACCTCTCAGAGCGAGAATTAAAGCCCATCTCTGCAGAGGCGCTTTCTTTTTTCTTTTTCTTTTTTTCAAAGAAAGAACGGTGATATATTTCTTTTCTCTTTTCTCTTCATTTAAAAGTTATGAGTCAGAAAGCCTTGAATACAGTTAATGCAGATAAGTAATCTTCTCTCACTTTTGTTCGTGAAATGGATAACTGCCTGTGTTTAAAATGTTGCATAGCTCCGAGAAGGTAGAATAAATTGAAAATTGCTTCTAATAAGTTCAGTGAGGGCTTTTTTTTTTTTTTTAATGCTTTCAGCTGGATAAAAACAAGGAACATTGCACTTTAAATGTTTTCTTCTGATGAAGGGTTCTTCTGTTTGTCTCTTTCCAAAGAGGGCCTCTCCAAAGTAAACACCAACAAATAACACAAACAAAGCCAAAGGGTAACCTTGATGCCTCATTTATTGTACAAGCCATGATGTATGTTTTGTTTCGGAAGCCCAGTCATGCTTCAGACGTGAATATACTCCAAGCACAATGACAATTTCAAGAGATGCTCAATGAGGTCCAGAGAGGGTGCCATGGAACAGGAGGAGGAGAAAACGCTTCGAAGCGTCTTGATTGCGCCTCTTTTCCCAAGAATGGATGGCTTCTCCAAAAGGTTTAGACTCTACTAAGGAGATCCTGGGAGCTCTCCAGAGGAAGGGAAGTTGAGGAAAACAAAAAGATCAGGGTTGCTGCAGTTGCGGAAAAACAGAAGCCTAAAAGGAGAGTAAATGATAGATAAACCAGAAGGCACCCAGAACCATCAAGAGTTTAATTAACTACCAATCCTTGTGTGTAAGTGGCCCAGATTTAGTGAACGGATCAATGACCATGTTTGGAACCAGTTTTTAGGAAAAAATATCTGCACAATAAATCCAATTTTCCAGGGCAGCTTCCCTCCCCAGGTCCTAGGCTGAACTGTAATTCTCATCTGTAGGGATTAATCTTCAAGAATAGATGGGACAGTCCCTTTCTTGGAGTGAGGTATCACTCTCTTCTGCATCGCTTGTATCCAGAAGGACATTGCTCTTGATGTGTTTCTAGGGAGCTTCCAAGGCCTGGTCCAGCTCTGATTCTGTGAATTGAGTGGCATTTCTAGACAGGTGATGCCATTAGTAGAACTGCATAGCCACGACGGGACATGAACTCTGGATATCCAAACACAAATTCTTGTTTTCCTTTCTCTTCCATTTGTTAATGTTATTGATTTGTAGAGAGAGGTTAAACTAGCAGTGGAAAACCCGTTCAGTGAGATGAAACTCCTGCCTTCGTGATATCGGCGAGCTTTCTTGGTGAGCTGGGTGCCTCTGGGTAGATGCTCCTTCTAAGGAATAAAATGCTTGGCAGCCAAACGAGTGAAATGGGGATGAATGGAGGTAATTGCTGGATTTCCACTGATCCTACCTCTCCCCTTTCAGAGTCCAGCAAAGAGACTTTTTCTGTCTGAAACCTCTCCCCTGTCAGCCTGCAGCAGCTTGAGCAGAAGATTCCATGGCCAGATGTTCTGGAGATGGGATGCTACATATGAATCACGATTATTTTTATTTCTGTATTAACCCACAAATATTCACAAAGCGTTCCAAGCCAAGAAGTACATCCTGCTTCTCTCCACCAGCTGTTTTCTTCTTCTGGGCAATGAATCTCACTTGGGTGATCCAGGACGCTCTAAAAAGGGGAAGGCTGCTGTTGGCATCACCCTTTAAAAGCTCCTGATTTTGGATTCACCACTGGAGTCTTGAGGAGGCATCTTAGCCAGCAAGCAAGAGAACCAGACAGTGATGAAGCCCTGGGGCTCTGCAACAATCCAAAGGGATGCCAAGCAGATGGGCATAAGCTGCACACCCCTTCTTGGCTCATGCCAACCTGCTTTGCAAAATATTCCTTCAGATGCTTTGCACAGATGTCCATGGAGCAGGTCCATGGCCCCGACCACTTGGTATCTTTCTCTGGGTATTTAAAAATAGCTGAATAGCTCTGGCTAGTGAGGATGAGGTCTTAACTGATGAACAGAGCTGGAAAGAATGTTTTAGGCCATCTAGTCCAACCCCCAACCCACCCAAGCAGGAGACAATGCACCATTTCTGGCAGTCCGGTCTCTTCTTGAAAGCCTCCAGGGATGAAGCTCCCACAACTTCCAAAGGCAACTTCTATTCCACAGGTTGGTTGTTCTCACTGTCAGAAAATATCTCCCTATTTCCAGGTTGAATCTCCTTGATCAGTTTCCATCTATTGTTCCTTCACTGGCCTTCGGGTGCCTTGGAGAATAGCTTGACCCCCTCCTCCTCTCTGGGGCAGCCCCTCAAATATTGGAAGGCTGCTCTCCTGTCTCCCCCGATCCTTCTCTTGACTAGACTAACCTTTGTGTGTGAAAAGAGTGAGACGCACTTCAGGGGGTTGCCACCATGGTCCCCTGGTTTTCCACATTCCTCGAGAACAGGGGCCTGCAACCTGAAAAACCCAAAGAGCCATTTGGACCCATTTCCCACAGAAAAGAAAACAGCAGGAGCCAATAATTGAACCACCAGTGTGACTGGGTGGGCCTGGCCAACTCGACATTCCTCACGTCCACTCAGCCACCTCCTGCTCTGGAAGATGGAGTGAGTCTCCATCCCTTGCCGTCCCTCTTACCTTCTCAGGCCAGGCGAAGAGTGACGGGGAGGAGAGAGGCCAGCCAGGGGTGGGATCAGCCGACAGGGAGCCATAGCAGAGGGTCCTCTTTTAGCAACTGCCTCATTTAGCGACCATTCACAGTTACACCACTGATGAAGAAACAACTTCTTCTCAGTGACAGCTTTTTGTAAGTCTGTAAATCCAAGGAAAGCTGAAGATTGTAAGCACGGGTGTGGGTTCACTTGGCGGCCATTTCGCTTAATAACTGAGTTGCCAATCCTGGTTGTGTTTGGGGCACAGGGATGGCCCCCAAGTCCCAAATTGACATGTCCTTGGCTCCTGACTTGGCTGTTAGAATATGGACTGGAGCAGACATAGTATTCAGCCGGTTCTGACCGGTTCTGGAGAACCGGTAGTGGAAACTTTGAGTAGTTTGGAGAACCAGCCAATCCCACCTCTTCTCTGCCTCCCCTCGAGTCCCAGCTGATCGGCTGGGTCTCCTTTGGTTGCCCTGCCCAGGAGAACGGAGCTGGAAAGCAGGTTAGTGGGGTGGGGAGGGAAGGGGGATTTTGCAGTATATCCTTCCTCTGCCACGCCCACCAAGCCACGCCCACAGGACCAGTAGTAAAAAGTTTTGAATCACTGGAGGCTAAACCATACAGTTGTAGGAGTTGGATACGTCTCGTTTCATGAAAAGAAGGATTAGGGATGACATGACGGAAGTCTTCCGATGTTTGAGGGGCTGCCACAGAGAGGAGGGGGGGTGTCGACCTCTTCTCCAAAACACCAGAAGTGCTCCATCGCTGGAGGTTTCTGAAGAGGTTGGATTACTCCCTGTCTAAAATGGAGATAGGGTTTCTGATTGAGCAGAGTGGGTTGGACTAGAAGACCTCCAAGGTCCCTTCCCCCTCTCTGAAGTCTATAGTCCTGAATGGACAAGGAGGGCGTGTGTGCTGTGGCTGGTCCATTCCAGGTGCCTCGGACTAACAGCCAGCCTGGTTCCTCTGTGGAGCTCCCCTTTCAGGCCCAAAGGGATTCCGCACCCAGGTCCAGGGGTCAGAGGTCCACTCGGTGAAGTTTCTGGTCATGGGAAGCAGCCGTGCCCAGCTTCCTCTCAGAACTGGGTCTCAACCTTTCTTTCCCTGGGCTGGGCTCTTCTCCCTTCTTGGAATGAGGGCACAGCTCTCTTCCCCAGGTGTCCTCCGTTTAATATTCCTTTCCTTTGCTGCATTCAGACCTGTAGCAGGAAATTAACATTTCAGTCAAGGAGATGAGAATATGAAACGGGAAGCCTATCCCTCACCCCGCTTTGCTGCCTTGTTTTGCCTTAAAGCCTCTGCTTTTTCAAAGACGGCCGAGAATGTAAGTCTCTTGCTGTCGTCAGTTCTTTTTTCTCTCTCTTCTTCTTCTTGTCTCCGGGCGCTGTTTTGATAAATGTTGATGAGTTTATAACTGTAAAACCAAATGACATTTCTGGAGTGGCACGAGTTTTACCCACTGCATAATTATATTTAATGGTGGTGCATGCAAAAAGGCATTTACCATATACTTGGCTTAAAACCACCATTTAAACCCCAAGGCCTCCACATTTCTTCGAATATGAGCAAAAGGGCTTAATTAAAAACTAAACACAGTTTAGTGTATCAAGTTTACCAAAGGGAAGTGCTGCTTGGTTTTGCAGTGCAGCTAAAATAAAAGTAAAGTAAAATAAAATAAAATTACACATGCCAGGGTCTACTTCAATCCAGAAATGCATCAGCACCACCGGAGTTCCGGCTTGAAGTGGGCACTCTTATTTTTGTACAGGATTAGCTCCAAAATAATTTGGGCCTTCCCTTTGACCTTTTTCTTTGGCATGCAGATAGTCCTTGATTTACAACAGTCTGCTTAGTGACCATTGGTAGTTACAACCATCATCATCATCTTTTAACAAGCCCATAATCCCTTGCGAGGTGGAGTTTGAGCAACTGAACAGAGCTAGCGGAGTGTTTTCATGGCCAGATTCCCTTCCTGTCACCAGGGCGGACTTTTGTTCAGCAGATAATATTCTCATTGTGCCCAGAGAGGGAAATATCTGTCTCTGCCTAGGATTGAACTCACAGCCTCCTGACTATGAGGGGAGAGCTCGACCTCTCAGCCAGCACGGCACCACTCCATTTGCACTTACAATGGCGTGGAAAAAAGTGACTTACAGCCATTGTTCATTCTCGGGGCCATTGCACCATCCCTGTGGTCAGGTGATCAAAATGGGGCTGCTTGGGAACCATCTCATATCTCACTTAACAACTGACTCCCTTAGCGACCAAATGTTTGAGCTCAATTGTGGTCGTAAGTCAAAGGCTGCCTGTCATTTCTCTCCTTAATGGGTGGCTCCAGAGCCCCCAGATGCTTCAAAATGCAGAAAGTCCATTTCCTTCCCCTGGCGCCTGCATAGGTGGAGTGCTTCCTCTATGCTTCCCATAGCTTCCCGACCTTTCCACATTCTGGCATTCCCCGTCTTCTCTCTTCCTTCAGCCGAACATTCTCTCTCCCTGTATTAACAGGAGCAGCTGCATATTTCTTCCCAGAAGGTTTTCTGCATTCCTGGCCAAGGAATTCCTTCCTTCCTTCCTTCCTTCCTTCCTTCCTTCCTTCCTTCCTTCCTTCCTTCCTTCCTTCCTTCCTTCCTTCCTTCCTTCCTTCCTTCCTTCCCTTCTTCCTGTCTTCCTTCGTTCCTGTCTTCGTTCCTTCCTTCCTTCCTTCCTTCCTTCCTTCCTCTCTTCCTTTGTTCCTTCGTTCCTTCCTTCATTCCTTCATTCCTGTCTTCCTTCCTTCGTTCCTTCCTTCATTCCTTCCTTCCTTCCTGTCTTCCTTCCTTCCTGTCTTCGTTCGTTCGTTCCTTCCTTCCTGTCTTCCTTCCTTCCTTCCTTCCTTCCCTCCTTCCTGTCTTCCTTCCTTCCTTCCCTCCTTCCTGTCTTCCTTCCTTCCTGTCTTCGTTCCTTCCTTCGTTCCTTCCTTCCTTCCTGTCTTCCTTCCTTCCTTCGTTCCTTCCTTTGTTCCTTCCTTCCTGTCTTCCTTCTTTCCTGTCTTCCTTCCTTCCTTCCTTCCTGTCTTCGTTCCTTCCTTCGTTCCTGTCTTCCTTCCTTCCTGTCTTCCTTCCTTCCTGTCTTCCTTCCTTCCTCCCTCCCTCCCTCCCTCCCTCCCTCCCAGCAGAGAACAGCTCTTTTTGTGTCCTCTGTGTAGTGAAAAAACCGAATTGCATTGTGAGTAGATTAATATGTAAGACCCCTGCACCAATTCCCCCCCCCCCATATTTATAACTTCAGCACTGGCAGGTGGAGGACTAAATCAACATTTCCCCATCCTCTCTCAAATAATAAATACAGCAAAGTAGCTTTATGTAGCCTTTATCATAAGAATAAATCAAATCACAACAGGAGCTTAAAACTTATGAATGGATGGACTTTGGAGCTTCCGTTCATCACCACCGAGGCTGATTCGATATTTAAAGTGCTCTTGTTTCTTTGCACTTGCCTTCTTCCTGGCCTCTGCCAAAGAGAACTTAGCATCCCTGAGCCTGCCAAGTCACACACAAGTTGTGCAGCCCCTTTTGTGGGGCATTGCAACCCAGGGCGTGCATCTGGTTTTGACCATTGGGAGGCATCTACACCAGGCATTAGAAGATATTGATTGCCGATTGAGTACACAGGTTGCAAATTATTCTTAGCTTAAGGGCGCAGAGAATAAAGCTTGGCTTGGTTGATTCTGTTCCTCAGAATAGAGCGATTGAGGTAAATCCAGGGATCTGTAATATAGAAGTAGAGGGCATGATCTACAGCAGAGGTCTCCAGACCTGGGAGTTGACGTCCACAAGTCTTAAAGTTGCCAAGTTTGGGGACCCCTGATCTACAGTATTGGCTAGGTTCCTGCTTGCCTTCCTCTGAACCATGGAGGTGAATCAAGGTGAATCTTCCAGATCAGCCTTCTCAACCCATTTGACATCTCAGTAGCTGCTTTTAGAAGAGGCAGGGAAGCCCCTTCTCTTCCTTTCTGTTCCTTGGTGGTGAAAAATGTCCAATGTTGCCGTCCTTTGTCCTACTGGTGAGGAACCAGGAGGGTCCCTGTCCCCACTTCTTCTTGCCAACCCTTTCCATCCCGAGGCCATTGATCGGTTGGTCTTTGAAAACCAGAAAAGGTGACACCTTTGTCAGTTGTATCTGGCTCAGATCCCGTTTGTGTGCATGTGGGTGTGTCCCACACGGTATTTACTTGCAGAATGAAATGTGGTGGGGAAACCAGCCAATATCTGGAGCCTCGCCTTGGAAGTTGTCGTATCCATCTGTATTCTAAGGAAGCTCCACGGGCCTCACAGGCCAGTGGAATGCCAATGGATTTCAGTTAATCTAGTATAAGATGTTCTCTTGCGCTTTTGGTGTTTGGTTCATTAAAAATTTAAATTAGTAGGTTTTAATCATGGCTGTTTGATTGGCACGGTGTCTGCTCCCCCTCTTGCTATTCAGCAGAGCTCCAGAACTGCAGAATCTTAACAAGTTCATTTGGTCACGTGGTTTTGGGAGAGGAGCAGCCACCAAATATATGGGGGTTTTACTTGGAGGGTGAGGAGCCCCCCAGGAGAACATACATGCGGCTTGTCCCCCTTCTGGTGGCCGAGGGCTACCAAGAAGCTGCTTTGTCCTCCGGGCGAAGAGGTAGCTTTCTTGTCCCCTCTCCCATCCTCTAGGGAAGCCACAGCTGTTCAACCACCGATATTACATTTAACTCAGTTGGCCCACCCAGCCAGGGATTTGAACCACCTCCCCAAATAATCACCCGTCTCTTCTCCATCAGTCCTGGCAACTGTTTGGTTTTAATCCTGCAGATGGGGCTGGGTGACTCTATTCAGCTTTCTGAATCGTTCTTAGTTTGAAGAGCTGATCATTTCCTGAAGCTGAACGATTTTGAAGAGAGGAGAAAAGGGTCAATGGAAAAGAGGCACCCAAATTGGTTGAGTGCACCCTGCTTGGTGGCGGAACAGGCTTAATGCTATGTTGGCTTGATAGAGTTTACATTCTGCCATTCCACTTCAGGGATGCCGGGGTGGCTAACGCAACAGTGGAAAAGGATACAAAAATCACAATAAGCAAATCAATTAAAAACACACGAGAAACATAATGAGGCAGCCCTTCATGTGGGAATCTTCTCCCATTAATTTCCTATGATGAGGTTCCTGCATTACTTTGACAGACCATATTGCACCTTAATTGTATTTTTCCCCCGTGCTTTGAATGGCCCGGTTTAATCATTTTTAAAGCAGATATAATAAAGTATTGACAAAATGGAAGGTTTCCTAAAGAAAAACTGCATTTTTGCCAATGTTCCCGTCTTGTGCTGCAGCCTGAAATAAAGATGTTTTGGCTTCGAAAGACGGGGAAAGGGCAGGAGGTTTGAGGCTGGCCCCATTCAGTCGTAACCATGTTAAAAGGCTGCCCTCCCTGATTGTAGCCTTGAGCTGGGATTTCATTTTGTAGAAAGCATCCAAATTTTGCTCTTTTTTTTTTTTTTTGTAAAATATGCAACCCTTTTGACCACATCAATTTTCTATTATTTGGTTTTATTTCAATTTTTATCTGCTGTCTTGGAATTGGTCTCCTTTTTAGAATTGATCAATGACTGTAATAAAGTTGATTGATTGATTGGTACCTGTGGCTGATAGAGGGTCTTTTATCTTAAAAGCCCAATCGAGCTTCCAGGAGGAGGGGGGTCCTTTGAAGGCCCCTGCCCCTCCCCTTCTCCAAAAGGAAAGGGAGAACAGTCAAATAGCGTCCTCTTTCTTTCTTCTGGCTGCGCAGCATCAATATTCATTCTGACCTTTGGAAGAGACATCCAGCAATTCGACAGGGTTCTGTAGTTCTGGCGACTTCCTTGACAAAGCCAACTTAGGGATTCATCCTGGCTGACAAAGGAGTTGGCCTGACAGGATCTCTCATTAAGTTGTATCCCTGCCAGGGGGAGGCTGACAGAGCTTTAAATTCCAGAGAAGAAAAAACCGAATCGGACATTGCAGAGATGCCAGCCTCCTGCCCCTGCCTCCCCTACTCTCTGTCCCCCCCCCCCCACAAAATGCTTACTGTCCTATGTTAACCAAGCATTGGAAGAAAGCACAAAAACCTACATGCTGGGATAGATAAGGGATGGCGCAGAGTCCTTGAGATGTGGAGTCAAACTGCTTTGTGCTACCGATGTCAACTCTCTGGGTATTTGTCCAAAAAGTGTGTCTTTTCCTTATCTGTAGGGCCACAGGGTGGGAGCATCCAGCCTGTGGGTGTTTGTGTTGAATTCTTTTTCTCCTTTATTTGCCCTCCGGGGGTGTTGGATCACCAGTCCTGTGCTGTAACCCCTAACAAGGGATTCTCTGAGGGCTGCTTCAAAACTCAAGGAAGAGACAGGGTGGGGCAAGGCAGATGGGCTCCGTGGTCATCTCTGTATTTTACCTTCTATTCGAAGGTGAAATGCACAAAGTCTGGATTAGCTCAGATGGGTGAAAGACGGAGTCTAATGAAGATTAAAAACATGTCTTGATCAGAGGTGGTCTTCAGCAGGTTCGGACCAGTTCTGGAGAACCACCGGGAGTGGAAATTTTGAATAGTTTGGAGAACCGGCAATGACCACCTCTGACTGGGTCCGCCAACCCATCCCTTGTCTGCCTCCCCTTGAGTCCCAGCTGATCGGCTGGGTTTCCTTTGGTTGCCCTGCACAGGAGAAGGGAGCTGGAAAGCAGGTCAGTGGGGTCGGAAGGAAATGGGAGTTTTGCAGTATCCTTCCCCTGCCACGCCCATCAAGCCACAGAACCGGTCGCAATTTTTTTTTAATTCCACCACTGGTCTTGGTGGTGATAGGCTAAGGAAAGAGCAGCTGTTCTTCACCCCACTTGCTGCTTTCTCGGGGTGACCTCCCCTCCTCTCTCTCCCTTTTGGTAGAGCCTCTGCTTTGAGTTGCCTATTTCTGGTGGTGCTTTAAAGACAACATTCCCCAGGTCACCTCAGATCACATCCATCACATGAACCATGGAAAGAGCCACTTGGTTGTTGTTCTGGAGCTGCCCACACAGTCCAATGAAGGTCTATGGTAAAATGCTGGGATGTGTTCAGGATGCCAACCAGCCAAGTTTAGGATACTGTCTTCTCACCCATTTCCCCTCTGCTGAACAGTCCTACCAGCTGGGTCTACTGAAGACCAGCCCTTTGGGGTTGCTTGGGGTTTGTGATGGCAACCAAGAACTGTTTCTGGCCAGAATTGATACTGACTGATTCTTTGTTCAGGTTTCTCAGTTGAATTTTAAATATAATCCAGTTGGTATTTCCAACCCAATTCTATATTTCAGGAGAATGCAATGTCCTCCTGTACCAATATTGTAAAGTCATAGATGAGACAGAAAAAATGTGAGGTAGCAGTAGTCTTCCAGGGATGGAGTCCTTGACTACAGTGTTTTGTTCCTTGGGACCAGGACCTGTAATCTCCACCTCACCTCTTCATTGGAGTGCTTTTTTGGGTGTGAAAAGAGCAAAATGAGAATCTTAAATGAAAATGACTGTTCGTCTTTTCTGACTGCACCTGACTTTGGATCCCAGCTGATGACCTCTCTGTGCACTGTTGACTGTCTCATGGAACATTTCAGGGGCACGTTGGGTACTCAGATGTTCCTCTGCGCCCCTCAGGTCTGGCGGGCGACCTGTTCCTCAAATGAATTCTCAAGAATTTGCTTGCAGGCATAAGACACAGGAGTCCTCCTGTGACTTGCAATTATGTCTGCCGGTGGGAAGTCTTGCAGGCAAGCATGCTTGCCTCTGTGAAAATATAAGTGGATATTTAATCTCCTTCCCTGCCTCCTCCCAGAACCAGAAAAGCATTGGAGCAAATTCTGTTTCCCCTGAGCTTAGGAGCAGCATGATTTTTAAGCAGTTGCTCTTTCTGATGCATAGAAGCAAACCATCCCCAATGGCTACCATTCCTTTTCTCCACTTAGTCTCTCATGGCTTAAAGGTGGTTTGGTTTCTGGTTCATCTGTTATCTTGGCAAAATTACGGCCTATTTCAGGGAAGCTACGACCCATCTCTTTCTGTTCCTGGCTAATGGTAGAGTGTTCCTGCCTTGGCCAAGTATTTGTTCCCCCTGAAGGCACAAGCATGGGTGTGCAAATGTGTAAGCAAGGCCCTTGCGGAGGAGAGGGGACAACTTCCTGGTAATCCTTCAGCTGAAGAAGGGACGGTTTTCTTTTTTGGTCTTCTTCCTTCCTCTTTAGTCACCTGAAAAAAACTGAAATATTTATTTTGGAAAAGTCTGTAGGTCAGCGGTTCCCTCCCCCCTTGACCCAGTAGGAATATATGTACTTACGTACCTATCACTTCTTCCTTTCTTAACCTTCCTGACATTACCACGATGGTTATGTATACTTGGTTGAAGCCCACAGTTCATATTTTTTAATGTTATCCAAGAATATGAGCTTGTCAGCTACTATAAAAGACAAATTTTCTCTTCACTATAAAATGTATTTCTCTTCTTCCAGCAAGGAATAACAATGAAAAACTGGGTCTTCAGAGCAGAATTAGGCTGAGGATGGGGGAGTGGGGAAACGGTTCCACGCCAAGTGTTTTCTTCATTCTGCCTGAATCCATAGTGGCCCATCTCATTGGTAATGTTTTTCTTGCCAGTTGTGACAGATAAGATCCATATTGATTTTGGAGTATCTACTGGCAGTAACCTTTGAAAGGTCAGACAATGCTCTGCCATAGAATATTATCTATCAATATCAGGGGGAGCATAGAGACAGGGATGACACCTAATCACAACACAATTGGCAAGTCATAAATCTAAACTTGGATTCAGGTAATGGAGAGCTGTGGTCAGGAAGGTGGGAAATGCTGCAATCACATGAATTGGAGGGGAACCAAGGGGTGGCCCCAAAACCAGAGAACCACGTTTGTTCCTTCCAACAGTTAACCTGGAGAATCATCTGCTGGGAAGTGGATCCGCTGGAAGAAAGTCTTGAAACATGTAGGTGGATTTTTTCAAAGCTTGGGTGTATTTTTATGCCTTAAGGACAGGGTTTCCCACCCGTGGACTTTATCTCCCAGAATTCCCAGCCAGATAGGGAATTCTGGTAATTGAAGTCCATGGGTCTTAAAGGAAAACTGCTTTAGGAAGTGAAAGGTCTCGCTCTAAAAAAAGTGTACCCCTTTGATTAATTCTTTTCATTCTAACCTAATACACGTTGTGTCAAGTGTGGGAGATGACCGTGTGTGTGTGTGTGTGTGACAGGTCCTGGCTTATCCATGACTCACTGCCAGGAGAATGTGTGAATCTTCACCACCTTCAGCCACTGCCTCACTCTTCAACCAAGCGGTTGCTTATAAACCAGATTTTGGTTCGAGGCTTTCACAAATGATCAAGGGGACTTTTTCTTATTGATTGTCCTGAGTGGCCATTCAGCATTTGGAAAACATTTCCTGGGGTAGTTGTGAGTGCGGTGATTATAGGCGTTTTTATAGAAGTCAGAGTTGTACGTCTGTGCTGTGCTGGGTGTCCCTTGAACCGGTGGGCCAAATGCCACCGGTGAACTTGGTTCAACTCTCCCCACTTGTCAGCGCTGTTGCCAAAGCACGTTGTGTGCAAGTTGTGGACACAGGTGAGCCGTTACGTTCTCTGACTCGGAGATCTGAGTGTTTCTTTGAACCTCACAGTTACTGGTTTAATTGCCTCTGGTTTCAGGTCAGAGCTGAAAAGAAAAAGTTTGTGGGAACAGAATCTTTACTCTGGCAGCTTCTCCATTTCTGAACGGCCCCCAATACGGATGAGAACCCATCAAAATAGGCTTGCAGGCATGAGTCACCGAAACCTAATTTTCTACTAAGAAATTGCCCCTTTCGCATAATAATCCAGACCCATTTGGCTCCTTTTGTGACAAAGACAATTTTCACCTGGCGGTCTTGTTCAGTCTGATCATTATCCTCTGTTTACACCTGTCACATGAACAAAATGTCCTGTTTTCCCTCTGCTCACGGCAGCCCCACTTTCTCTCTCCCCTCCGCTTTGCTCCCCACCCTGCCCACATTTCATTCAGTTTTGGGGTGATGTTGGTGGGTGGTGACCCACTACTCCAGTAGTGTTCCACACAAATCCTTCCTGCTCTTCTGCATGTCCATCTTGGATTTGGGCTTCCTTCGGGGCCTCTGGTTGCCAGGAGAAGTGGCTTGGGAGACGCAGATAGATTTCTCTCTCAGTCAGATTTCGGACCTGCTTAAAAATGCCCTTGAAGCAGGTATGGTAAACAGCTGAGTCCAGAGCTTTACCGCTTTTTAAGAGGAGCAAAACTGCCCGGGTGACTGCAGCTGCCCTAAGTTCTGTCTGCAAAAACCATTGGCCCCTTCCATTGGAGTTCCTAGAGTACATTGTTGGGGATCTGAGGAGCGTCGTCTTAGATTTCCGTAGAGTTTGGAGTCAAAAATAGTGGCCGTGTCTTCCATAAATGTCCCTGTCTCCTTCGGTTGATGCCTGCTTAGGGTAACATTGGATACCATCACTCCATCTGTCGTCTTCCAAACTTCTCCAGAGACTGTTCAGTGGGGCCATTGCGAGGTCTCTGCTCAGCCTAGGTTTCTGTGCCATGTGAAAACTTCACAAGTTTCAAGGAAGTCTGGGGCCCCCAGCGGTTATTTCCATGAGGGGCTTCTTAGTTCTGTCTTCACTGGTAGCTCAAAGGGGCATCTGGGTGAAGCAACTGCAGTCTCCAATGTGTTTTTGACCTAAGGGTTTTTTCAGCTGGGCACTGGCCCCCATGTCATCTCAAAAAAGACTAGAGGGCCCTAATATAGTGGTTGATAGATATGATTCCTTGCTTAGAGTTCCTTGATTTTTATGTTCCAGTTTTCTCTAACTCCCAGCTAGTTGAGGAAGAGTGCCCAGCCCATAGTTGCTCCCATCTGGGATATTGCATGGCTTCTGTCTCTTCCCAATTCGCTCAACTTCTGCATGAAATGGCTGGAAGGGGTAATTTTGGGGTGAGGAATCATTGGGATGATAGCCTTTTCAGACTAGGCAATGCCAATTTTTTTCTTACAAAGGGATAAAGAGAACAATACAGTATGCTTTAACAATTTTTTTATCTTTAACATATAAATGATGGTCAATAGGTTATGTGAACATGTCTATAACAGCATATTTCATCAATGGGATGTACTAAAATTATAGAATTTGTCTGATAGTTTGCCTAATTTGGTGTTTGGCCGAGGTAGATGTGAATGTTAAAAATCCACCTTTACAAATAAATATAGATATAGATATGGAAAAGCCAATAAAATCTCCAGTGCCTTTTCACTTAAATGCTTGTATTCTTTGTAACCTTTCACCAGAAGTGATTCTTCCCCACCCCCAGTTTCAGTGTGACATTTGAGGAGAGACGAGTACGGTCTCCTCTTTATTTGTCAATAAGGTAGTTCTTCAGTGAATGAAATTGAGTAGATGTCAAATCAACAGAAAAATGTTATCTCAGATCTTCAGGTAGTTCAGCTAAATGACATTTCACATAATATTGCTTAAGAAGCATTGTAGACGAGCATTTTTAATTGAAAGATGCACCAGTTTTATGGTGGCACAAAAAGGAGCTCTCAATTTCCATGTGTTCTGTAAACAAAATAAACGTTACACTTCCACTCGAGAAGGGAATCGTAGCTTGTCTTTTGTTACCCTCTTAAGTATTTTGAACTTGAAGCTTAGAGTTCAGGAAAGAAAAGACCTTGTTTAGATAATGAAGGTAGAAGAGATTTCATAAAACACGTCGGGCCCTCAAAAGCACCTTCTGCTTTAAGTGTCCTCATCAGGGTGTTTAAGAAGCAAAACGTGTTTTGTGAAGGAAATGTGTGCTTCTTTATGGAGAACAATTGGACATCACAATTGGACATTTTGTGAAGGACTCATTTCTGGTACCTGCTGTGGAATTCATCCTGGGCTGAACAATCATTCGGGGTATGAGAAGTTATAGTCAAAAACAATTTTCCTAACATGATGCTTTCCAAATGTTTTGGAATCACAATTGACGAAATTCCAAAATGACTTAAGTCCAAGGACCATGATTAGAAAGTCTGGGAAGACAGTCCCAGCAGATCCAGAATATATCACATTGATTTGAGGGAAGTTCTCAAGAAGGTACCAACTCTCTACTTCTTGTTCAGGGTTCTGTTCTTGGGAAGCCAACCAAGCCTCGGAAAAGCCGAGCAATGAATGGCCAGGGGTGGAGAAGCTCTGGCACAAGTCAGTCAGTCTCGTCCTGGTTTCAGTCACTATCCTCTTCCTCCCCAAACCCCCAAAGCCCCCTTCTTCCTCTCTGCCCTCATTGTGGCTCCTGCCCAAAAGCCCTGTCTTGCATGAAGACGATGATCCATGTAGATGACGTGCGCCATAGCTAGGGAACAGTGGCTGCATTTTTCTTCCACGAAACCCACGTGGCCTGTTAGTCCTGCTGCTGCTGCATATTTGAAAAGGCTAAAATGCATCAGGCGGGTTTGTCATTCCTTATTTTCTTGCAATAATTATGGCCGGAAAAAGCGAAAGGAAGGCATATAATGTTGATGTTTTCTTCCTGACAGTTTCGTTTTAAATCGCCCCTTGTGTTTTCTTGGACTTGAACAGATGTCACTAAATTAACTCCATTGAAAGAAAATGTTTTATATTGTCAGCATAATTAACAAACATTGTCCATTCTTCTCAAACATTTTCAGTTTTTGTAATCGAGCATCATTTTTTAAAATAGTCTGATGATTTCCCACCCAGATGTAACAACTTGTGGTGATTGTCTAACAAAGCCCACAAGGGGTGGCTCAGAGGCAGCGTTTCCTTCCCAACTTTTCACAGCCAGCTCCCTATTTCAGCCCTCTGCATCTCAGAGTTGATGGTCCCACTGTAGACCAGACGAGGTTGGAGAAGCTTGGTTCCTGAATATGTTTCTCACCAAAGAAGCCAGTAAGAGATGGAGACACAGATGTTGCAATGTGTGCCTCAGGCACAACTCAGGTGGGACCTGTTCAAGATTGAGACTTGTTTTCTTACCAGTAACCTGGATGTACTTTTTAATTTCACTTTATTGTCCCACTCAATCCTTTCTGAGGGAGTTCACGAGTGAGAATGCTCCGTCAGTTGCCATCTTCATTTCCCTGGATGCTCTTTGGACCAGATGTCAAACTGGAGGGCAGCTGGAGAGCTTCACTTCTTGGCAAAGCTCCTCATGGCTTCCTCTGGAAGGGAAGGTCTGTCCCTGTGGTACAGAGGTGGGACAGGGTAGGAGTAACACTAGGCTTTGCAGAGAACCTGAATATGGCCCAAGATAAAGCTGGGTGTGATCTAAGGCAGAGAGGAGGCCAAGGTCATCGTCCGTTATGTGAAAGGCCGAGGGGCTTCCTTATTGGGCCTTGAGAAAGGAATGCAATACTTTGCTTAGGTTTTGTTGCCACTTATCAGTCCATGAAAACTCACTTGAGTCTCCATGCCCAAAGACCTCCTGCAATTTTTTAGATAGCACCATGGAAGTTCAGGGATATTTCTTAAACCTTCCCAGTCCCAACTGGGATGGAGATCCCTAAGATTTCTTAGTTCTGAAGGGATTTGGTCCCACTTAGCTTTTCTGAAACCTTTTGCACGTTGCTGGGGGTCACAGCTGTAGGGTTGTGAAATCCAAGTGATCAGAAAGGGCGAATGAAGAAAAACAAATGACTTTGGATTTTGGTGTGTGAGAAATTTGTTGAGGCCCCCTTGGATTGCAAAAAGAACAGATTGTTCAGTGCTACCAGAAGTAAAACCAGCGTGCTCACTGAAGTACTAATAATGAAGTGAGGTTAAATAGTTTGGATCGATAGCATGAAGATGAGAGTCATAAGTGCAGATTCTAATACGAGGAGAAAATGAAGGCAATCAAACAGAGGCCACAGAAGAGAAGATACCATCAACAAGGACACAAGCAGGAGTTTTCAAGAGCTCCTGGGAGCAGCTGCTGACAGCCAATCCCAGTCGAGTGACATCTGTCAAATCACAAAGAGTTGTGGGCAGCTGAACAACAACAGCAAATACCCAGCCCCCTTCCCTCAGGCAGATTCAGCCCTTTGGGACAAAGGGAGGGGGTTGTTTTATGAACATGCTTGGAAGTATTGCCTCACTGCCAGCTGAATTGCTGCACAATCTACTTCCATAGAAAGACCCAAACAAATTTTGCCTGTCGCAAAGCCTCCATTGATCTCATTTTGGAAGAAAAAGACCCATCCTCATTTATGAGCTGGGTTTCAAGAAATTCCAGAAGTAATTTCCTCTTTGTTGATTCACCTTTGCTCTCCCTGCGTAGCTTATCTGTATTTTGCTGGAGCATCAATCAGAGGAGAAGCCGCTGCTCGGTCATTATCCTGGAAGAAATACAATTAGGAAAGAGACCAATGTTAGGAAACAGGATGTGCACATTCCACTCCCTGCAAGCAGCCATTGTGGGATGTCCGTCCAGCCTTAGAGCTGCTGCTTCTCAGATGGGGTTTTTTTTTTTTAAATCTCCATCACAGCTGAGAAGCCTCCTCCCGTTTTCTTTCTCTCGCAGAGCCAATGAAGAGAAGGTGAAACGGAATTGGTCTCCTTCTCTCTCCCCCCTGTTGCTACATCAACCGAGCCTTGCATTTCTCCAATTTGTTAAACTCCCCAGCGCATCTCAGTCGTAATATTTCAGGCATGATAATATGGGCTCTTTTAAAGCATAGCAACTATATTAGGTTTGACAGCCATTTACATTCGTGGGTTTCATTTAGTGATTAGAGCTTTCTGGAACGTAGGCCAAAGAGAGCGGACACTCTGGAAAGGGACTGCTTCCTTTGAAAGCCATGAGATGAGATTAAAAGGCCATCCTTGCAGCTGAAGGAAAGGCTGTTACAGTTGCACTCAATTCAGCCTTTGGTAGAACAATTAAGACCCCCAAATATATCCCTTTCAGGGAGTGGGTGAGTTCCAAAAGGCTTGCAGTATTTTATTTATGCCAAAATCTAAATCATTTAAAAAAAAAAAATCAAACATGAGCCATCTGCCTGAAAGGTTCTGCTTTTGAGGAGATTGCTGGCTGTTCTGCATTGCTTTTTCTTTTGGCCAAAGTGCAATCCCATCAGCTAACTTTCATTGAACAGCAATAAAAGAGAAACCCCTCCCCCCCAAAGCATCAAAACAGCATAAAATGACATTAAAAGCTAATGAGCATCATATCAGAATTGAAGCACACACATTAAGAAGCAGAGGACCTTAAAGACCAGAGCAAGGAAGCCAATAAGCGAGGGATGTTTTTCATCTTGGATTCAAAGGTGCCTCGCTGCTGTTCTTTGGAGCAGGGAGAGAAAGAGGACCACCCCAGAGTGGGTCTGTATCACCCAAGAGGCTCTTCTGGAACCCCCATGGTATTTGGGTAGGGTCATGGAGGAGAAAAAACAGCCTTCAGGTTATTCTCTCCCTCCCTACCAGAACATAAACACCAGCGAGGATAGACTAGATGCCACCATCATGGGAAGCCATTTTCAAAGCTGGTCAGTTGGACCACGTATTCAATCCCTCAGTGACTGATTGAGTAATCATGTCTCTTCTTATAAAGAGATGAATTTCTTTATGCAAACATTTGCTTTTTAAGCCCAACCAAAAATTGTAAGTGTGGAAGCAGGGTAGAAAGAGCCTTCCACACATCAGGGCTGAGCGTGAGGGAGGGGTCAAGTATGTCATCTGTCTTGAATCATTTCATGCACAGAAGAGATCTAAGTCCAGCCCACCCTGAATCCCATTTACTCTTATTTGCTGCCTATTTGTTTTCACCATTCGTTGTTTAGATTCTTGTAGGGAGCATAAACTTGTAGTAAACCTCTTTATTCATTTCAAAGGCCTGGATTTCCTGATTTTCCCGCGCTTGACAAGTGACTTTTCCCAAAATTAGCTGTTTTCCTGGATTTGTTTGAACCTCTTTGCTTTCGCCTTAATTGGGTTTACTTTGTTGCGGCACCAAATCAAGCCAGGAGCATCTCAGTCGAGACAATAGCCTTTAATTGTGGTCAGGAAGATACTATGAGGAAGTACAGGGGAGACCCATGGAGATGATGGAAGGCAGAAGGGTGCCCCACTTGTGTGACAGAACCATCCTCCTGCGCGCATTTTCCACTACTGCCAGGGTGTCTTGTACTTACTTTGAGTTCTAATGATTCCAAAGGAGCTATTATGAACTGTTATGTGGCTTACATCTTTAAACAGTGTAGTTAAAAACCTTTTGGAATTTAAAACTCATCAAGAAGCTTCTATGGTGAATATCCAAGCTGGGAAGATAGGATTCTAACTTAACATTAAAAATTACAATAGCAGATTAATTAAATGAAAGAAAGAGTGAAAAAGAAAGCATACAGATTACCATGTGTTCCATTTGGGCATAATTAATTTTAATTGGGGGGGAAATGTGCCTTGTGAATATCTGCCAGAAAGATTCCACTTCTCTACCCGCATCCTTAGTCCAAAATGTACTGCTCATGCAAGGTTTTTTCTCGGATAGATTTACCAAAGAATTTTCTTTTGCATTGCTGATTTCATTTTAAAAAAAATTTCAAAGAGAGAAAGAGGCAGGCGGGGGACTTTAAACCATCAGGACCTCCAGCCCATATCTTAGTTCAACCACCCCTTTTGAACTAGAAGGCTCCTGAAGATGTTTTGGTCAGCATAATATAAAAAAAGATGTTGAGTGCAGAGAAGAGCAACCAAGAGGATTAGGGGGCTGGAGGCTAAACATATGAAGAACGGCTGCAGGAAATGGGTACGACTAGTGAAAAGTAGGACTAGGGGCAACATGATAGCAGTCTTCCAATAGCTGAGGGGCTGCCACAGAGAAAAGGGGGTCAACCTAGGCAGGACATCAGAAGCAACGGATGGAAACTGATCAAGGAGAGAAGCAACCTAGACCAAAGAGGAATTTGCTAACAGTGAAAACAATTGACCAATGGAACTGCCTACCTTCAATAGTTACAGGTGCTCCATCACTGGAGGCTTTTAAGAAGAGACTGGACAGCCACTAGTCTGGAATGGTCTAGTCCAGGGTTTCCTGTTTGAGCAGGGGGTTGGACTAGACGACCTCCAAGGTCCCTTCCAATTCTGTTATTCTATATGGATGCCTTTCCCAATAGCCTAAAGGAGGGCATTTCCATCTCATGGGGTCCTAGCAGGAAACACTCTCCCAAGTTCCCAAAAGGATACTTCCTGTGAAGTTGAGGGCAACAGATATCATGGGAACAGTCCAAATTCTAACCCTCAGGGAGTACTTGGTGGTTGGATATATCTCTGAGAAGAACGTTTGAGCATGGCCTCCTGAAAGCACTTTGCTTCTTCTTCTGCTGGAAATCCTGTGGCCATTTCCAACACAGAGCATGGTATTTCTTAAATCAACAGCTTCGCTGCCCTGGACCTCAGATTATCTATTCCCAAATTAGTTTTCCCCATAAATTCTTATTAATTCGTAAAGGATTTTGATTTGATATAAGACTGGGTAAATGGGGGGATGAGATTAATTAATTGAAAGATAAGATTGTCTTCAAGTAAATGTTTAAAAGAATATGCTGATAATGGAAATCAGATCTTAATGACTTTAATTTGCTGTGAGCTCTGGGTTTATGAAAAAAATAGGAAGTTTCCTGCAGATTTTTCCCCCTCCCTGAAGTACTCATTAGTTTTGGTTTGATAGCATTATGAAAGATTTGACTATTGGCTCTGCAGGCTTACGCTGGAGAAATTATTTTCTCTTTGTTTGTGAGCAGTTAGCAACACAAATTAGCAACACAACAACTTGCAATAGATTGGGATCAAAACTGCAGACCAGCAGGCTAACATGGGCCAGTGAGTTTTGCCCAGAGGTTCACCAGGTATCTCCTCATTTCCCTACAGGTAGTCCTTGACTTATGGCTGTTCACTTCCTGACCAGTGAAAGTTAGGACAGACTCCTCCAAAGTTACCAAAGACCCAGTTTCGAAGTTCTGATCGCCAAACCTCCACCCCCGAAGGTCACCTACCCAGAATTTGGGCACTTGGCAACCAGCCCACATTTAAAATCCTTTGCCGCATCCCACAATCATGTGACTGATCCAAACCAGTATTTGCTACAATGGCTTTGCTTATCAGCTCTGAACAGAAGTCATAAAATTGGGTCAGTCGCATGATGACTTGTTTTAGGACCATCACAACTTACGACCGTAATGGCCAGGCTTAATTATGGTCATTAAGTTGATGCCTGTGTATAACAGGTTCTTGAGGTCCAGATATTTTGGGCATACTGTTTTTGGAGAGGTGGAGTTTTTGCAAGCGTCTAATTTGATGGGGATTTCTGGATTCTAAACCATCCTGGTTAATAGGCACCCGAAGTCTTGCTCCTTACACCTTTGCAATAGTTGGGGGAATGTTTGTTTTAACTTTTGTGTTATTGTATTGTGTTATTATTGTTATTGAGCAATGCCGAAGTCCTATGAGAAGGAACGGAGGGGCATTTCTTTCTTCATTTACCAATCCTCCCCTGGAATTCTCCTCTAGACAAGCAGTTGCCTATTCTCAGCCTTTAAGCTGCACTACACTCTGAATCTGTCCACAGTTAACAATAATAACACAACACAATAACACAAAAGTTAAAACAAACACTTCCCCAATTATTACAAAGGTGTAAGGAGTAAGACTTTGGATGCTTATTAACCAGGATGGTTTAGAGTCCAGAAATCCCCATCAAAGCAGACATAAACCTGGGGATTAAATGGATATTGTTGTGGTCGGTTCTATTTATATACCCACTAAATCAGCACAGACTTTGCAAACAAAGAGCTGCAGAAGGATCCCTAGCAGTTAAAACAAGGAATTGGGTCTAAATCAATAATTCTGGAGTGAACCTGACAATCATTTTGGAGCTCGCTGTTTTAACTCGCTCCTGTGTTTGTTGTGGCAAGGTGAACTTTGAATCCCTGGGGTCAAGAACAAGCCTGCAGATGTTCCTGGTCCCCTTGACTGACTCAGTAAAACCTGCCTCAAATTCTACGGGTGTTTTATTTCTAACAAGGAAAAGAAAAAGCGAAAGGCTGCTCAGCCAGCCGGTGCATGGAGAGCCATGAATACTGGTTTCCTTTGTTCTGGGTTTCAGCAGCATCCCCTCCTCTTTTCGATGTAATAAGGGAAAGCCAGACCTGGAAACAAATGCCGTCCAAAGAAGCCCCTCCGTGGCTTTTTGGGCAAATCTCTTGTGCAAATTTTTCCCTCGGCTGCTCTGCAGCTGCCTGCCGCTATCAAAGGACAACATTAATTCGGATTTGTGCATTGGGTGGGTTTGGCACAGACTTGGCTGGGGGGAGGGGGGGACTCCCTGGACCGTTTCTGATCTGAGATCAGCTAAGCTGGAGGGAGAGACCACCTGAGCGCTTCTGAGCTGCAGGTGGACTGGGGGGTGGGTCTCCCATCCCTCAATCATTGTCTTGGAAAAAGGCCATAAGTGACACCCATAGGATGCCAAGGAAACAACATAGATGGGTAAGCAGCCAGGAATGGAACTTGGTTTGACGGTGGCTTGATTGGGGGGAGGGGAGATGGAGAGGAGGGGCTTGGACACAGATCCTGGGGGCAACCAGCTTGCCAGCTTTGGGGCTTGAGAAAGTGGCTAGAGTTGGGTGGGGGTTGACTTGCCCACCTGCAGTCCTCTTGCCACCCACTCCTGCCAGTGGGGGGAGGGCAGTGATGCTAGATTTTCACCAGGCCCTTCCACTGGTGGGGGAGGCAAGCGTGGACTTGCGGCACTTCTTGGCAGAGTGGGGAGGGCTTTTCTGGAGGAAGGGAAGGGCCAGCGAGGGAGCAAATGGTCAGAGCTGGCCCTGCTGGAGGAACACCAGAAGGAAGGGATGGAATGGGGAAAGGCACTTCCTCCAGGAGGGCCCCTGGGTTCCCTGGGCAGAAAAGGCAATCAGGGGGCACAGAAAACAAAAGTGTTCCTTGCTCACAAGAAAGCCAACCCTAAATCCTGCCTTGTTTCTCATCCTGCAACCGCCCTTGAGGGCCAAACCGGGAAGGGAGTGGAAGGGCTTCTGCAGAAGGGCCTCATTTCTCTCGCCTCCCTCTGGGCCTCCCTGCATCGGGCTTGAAAGGGGTCCCATTTGTGCAGCTGGAATGGTTGTTTTTAAGCAACAGCCCATCTCGCTGCTTAAGTGTGAAAACCCAGAACAGTAAGATGCTCTGCTCTGGCACCCAACACACACACACACACACAGAGAGAGAGAGAGAGACATATCCATGCAGCATGTAATGTAAGTACTGCATGGAATATGTCTCTGTCTGTCTCTGTCTCCGACTCTGTCCATCTCTCTCTCTCTCTCTCTCTCTCTCTCTCTCTCTCTCTCTCTCTCTCTCTCTCTCTCTCTCTCTCTGTGTGTGTGTTACAGTGATGTGTTTTCAATTTCTCTTTTAACCCAGCCCTACACCCACAAAATCTGCATTAAACAATTTTCTTCTTCTTTTCCTCCCTTGCCCTCCTTCCCCTCCACTCTTTTTAATGAATATGGACTTAATCGGTGTGTTTTTTAATGATTGCATGCTGGTGTTTATTTGAAATGGCTTTGCACAGGGAGTGATGTGAAATATAAATTTTTAAGAATATAATTACATAATTATGCCTGTACTGCCAGCCATCTTCAGCGTGAGCTTGGACAAATCTTAACCAAAGAGCCTCATTTGCCACACTAATTCTCTGGATTTCACTTGAGGAGATCTCTCTGTCGATGGGCAGGGGGGATTAGTGGCCCAGAGGTAGGACAGGTGCTGTCCACCTGAACCAGCAAATCAGGGACAAACCTTCCTTAAGATGAAGTATCCTGAACAAGGAGGTCAATTTAATCAGCCACGGGACTTTGTGTGCCAACCTTCAGTTCACAGTTAACGTGCTGCTTTCCCCGGAATCTCGGTGACGATCTTCCGACTGTGCCCTCCCTTGTGCTGAGCCCCAGTCTTGGGACTCCCACAGCTGGAACAGCTCGACACCCTAAGCCAGCCCTGCTCTCTGTGAGGGGCTGGGCAAGAAAGCCAAACCTACCAAGGTTGACACCTGCTTTTCTTTCTCTTCCACCTGTTCAGGGGACGGACAGAACTTGGTGACAGAGGACGTGACAGTCGTTGAGGGAGAAGTGGCCACCATCAGCTGCAGAGTCAAAAACAGTGACGACTCTGTGATTCAGCTCTTGAATCCCAACAGGCAAACTATTTATTTCAGAGACTTCAGACGTGAGTTCGAGGCCAGCGGTCAGCCTTTTGATCTCTATATTTGGGTGGGTGGGGGGGAGATTTGGGAGCCCCAAGATGTTTCTCTCACCCTTTGGCTGCCAGGATCAGCCTTCTGGGGCAATCGGCACCCTTGTTCTTTTGCTGCGGTTGATTGCTTAGATGCCACATGTTCTGGGTGGCACAGTGGTTAGAAGGCCGTAGGGCAGGCTAACTCTGCCCACAGCCTGGAGTTCAATCCTAACCGGCTCAAGGTAAGGTCTATGGCTCGTCTACAAAAAAGAAGGACTAAAGGCAACAGAAGGCAGGACAAGAAACAATGGATGGAAACCAATCAAGAGAGAGGCAACCTAGAACCAAGGAGAAACTTCCTATCAGCGAGAACATTTAACCAGTGGAACAGCTGTCCACCAGAAATCATGGGTGCTCCCAATCACTGGAGATTTTTAAGAAGAGACTGGACAGCCCCCTGTCTGAAATAGTAGAGGGTTTCTTCCTAGAGCAAGGGGATGGAGTAGAAGACCTCCAAGGTTCTTCCAGCTCTATTCTGATTCTGAAGGTTGACTCAGCCTCCTGTCCCTTTGAGGTTGGTAAAATGAGGACCCAGATTGTTGGGGGCAATATGCTGACTGTGTAAACCAAGGGTCTCCAACCTTGGCAACTTTGAGACTTGTGGACTTCAACTCTGAGAATTCTGAGAGTTGAAATCCACAAGTCTTAAAGTTGCCAAGTTTGGGGACCGCTGGTGCAAACTGTTCAGAGGGTGCCACAAAGCACCATGGAACAGTATGTAAGTCGAAGTGCTATTGTGCCCTTGCTGGCAGTCTCTCAGGGGCCCAGCCAGCAAAGGACCCCCACCCCATTATGGGCAGCCAATTTACTAACCCATTTGTGTGCTAAACAAGCAGAGTGGGTGGGTGGGGGATAAGCTGGAGGAAGGAATTGTCAGTACTTGTTAAGGGGCATTTGTTGGTTTATCTTGATTGGCAGGAAAGCTTGCTGGTTCAATCCAAATTGCAGAGGAACAATAGGAAATGAGAGGAGGTGGGGAAGCTTTTGCCAGTCAAAACCCTTTGAGCTCTGGGTTTCTTTTGTGCACCCTCGGCCTGATTCCCATTGTCTCTTCCTTCCACAGCCTTGAAGGACAGCAGGTTTCAGTTAGTGAATTTCTCTAGCAGTGAGCTAAGAGTGTCCCTGACCAACGTCTCCATTTCGGATGAGGGAAGATACTTCTGCCAGCTCTACACGGACCCTCCCCAAGAGTACTACATGACCATTACGGTGCTGGGTAAGCGTCCCACCTCCACCTCCAGCTCCTCTGGAGGCATCAGGAGGCAGGTTGGAGAAAGCTGGGCAGGCTCAGGGCTTCCTTTGTACCCATTCCACAACTTTGGAATAAATCTTCATGGTTTACACCGGACTCTGGCATCCGTGTCCCCATTATCTGTGAGTTAGGATGGAGGTGACAAAAGTGGAAACTGGAAGAAGCAACTGAAGTATCATTTAGGGCCAGGATCTAGAGAAAATGAATGCTTTCTCCTCCACCCTGAAATCTGGCTTCATTGAATGGTGCATGCCAACATTTCTCCTGCCTCTACCATTTTTATTAGGTTATAAGGTATGATTAAATACGAAAGCAAATAAGAGGATAGGGGAACGGAAAGGGGAAGAAGAGCGGGGAAGGATAGGGAAAGAAACAGAAACATTGACTTCCAACTCTAACCTGCTGTGGTAGAATAAGGCATTAACAACAAAGCACAACTTTTGGTTTTACCACGATAGTATGGATCAGTCATTTCTCACAGAAATCTGTCAGTAAGTCTGTGAAACCCAAAATCAAAGTTTCATTCTTTTCCACATCAAGCACTAAGTTCAGAAGTGTTCTTTTCTTTGAGCAGAGGAGTCCATTTTGCCATTTCACCGGGTCTTCTCTGAAGGAGCCCATCGACCTTCATAGTCAGCCTAGCCCTACTTTTGCCACCAAGCCGGTTGGGGAAGGTCTCCTCCCAGGCTGTCCTCTGGTTACGCATCCTTCTCAAAAGACCCGTCAGTCCTGGATCACGGATTCCGCCAGAGCCCCAGTTTCTGATTATGGCCACCTCTGAGGCTCCTGGTCATATGAGAGCTGGAATTGCAGCAAAAAATCTCCAAGGGAGATTGCTCCCCTTGATTAGTTACCGCGGTTCTCCTCTCCCTCTGCATTCCACGAGATTCTGTTCTTCATTTGATAGTATTTTATGAGAGTTTAAAATTAGCCTGCAGTGTGAATTTCAAATTGGGCTGCCTTCAGCTTTGAGATTTGCTTCCTGGTGTGGCTTCATGGCCATCTTTCTTTTCCTTCCTTGCTCAGACTGGAAACCTGGGAAGGGCTGCACTTTTCCTCCGGGGCTCCTTTCCCTTCCTGAGCCCAACAAGATTGCCTTCTGCCTTGGTGCAGGCATCTCCTGGGATACCTACCTCCATGCTGAACATACACACACACATACACACCATGAATAACACTGGCATTTCTCGGGAGAGCTGGGGAGAAATGGCCATTTCCTTCTGGCTGCTACGAGAGATACACCCTTGCCCAACCTGGAAGGTGTCGGGCACCAACTTTTTTTCTTCTTCTTTCACTTTTTTGAAACCCCAGATGATTTTTCAGAATATCCTTGCTCCTCAGCTGAGAAACCACAACCCCACCCTGTTTTTTCCTAGCTGAATTACTCAACACATTCTCAGAACAAATCAGAACCAAAAAGGCCACTTATTCGCAACAACATGAATTTAAATCTTTGTTTCAGAGCTTTGTTAAATGCCAGCAATCATCTCCTAATGCCAGGATCGCTGATTAAAAAGTAGAAACCGCATAGCTCTTCCGTCCCCCCATTCCACCCCTTTCTCTCTCTCTCTCTCTCTCTCTCTTCTCTAAGGGATTGGGAGGCCTCTTGCAGATGTTTTAGTTGGTTCACGGTTCTCTAGTTATGGCTCAGATTATCCTCAGTTCAAGACGCGGCTGGATTTGTTTCATCCCTTCAGCTTTGAGAATCACTAATATGACAAACCTGCACAGAATGCAGAAACACCCTTCCTCAAAAAAAGTTGTTTTCCGATGCCATAACGGGCAAAGATATGCTCTCTCTTCGCGATTTGCAAGGTGTGTGTGTGTGGGGGTCATTTCTGAAGTTCTGGTGTTTTTTTAATAGCCATTCTATTAAGATTTATTATTAAAGAGATAAAACTAGTATAAAAAAATGAAAGGAACAAAAAGTAGGAAGTGCCAAAAAGGAGAAAAAAAACAGAAGAGAAATGAGAATACAGTCAAGAAAAACAAACAAAATATATAAAGAAATGACTTTCCCCTTCATCACAAGTATAAAAATTTACCACCTTCTCTAAAAAAAATACAACAAATGATATCTTGCTCCCCAGATCTCAGCTCTTATCTGTAAACAAGTCCTTAAAGCCTCATCTGCAGTCCTGATCAGCAAAGTCCATTAAGGCTACCAGAGATAACAACATACCTATTTTAACTTTGATCAAAAAGTCCAACTTTAAAGTCCTTGGTTTTACTTTTAACAATCTTGATCTTTAGCCTCTTCAAATAACGTTCTAGAATTTGATTTCTTTTCGTTTCTTCTTTGTCCCTTCTCACAAAATTCTTCAAAGCTTTAACACATTGTTTTTGTGAATCCAATATAGGAAAGTTATCCAGGTCAATCTTTTGTCTGCCCCTTTTAATTATGAAGACATGACATCATTGCATCCATACAGGCAGACACAAAATTAAAATTAACTTCTGGGTTCATTCTGGTTTGGGGGTTTTTAGGAGGAAGACCACATTTCTCTTCTTAGCCAGCCTTCTTCATCCCACTAGAATATATACTGTCATTCATTACTTGGGGGTAGTAAGAATGGAGAATTGGTGCTGTCAAAGAACAGGAAGGAGTTCTGAAGATGCAGGTAAGAGCTGCTTTGGTGTTAAAAATTCTGGTAAGGTTTCTTGATGGTGCCTTGTTGGATTCCAAGTCACTGAGATTGTCCCCTTTTGTGTTTTTGACCTGTTTCGTTCCAGTCCCGCCACGTAACCTGAGGATTGAATCCCAGAAGGACACTGCGGTGGAAGGAGAGGAGATTGAGCTCAACTGCACGTCCATGGCCAGCCGGCCAGCCACGATGATCAAATGGTTCAAAGGAAGCAAGGAGCTCTTTGGTAGATCCACCCTCTCCTCCCCCCATCAGCTTAATGGTGTAGATATAAAGGTGCCGTGGGAGGATGAGGATGAGAGGTGATCTGATCTCAGATGTGGAGACCGGGCCTGGTGGGGCTTCTGCTGGTCACCTTGGTTCTCTTCTCCAGAGAATACAGGATTGACTCATATTATGAGCTTCCTACCTGAGAGCCAATAATCAAAATATCTGAGGGCAAGCTCAGAACCTGAACTTAGGTGGCTCTCCCAGTATATCCTTGAACCACTAATACAACCCGATCCAGAACCAGCAGACAGTCCTTCCTAGGAAAAAAGACAGGGTGCTGATGTGTCTGTCGGCTTCACTAGAGACCCCTTGACCAGAGGACACCCCATTCCTTGCTATCTGACCCACCTCCTGCTGAAGCCCTGGGCCATATTGGTCGCTCCTTATAGATAGACCACCAGCACTGGGAAGCGAAGTACAATCCTTGCCATTACCTGGTCCTTCAGAGTTTGATTCCCTCACATTTTACTTGTTCGCATTGTCTTCCATCCCATTCTTCTTAGTCAAAAGAAGACTTCCCAGTGGGCCAAGATTACCATGCCTTGCTTCAAAGACCTGGCTATCTCAGTGGGGCCCCTGACCCTTCCTGCCAGCATTGTAGTTGAGAAGAGCCACTTCACCCCTGAAGCAAGGTCTTCACCACGAGAGTGGCACCCAGGACCAAGCAGATGCTCCCATGCCCATCAAGCAAAACACGCTCTGACTTCCAGGAAAACATCTACCGAGCGTGGCCTTCACCGGTCTCCCCCTTAAATCTTGACCAAGTGAGCGTAGCAGCCCATGGTTGCAATGCAAGGGGTGTAAATTTCCTAGGTAGACTTTTCTGTTGATTTTGCCTGCTGAGACGGTGCGACAGCCCCTTCCAGACCAGGAAGCTCTAAGGCAACCGGTGGCACTTCCCACATCCCTCCCTTCATCGCAGCCCTCCTGGTGTTCTGCCCTTCTCCTTCCCCTTCCTTTTGGCAGGGAGCCCTGTGGGATGTCTCCGTTTCCACCCGCTGCCACCACATTTTTCTGGTCTTCAATAGTACCCGTGCTTAAATATTTTAATTACTACTTTTAATTATGTAAATCCATGGAGTCACTTTTCCTCTTAATTATTGATGATGGCTTTTGGCAGTGGCATCAGAGGAAGAGGGTAGAGGATTTTTGGCTCCGTTGACTTGAGTGTTTGGAAAACATCCTGGAATCCTAATCCTGGCGGTTGAGGGTTGTACATCTTATGTTTAATAACATGAGGCGAAGGTGGGGTCCCCCTTCCCTTTGAATCCGGGAGCCAGGAAGAGCACGGCTTCGTTTTGCTGGTAGGGGAGCTTCATGACCTCAGAATCCAGCCTTTTCCCTTCATTCAAGTCTTCACTCAGGCAGGTGGTCAAAAAGCTTGCGTGGGAGTCGGGTCTACGCCATGGCAACTGTTTTGACCGTCTACATCCTTGGGATGTGCCAGAATGAGTGTCAGCACAAGAATGTGGAAGGTCAGGAGATGTTCTGTGGCTTGAGGGCTCCAGAGACAGAAGGAACACATGCCCCAGGGGCATTATTTTTCCCCCAAAATTGCAAACCTGTGAGCAACTCCAGGGTAGTTGTGAGATCTAATTAGGTTGCAGAGGAGCACAGCAGGCAGTGAGGTGATCCTGTGTGGTCCTTGGTGGCTGACCTTCTCTCTTGTCTCCCTGGTCTCTCCTGTCCTGCAGGCAAAACAGAAGTGGAGCAGTGGTCAGACATGTACACAGTGACCAGCCAGCTCTTACTGAAGGTCAAGCGGGAGGATGATGGGGTCCCAGTTGTCTGTCAGGTAGACCATCCTGCCATTAAAGACTTGCAGACCAAGTACTACCTTGATGTAATGTGTGAGTACCAAGATCACAAGCTCTTCACTCTATGCCTATGCTGTTTATATCTGGCTTTCTGAAATTGGATATTTGGAGCACTGAATGTTAGCTTAAAGCTTTTCCTGCAGCTTCTTTCATGTCCCTTTTGGAAAAGTTCTGCTGTTCACCCTTGGATAAACCACACATATCTGCCTGTCATTTTAGTGCAGACAGCTGACTTTCATGAGCTGGTGCCTTCCAGATAATTTGGGACTACACTTTCCACAAATCCCAGCGATAGGTCCACATTGGCTAGAATCTATGAGAGGTTCAGTCCAGCAGCATCTGGAGGATGTCAGCTTAAGTAAATTCAGAGGTTCATCTTAGTTATGGATTTCCACAAGCCCCAAAATCCTGAACAAACTTTGGAGTACGTGTTGAAGAGGAGTCGTCCTGCAGTAGAGGTCCTCCAGTTGTGTTGGAATGTGATGCCTGTGTCTTCTGGCCATTGTGTCTTCTCAGTTCCTCATTATATCTCAAATTAACAGTTTTTGCCTTGGGCTCCGTTAAAGTTCTGTGTTGAATGAGCTCCTGAAGTTCAATTCCCATCTTAACAGTGGCCATCAGCCTTTGAGCTGGCCGTTCTGGGCCACTTCAGAGATCAAGCAGCAGTAAGTTCAGGTTCACCAACAAATTACGTTGAAATATCAGCCGCTGCCCTTCCAGAGACCCTGTCAGCATGGGCATGGCTCCTTGGGGGGTCCACGCTTCTCCAACCAACTGCTTTTCCCCTTGATGCTGTTTCCTTCCCAAATCTTTGGCTGCCACTATTGTTTGGTGCTGAAATGCTGCACAACCACATATCCTATAAATATTGTCATTAGAGGATAACTTTCCGTAAATCCACAAAGTTAAATTCCTGGCTTGGCACTAAGCTGTGGCTTCCTCTTTCAGGCAGCTAGAGGGCCAGAGGGTGGCAGAAAAGATCTGGGCCCCGACCGTGGCTCCTTTTGCTGCTTGCCTTGAAATATTGCCCAGGACTGTAGCAGCCGTGAGCGGCATCCCGGGGTTTGGCATGTGCCCCATCCTGTCCAAATGCCATTCAGATGCAGTGCCATACGAAGCATGGGAGGATTTGTGGCTTAAGCAGCCAGCCACTCTCATCACAGAGCCAGGACTACAGCAGGGCGATGCCTGCCTTTTGTGTTTGCAACTCAACCGTAACGTTACACAAAGAACTCTCCCCCATGTTAATTTATTTCTTCTGCTTCATTATGTTGTTCCATTATGAGCATTTTGCTTACAATTTTCATATCACCCAAAAGTGTTGGGGAAGGAACATCCCTATGATGGGAAAACAAAAAAACCCCATCAGATATTACCTAAATTGGCAGGTTGTGGCAGCCTAGTCACTGTGCTAATGTGTAATTTATTTATGCAAACATTCTGTCCATTAGCATTTCTGGTAGAGCCCCATTAGCTTTAATAATGTATTAGCACCTTTGCTAGGTCTGATCGGAGGAGCTTTCCCAGGTACTTACGTACAGGTGTCACTACTCATAGTGCAGCTTCCTTGGAAAATGGTCAGGAGCTCCATCCTTCCAGCACCAGGGAGAACCATGCAGGAGAACTCCAGGGGTTTCATCTCAGAGAGATGAGCAAAAGTGCCATGGCCGCATGCACTTGTTTATTTACGGGGGTCAAATCGGAACATTTCTGGGGTCCAAGAGGCCTCAGATTAGTTCTGTCAGTGGAGAAACCGTGGTATCCAAAGGGTGTCATATCTTCTGTCTAATTGTGCCTCTCTCTTGGCATCCTGATGCCACAGCAGCTTAGAGAGAAGCAAATCCCACTTGTCTGTTGCTTGAAATCCAGATTATTACACCCCCTGGCAGCTGCTCAGAAAAATAACATTATGGAAGCACCAGGCTCAAGGACGGCCCATTCTCAGAGGCTTGTGGGGTCTGGGATTTGCAGTCAAGAGCCTACAGCTGGGCTCACTGTTACCCCCTCATACCTGTTAGGTGACCAGCCTGTGGTTGCCATGCGTGGGGAGCCCACGCTGCCAATCCAGGAGGGTCTTAACGTTGGATTGCAGGGCTGCATCCAAACCTCTGCTCTCCAACTGGCAGCTGGAGAGAGAGACCTGGTGGAAGGGAAGACGGAAGGTCCTGGGTCTCAGTTCTCCTGCCTGGCCCCGGTGTGAGCTGATCCAGCCACCCTCTTTCCCTGAACCAATGAATGCACCATCACAGCCCGTTATTTTTTTCACTTAGTAGAAGCTAGAAGTCAGAAGGTAGCAGCTTGCAATAAAAAGGAAGGTATTAGTAGGTGAGACTCAAATTATCTGTGGAGCTTTTTTCAAGGCTGTGAGCTAATTCGTGTTTGCTCAAAGGCTCGAATAGACAGCTGCATGTTAGCTTTAGCTCAGAAATGGAAGGAAGAGTGAAAATGAGAACAAAGTCTTCGAGGATGGTTGCAAGGAAGATGCGGCTTGCGTTTGGGAGCCCTTCACCTTGATTAAAGGATTCTGGACAAGTTCTTAAAAGGAGAACATTAGCTGGAAATCCACGTAAAGCCATAGCAGAAGGTTTGATGTGAGAATGAGCAAAAGGCAACTTTTCATGCATGAATGAAGAATACCGGAAGTTTCCTGGGTGATTAGCTACAATGTGGTGAACTGTGATTTGCATAAACACCATTGCCACAAATCCCAGTAAGATGGCTTCTGGCATATAACAACTGGAATCTCTCCTCATGTCTAGAAGAAGTGTGATCAGGCTAGTCTTGGGCTCATATCTAGGTATGTAGGAAGCCTCTGTTGGGCCAAAGAATATTCCTCCATGGAGCCTGCATTGTCTCTCTTCTGCCCTGCGGCTACAAAGGTCTTTGAATGAATAGGGATGGTGGGCTCCTGCCTTCTCCCCACCACTTCTGGCTAAGAGTTGCTGGAATATTGGGGTGATGAGGACAGTAATCAAAACAGTTGGCAAAGTGAGAGGTATTTTGGACAACAAGCAAGGGCTGTGGTTCCTCTTCCTCATAGTTAATATTTTGAAGTTTGGTTCAAGTTGCTAAAGGTATTTGTAACTCATACACACAAGAGGGGAGAGAAGGGAGGTTTTAAATTAAGTGCAGAGATCTTTCAGGCAGGAAACTACACTTTGCATCCGGCAGAGCCCTTTTCATATGATAGCATTTCTAAGAGTTTGGTCCAAGGCATGAGTGGCTTCATTGGAAGTAACCTTACTGCTTTACAAATTCAAAAATTCATCACGCAGGACTTCTGGATGAGAAACTTGGTCTGTCGAAGAAGAGGATTAGAGTGCGAAAGCTACAACTAAATATGGTTCCCAAAGTCTCCTCTTGATGTTGTTGCCATCCATGAGGGTCTGAAACTGACCTGCTTCAGATGTTCCTAAACCAAGATGTTTTCCTGAGGGGGCCAAGTATCTATGTGTAGATTCTGTGGCATTTGGGGATCTGCTGTCCTAACCCCAGAAGCGCTTCAGGAGGGTTTCCTCCTCTGCAAGCGGAAGGGAGGGAACAGTTTTGGCCTTCCCCTTGTCCTTCAGGAGTCTCCAGGGGACAAACTAGGCTTAAGCATTAGATATCTTGCTTGATTTAGACGTTGAGGGCCACAAACTCTATTCTTCCTTTAACACCCATCAGAGAATTTCATTAACATGTCCAGGGGCAAAATTACTGTGGCACAGCTGACTTTACACTTCTCACCAGCCAAGTCATCATTCTGTGAAGTTCATCCAAGGTAGAGATAAAGGGCTTTTCAGAAGTTGGGGGAAAGGTTGGCAAGTTGTAAAGTATTGTCAGTGCAGGGGAGCTGCACGTTCTTTACCAGGTAGCTGTGCCTGGTAGCTACCTGAAAGCTGGATCCCCAAAGAGAGGTTGGTAAGACGATCAAGAAATGTCCGCGATAAAAATGTAGAGATAAATCTTGTTGTTGTCTTTTAAAGTACAACACTCCGGTTGCCAAGATGTTTGCAAACCAATGCCTTCCTCCCTTTCAATTAGTCTGGATAAGGATGATTTGAGAATCTTGCTTTGGGGTTTTTTAGCTGCTGGTGTAGGGTTTGCCCACAGGCCATTTTGAGGTGCATTGGTTGACTTGCGTACGTTCACAGTTGAGGAGGAGGTGATAGCATGCAGATTCACTTCTAAAAACAGAAATTGAGCTTTGAAGCCGATGAAGACATCATTGAGGTCTTGAGCTAAAGAAGCAAAGGGGAGGAAGGGGCTGCCTTCCTGCCTGTGTTTGATGTGCCGGGGTCTCCCCTGTGTTTCTCCTCCTTGGGTGAAGCCATGGTGAGGGGGAGGCAGCCGAGCCTCAAAGCCAGAGGAGAAGAAACGCAGAAGAGAGCCATAATTAATAGAACCCAGATATTTGTAATGCCTGCTTGTATGCTTAGGAAAACATACACCCAGGGAAACCGCTGTAACCTCTGCTGTTTGTTTATACCAAGAGAATACCCAGTGCCCAATTATGTCTAACAAAGAAAGGAAGACGCCAACCAATGTAGGCACCTCCTGTTTCTCTTGATCAGAATGCTTCTGGTGAGTGCAGATATTAATTGCACCAGTACGCAGTGAAATGATTAACTTCAATATAATTTATCATCTGGAGATTTCTGAACATAAATAAATGAGCTGTTTCATTCGGCGAGGTGTTGACCCTTCCAGAATATCTGATTTCAAGGGGGCCCTATATTAGTAGTACCATTATTGTAAATATGAAAGCTCCCCCTCCCCCAATCAACTGACTACCGTTATCTGATTTTTCTGGGGCATTAGCCTCTCTTGTTTGTGACATTTCCCAGTTGGGTGCTCGTTTGAGAGCTCATTAATAAGCCTTTCTCAGAGGAATTTGGTGGAGAGCGAAGAGCGAAGGCTGGAGTAGTGCAGGGCTTCCACGCCCGGCAAGGGGGCAGTTGAGTGGGGTGTGAGGTGGGAAGAGAGACACCTGATCCTGAGCCCAAAGGCCTGGGATCTTAAAGCAGGGGTCTCCAACCTTGGCAACTTTAAGACTTGTGGACTTCAACTCCTAGAATTCCTCAGCCAGCTGGCTGAGGAATTCTGGGAATTGAAGTCCACAAGTCTTAAAGTTGCCAAGGTTGGAGACCCCATCTTAGGTGACTAAAAAGCCACGTTAATTGAAATAAAATGGTGGGGGGTGGGGGGTGGCTACAATCCTTGACACCAAAATGGACTGTGCCTTGTTCCTTGCAGATGCCTCATCCTCTGAGGGCTTTTTCTTCCTCGGGCGGAGGCAAATTGTGCATGCAACTTCAATTGGTGGCAAATGCCAAAAGGTTTGCAGTCTTTAACCAGCTAATTTAACAAGAAGTCGGCAGGGGTTTTCTTTTCCCCGAGAACAAGGAAGCGAATGCATTATTTAGCAAATCCAGGCCTAATCTCCAGACTGAAATATCTATTACTTTGCAAGGGAATAAGGGAATCATACAGATTTGTGCCTGGAAGTGAAGAGGATTCAATTTTTAGTTTGATCTGAACTCTGTGAATAATGCCAAACTATTTCCTTTGCTTTCTCTGTCTTCCTTGACCTTCCCTGCTCCCCAGCATCCTTCCGGGGATGATGGGCTCAAGCCTGCCCCAAAGCATTTCTGTGGCTCTAATCATCCTCATCATCGTCATTGACCCATTTGGTCTGGTTGAGCTCCAGCTGCTCTGCTTGTTCTCCTGCCCTATTTGGATCGCTTCTCTGGCCCACCATTTCCTGCCTCATCTCTTCCATGAGTTGTAGCTCTGGGGCTGCCACCCACGAGGGCCGGAAGTGCAGATGCAAGGGTTGTGGCCTAGGAGTTCAGCGGCTTCTGCTGTCAAGAGAGGCGGGAAGGGTTAGTCAAGCTTCGGTCTCACAACCAAATGTTTTCTTCAACCTGATTTACCATTGCAAAGTGACTGTATCATGACTTCTGAGTGTTGCAGAGAAGAAAACTTTGGACAAAGTGTCTAGATGCAAACAAGCTGCCTCTGGAGCCCAGAAAGGTAGGTTGGCTGAATTTCCAGAGGTCCCTGGAAATAAACATTGCAGTCTTCTCCCTGATTTCAGAGGACCTGTACGGACCTTCTGTGTGGGGTGACACTTGCAAGCAAGGGTATGAGTTGTAAAACATGCCATCTGCTCATACAAGGGTACTTGGCCATGGATGTTCTCCCAGATGTTTCCAGTTGTGGGGGGCATCTCATTTGGAGTTGTTCTGTTTCCTGACGAAGCTGCTTAAGTGTGTCATTTCCATCCCTCTGAAAAATAGCCGTCTAGTTCTCAAACCCTAACAAGAGAAATAGGTTAATTCATTGAAGCCCCTAGTTGGGAAGCCCAAGTGAGGTCAAGTGACCATCTCTGGGTGGGGACAGAGGTTCCTTCATTGTGGGAAGCTGATTTGCTAGATGGGGAGATACTTTCTAGTTATTGGGCTTGTTCCATGTCCCAACTACAAGGGAGATCACATGAGCTTGGAGCACCCCAGTCCCAGTGGAAGATGCAGCCTTGTGCATTTGATCAGAAACTACTAGAGATCCAAAGGCTTGGGATCATGCTGGGCCTTGATCTTTTTGAATAGGTCAATGTTTAGAATTAGAATTAGAATTCTTTTTATTGGCCAAGTGTGATTGGACACACAAGGAATTTGTCTTGGTGCAAATGCTCTCAGTGCACATAAAAGAAAAGATACCACTCGTCAAGAGTCAAGAATCATCAGGTACAACACTTAATGATAGTCATAGGGTACAACAAGCAATCAAATCATACTAGGAAACAGTATTCCTCCAAGCCCTGTTGAAATATACCGAGAAGCTTTTAGGACCTCTATCTGTTAAACTTTGAGGAAACCTGGAGAATTGGGATGTGCCAGACAGCTGGGCAAAAAGCCAACGCAACCCCCTCTTCAAGAAAGAAAGCAAACCCTGTAATTATCAACCAGTGAACTTAACATCAATAGCTAGAAAGATGTTAGCGCAAACAATAAAGCAGGCCATTTGTAAGCATCTTGAAGTTAATGCCATTATTGCTGAGAGTCAGCAAGACTTTGTGAAAAGCAGGTCATGTGAGACAAATCTTGTCTCCTCCTTTGACAAGGGAGCTACCTTATTGGAAAAAGGGGGAAGGCAGTGGGATAATCTACCTCAATATCAGCAAAGTTTCCACATGACATTCTCATTGACAGGCTGCTACAGTCTGGCTTGGGTGGCACAGCATTAATGTGGCTCTGTGCCTGACTGCCTGAATGCAACCAGGGAGTCAAGGTTTGGCGGACGTGGCCCGCGAGGAAGGCTGAGGGCCCTGCAGAGGTTCATCCTGGAGAAGAGAGATCTACGGGGGTGTCCTCGGGGTGGCATGAGGATGCCAAAGAGAAGAGAGTGAGGAGTTATTTTTCGTTGTTACAAAAGTAAGACCAGAGACAATGAGTGCAAATGACAGTTACCTGGGTTGCATTTAACTCTAATGAACATATTCTTGTCAGCAAGGTCTGCGCAATAATTGAAGTGTTTCTCTACGGAGGTTTTGGATTCTCCATCTCTGGAGGCTTTTCAAAGAAGAGGTTGGACGCCATGGAGGGTTGACTTGGTTTCCTTCCATGTTGCAGAGGTTGGACCACAGCAGAGGTGGCATTCAGCAGGTTCTGACCAGTTCTGGAGAACCAGTAGCGGAAATTTTGGGTAGTTTGGAGAACCGGCCAATCCCACCTCTGACTGGAGATTTTACAGTCTCCTTCCCCTGCTCTACTCACCAAGCCCACCAAGCCACAGAACCGGCAGTAAAACAATTGGAATCCCACCACTGGACCAGAGGATGCTCGAAATCTTTTCTAATGCCGCAATTCTTTTGTTCTGTGACTTGTATTCCTCAAACTGATTTTCTCTTATGCAAAGATGGCACTGGTGCTCAGTTTTGCTTGTTGTATCCTCCAGTTGTTGATTGTGCTTTTCATGAGCCCCTTTTTTTTACAGCTCTGAGTTCCTCTGTGGTCTGCCTTTCATCCTGGGAGATTCTTCAGTTTCTGATTTCATTTCTTGCTAAAAATTCTGTTATTACAGCAGCAGGAGGAGGAGGAGGAGGAGGCTGGCTTCATCTTTACTATCTCTGGTCCATGTTCTTTTTTTAAAAAAGCTTTGATTTTGTTGCTATTGATCCTACACTTTTGTAAAAACAGACAAAGCAACCTTTCAGGGAGAGGATGTCTTGTCACGCTCCCTCTGATGCTTCCCTTCCTGCTCTTCTATGATGTAGAATGTGTGTGGTTTTAATCTCAAAATCAAAACTATTGATTAATTAGGTTTGCTCAATTTATACTTGCTGTTATCCACAGATGCTGAGTGGTTAAGGTAGCCCAATGGCAGTCAACAATGCAGTATGGCTACTATTTAAATTATGTTTCTGCTCTTCGTTTTTTATTATTAATTGCATCTTGACCCATTTTTTCTGTTAATAAGCTATGCCAAACTATGCTATTCCCATTAATTCTGTCTATAGTAGCCCCTCTTCCCTTATTTCATTCTTGTCTGTTAAAATAGCTTTATCCAATTTTTTCTTTTCCCACTTTCAATCCCTTGTTTCTAGATCCTCAGTATGCAACAATAATCATGCCTCTCTGTTTTGTTTTATTTTTTTTCTCCTTTGCTAGTTGCCTTTCTGCTTTTCATGTCCGGTTTTAGATCCTGTTCCTCTCCTCCTGGTGCCTTTTATTTCTGATTTCTCTCTGGTTTCCTTCTCAGTCTTTCTTGGTTTGGGGGAGAACTGATTGCTCATTAAACCAGCGTGGATCTCCCACAGTTTTCTTTTCTTATCCATGAAACTCTGTCCTAGCTGATCTGTATTTAATTGATTCCCTTCCTTTTTCCCACAAATGCCTAAAGAGTCACTTACTCCAATTTGCTTTCTTCCTCCCTCAGTTTTAGGGTTTTCTTTAAAAATTGACTTTCTTTCTCAATCCAAGTGTATCAAAGCCTATTTTTCTTGAACAGAACAAGGTGATCCTTGGGTATTTCAGAGCTACTCCTGGGTTCTCCTTCTTTCCAAGTCTTTCTCTCTGTGTGTGTCTGTGTGTGTGTGTGACTTGCAATGGGGCCAAGGGGAGACTCTGGGTCCCAGGTGAAAAGGTGAGGAGGGAAGTGGGCTTGACGGGAATTTCAGACTTGGGTTATCTTATGATGAGAGGTCCAGATACTTTCCTCATCTCTCATTCTGACCTGGAGATTGTTGCACAACTTTGTGTAGTTGCATCAGTGGAGTCCAAGTCCAACACTTGCCCTCCAATAGTGTCAAAAGAGCAGCCGCCTCCTTGCTGCTGGAAAAGCTGTGGGTTGTGTCATATTGGCGCATGTGCATTGCTTTGCATTACAGTTGTGTTACTTTTTTACTTATCTGTCTTAAACGATACCATCAATTCCAACCTAGCATTTTCAAATTATAACCACTGACTGGGGGGCAGGGGGCGGGCTGTGTGAGTCTCTTATAGAAAAAGATGAGTTTTGTGGCATAAGATGTTGATGCAGTATTAAATGTGTGATTCTTTTAAGGTGTAGCATGTTCTCCTCTCCTCTAGCTTTTTTTCAATCTTGTGTGTGTCATACTATAGAATTTGCAAACTGTGATACCTCAGACACCTTATCAAGCTATTTTCTTATAGGATAATTGGAAACCTTACCCTTGATTATAACTCAGTCGTGGTCTTGACTGTTACTTACAGTGTTCCTTTGGATCATCCTCTCATTACGAGGATTGAGTCGAAGGCTCCTTATCTGATCAAGTAAAGGGCCAGGATCAGCTCCAACTCTCGGCCTTTAGGTTTTGCAAAGAGCTCCATCTTCACTGACGCTCTCACCGGGACAGGAAACGTGGTTGCTAAAAGTGTTTTGCATTTAATTGTGAACGTCTTGTGTTTATCTTTTAATCCGTACATGTCTATTCCTAACCTTGCTTGTATCCCAGGACTTGTTGGGGGGTCGGGATGGGGGAATAACCATAATCTAACATGTTTCTTTATTATTGGCCATTCCTAACGGCGCCGTCAGGTGTGAACAACCAGATCCACACGTGAAGAGTTCAATTAGCCACGTTATTGTTCATGCCTACAACACAGGAATCCTCCCAGTCTGGGGTTTTGCACCCAGCCACACTGGATAAGGTTCATTGGCATTCAAGGGGAGTCTGTTACCCTTTTGTGCCTACACAAGGATTCCAGACTTATTCCCTGCTTGACTCCTTCTATTGGTTTGGCCCAAAATGTCCATGGCAAGGAAGAGATGGTCTTGCCCTGAAGGTGACATTGGATATTGTGTCTGTGCCATGGTTGTGGTTTAGGGCAACCTTGTCTGTAACTGCTCTTCTGCTGCAGGGTCTTTCCAAAGGATTCCCAGATTCTCTCCCTGGGTGTGAAATGCTTTCCTCCCCTGGTGGCTTTGTGGGCATTTGAGAATTTCCTTGGCTCTTGCAGAAACCAGAGCTTGGCTCGGCCTACTCCTTTTCGTCAAATGCCCCCACTAGAGCCCAGCCTATTAATTTGCCACCTCACAAAGGATTGCCAGCCCATAAAATATGATGCATGATAAAAGGTATCAGCTCTGAACACCGCAAATCTGCCGTTTCACCATAGCGTGAAGGCAGATGAGTTTCCTTTAACTCAAATGACTTCAGAGATCAATTTAATAAAATTTCTTTTTGCAAGAACCAGGGGAAGCCGCTGCCTTGGCGTGCAGGTTACTTATCAACATGTTAGGTTTGGAGCTTATTAGTCAACTTAATTTGGGGGAAATGCCAGGATAATTTACAGATCAAAAGGTCCAACCAGCCAGGAAGCCCTGGACCGTTTTCTTCTGCAGGACCTGTCTTTTTAAAGAAATAACCAAATGAGCCATTTGCCTGGTGTCTTTTTGTAAGGGGGTGATTCATTCATTCATTCGTTCATTCATTCTTATTTTTTTCCTCTCTTTTTCATTGTCTGTGTTGTGTCTTTGATGTGCAGATAAGCCTGAAGTACAAGTTTTGCAGAATTCTCCTCCGCAGCCGCTCACAAGGGAAGGAGACCTGCTGGAACTCCTCTGCCAAGTCAAAGGGAAACCGGAGTAAGTGAAGCTCTCACACGGGGCTTGGCTGCTGCGACAGAGCAGGGCCTCTCGTGAGTTGCTATGTGGCAAAACCTCCCTTCTGGCTTGCCAGCCCTGTGGCAGCCGTCCCCCTCGTGACCCCCCGTGTCTCTCGGCACCTTCTCTGTCCTGCTCCTCGTCCTCTTTGTGGCCCTCAGGCGGTGGAGGAGGCACCTGGTGGCCTCCAGTCATTCTAGAACAGAGAAAGGGGCTCCACCGTGTGGTCTCCAGAAAGAGGCGATGCCACCAGAGGACGTCCCTGGACCTCTGTTGGGCTGCAGGTGTGAACTAAGGAGAAGGCCTGGGAGAGGCCTCCTAGTTGGATGCAGCACGGACGGAATTATAGGAGAGCAAAGATCCCTTCTCACCCGGGCTAAGTACTTCCTATTTGTCAGGTTTTCATTTCCCTAAGCCTCCAAATCCCTAAATGGAAGGTGCTAATAAGCTGTTGCAAAAATTGAAGCATTATAGCAGTTTTTCAGTAGCTTTTTATATCCAGGCTCTTAAGGGCCATTTCTGAGCAGGAGTGTGATGAAATCTTTTCGCAGAGCATTAGTGCAGAAGAAACGACAAATATTTCGAGCAAGGAAAGAGGGTTCTTTGAAGGCTGGGTTTTACTTACTATTAATTCTTTACAACCCATAGCTTTCGCATCTGAGCCTTTCTTTTTTCGGTCTCTCAAATGAATTAACCAGAGCAGATAACTCTGATCCAGCGTTTCGCACCCTTTGCACCTTTAAGATGTCTGGACTTGAAGGGTGCACATCCTAAAGGTGCCAAGGTGAAGAGACTGGCTGCTCTAATCGATACCTTCCTGGTTGAGTCAATTCAGTTAGAGGTCTCTCTTTCATACACACATATGTCAATCCCCTGTTTCCCACCATGCCTTCCAGCCTAAGGCTGACATGCAGGGATTCTGTTCAGTGGAGCTCTCTTGACAGGAAAGGTGCATTGGACAGAAGAGACACGTTTTGCTAGGTAACGTCTTTCGGCATCGTCTCTCTTTCTTTTTTCTTTCTTTTTTTAAAAATTTATTTATTTCCCCCCTCCTGTTGGCTCGGCTTGGTTGCATGTTTCTGGGTTTTATTTTTGAGTGTTGTATTTTGCGGTGTTGTCTTTCCTGTTCTCTGTGATATATTCTAATTTATTCATTGTGTGGAACCCATCACACATTGTGGCTTAACATTAATGTTTACTCTTCCTATGAAGGAATAAGAGAGAAATAGATTGCTATCTTGGCAATTACATTCCAGGTGCCCAGAGTAATTCAGAAAGCCATAAGATTTATCACTGATTTATGTAGTGGTTGGGCTATGTCTGACTTGAAACAAAATGCTCAGCTTCTGGCTTGGACAGATCGGGGATGGGGAAATCATTTCAACCCCCCACCCCCCACCCATGGATGCTTCTCTGTTTATAATTAGCCGATTCCTCCATGCAGAGAGAGTTTTCACCACCCAGCTCTTTCTCTCTCTCTCTCTCTCTCTCTTCCTTCCTTCCTTCCTTCCTTCTTTCTCTCCCTCTCTCTCTCTCTTTTTCTCAGACAGACTCATTGGGGCTGGAGTTTATGCTCGCAGGGATGGGGGAGCCATGTGGCCCGGGAAGCTCTTTCACAATGTTCTTCTTTGGGTCTTCTTCTCAGGCCTGTTGATGTGACGTGGTTAAGAGTCGACGATGAGATGCCCCAGCACGTTTTGGTGTCGGGGTCAAACCTCCACATTGACAGCCTAAACAAAAGCGATAACGGCACATACCGTTGTGAGGCTTCCAACCAAGTGGGGACGGCCTATTCTGATTACACGCTTTATGTATACGGTACGTGAGACCAGCACGCCTTTCTTCCAGATGCCTTGATGCCGAATTGCTCCCAAGGTCTTTGGGGAGGGGGCATGGTGTCGGCAAATAAGCTGCCATTTTGGCTGGGGTCAGCTGCCTTCCTTGGGCCCAGGCCCAGCATGAGCGTACGGTAAAGGCAGCATCACTGGAACGAAGCCGGTTAGCTTCTCCTTCCCTCCCTCCCTCCCTCCCTCCTTCCTCCCTTCCTTCTGTCCTTCCTCTGCCTGACTCTGGGGTCACCTTCTCTTCGCACCGAGTAGAGCAGTCCTGTCCTTACGGTCTTGTTAGCGGAAGGAGCAGTCCCAAACCGAAAGGAAAATGCTTGGGCTGGAAGTGGTAAATGCTCATTCCTGCCTGGCAGGATGGGTTCAGCGATGTCTCCGAACCTATTTTATTTAAGTGTAAACCAGGGATCCCCAAATGTGGCCACTTTAAGACCTGTGGACTTCAACTCCCAGAATTCTGTTGAAGTCCACAAGTCTTAAAGTGGCCAAGTTTGGGGATCTCTGGTGTAAACGGTGAAGCAAAACGGGAGGGATTTCTATTTTTAATGTTCGATCCAATGCTCCTCAGGTCACCAGCTGAGAATGCCACCGGTGCACAATCTAAGGGAACACCACACCATTCTATCAATCTTTTGCAACTGAAAACTGCACTACATGCCACTAGATTATATCCTTCCCTTTGAACAGGCCTTCGCGTCGGACATCAACAGCAATAAACTAGGGCCCTTGAGCAGAGCCATGGATCTGCTTGCAAATGGGTTCAACCCTGTTGAGAGCCTGGTGGGTCACTCGGTGCCAGAGGGGGCAGGCTGAGCCCCCAAATAAAAGCAGCCCCTGCAGCCCTGAACGGCAGCGGATGTTGTTGTTGGACGTCCCGTTCAGTGAAATATCCACAGTGGAAACTCAGGAATTAGTTGACTGAGCCAGCTCAGCAGGAAACGCGAAAACTTCGGTAATTGAGTGGAGGCATTACAAGCATCCTTCCACTCCAACCATTCCCCCACCCACCCCTCGCTTGAACTCTTCCCTCCCCATGCCTGCCCTGGCCCCCAGTGGCCTTCCCTGCAAGTATTCATCTTTATTGGGATTCATACGGAAGCTTCCTCTGTGCTCCAAGCCCAGGAACCTCGTTGTTCCTGTTGCGGGGCCTGTAGAAAGCTTCTGTCATCAGTCAACCAAGGGCGGAGCCTTTTTCTCCCAGACTAAAAAGGGTCAGTCATTAATTATGGCCTCTAATCAGAATAAGTGTGTGTTTATCGAAAATGGGTGAGAAATGTCAAGTTGCCACTTTAGAGAGAAAAGTTACCCAACTGCAGGTATGGACAGGTAGACATCTTCGCTAGTTTTGGAAAGCTGACGGCATTTTGACCTAGTCAGGCCACTGGTTTCTTTGAGGAACTTTTACAATTTTATTTTATTCCCCCTCTTTTTCCTGTATGAGTGACCTGACAGGTGTTCTCCAACTTTCCCAATGAAACAAAGGGTATTGGCTGATCCAGAGTCAGTGTTCAGGAGTGAACGCTGGTTGGGCTAGGAAGATCAAGAAGAGGCACAGGTTGGGTTGGACCCCCTCTTCTTTAAGACGCAAATGGAATCATCTTCCTTCCTGCCCAAGTTGATGCCAGGTGCTGTTCTTACTGTGGTTCCTCTGGAAAAACCAAGCAAGCCTAATAATGGTAGAGCAGTTGTTGAATCCCAGAGGAACTGCTAACCGAATGAAGCCATGCTTAGATTTCCACCACAGCCTCCTGGTCTGCTCTCCTGCATCTAAAACATGGTAGAAGTCAAGCTTGAACTCCAAACCCAAATCTTCTCCTGCTTGGCTTAGTTTTAGCAGAACCCTTCCTGGTTGAGGGTCAGCTGGCCAGAAGCTGACATGCCTGGTTTATTTGAAGGACAATCAGTATCCCTGCTCTCTCCAAGCAATGGCAGATCAGGTCAGCCACCCCAAACTGGCGCTTTTCGTGGGGCTGGAAGTTGAGTTCTCCAGAGTTTCCAGCCAACTTGGCTGCAGCTGGACAACTTTGTTCTTGCATGGAAAAGTCGGGGATCCTGGACCTCAAGATATCTCAGTACCTTTTCCCTTTGATCTCCTTCTTATGCTTGATCAGCTGTCTAGAATAAATATATTTCACTACCTTTTGAGTCGGAAAAATGGTGTTTCTCCAAACACCCCTTTCCTGGAAGAAATCATAAAAGGATCCCCCTTTGCAGATAATCTCACGCGAGGATATGATTTCCTTGATGATCCCCTGCCTCAAACCATGGATCAAAATGGCCCCAAACAACAGAAAGGCAGCAGAGAACCTTGTGCACCAGACAAGGTTGGTCCCTATGGCCTTTTAGGCTGCTGCTGCCAGGTGCCTCTGAGAGGCAACAAGCTGGTGACTCACAGCCAGGGTTCCATTTTCCTGGCCTCCTTTCCATTCTGGAAAATCGTGGCCTCCTTCATCATGGCAGAGACGGAGAATCTGGACCTGGTGCACAGATCCCAGTGAAATCAATAGCAGCCCTGCGGTTTCCAAACTCACCCTCCACCATAAACCACCCAGATGTTGTTTCTATGGAAAGCAGCTGACCTGGAGCAGCAGCATAGCTTGGAGATCTTGCTTTGGATGAATGTGGCCACCGAATCTTGGCACATTTGGGTGGGAGCTGGATTTACAGAGGTAGAGGAAATGGATGAAAACGGGGCCCCTTTATTGACCCAACACAAGAGGGTCCACCTGTGCTGTGTCCCACTGCTCTGCAGGCTGATCGATGGAGTCGGATCAAGTAGGGCACCCGATCTGAAACTGGACTGCAGGAACAAAACGATTTGCTCGGCTTTCATTGCCTTCAAAGAGGGTCCAGTCCTTTAATTTGGTGCCCAACAGGCCTGTCTCTTGCCTGGCACCCGCTGAAGGGATCTCCAGATGGTTGGGCAGCCGAGCGTCGCTCCCTCAGCAGCCCTGTCTCCTGGCCATACCTACCCCCTCCTGAAGAAGTTGTGCCAAGTGCACAATAAAGGTGAAGCGAGTTTGGATTTATTAATTAGAAAACCCAAGAGCTCTCTTGAAGATAAAAGAGGGATAGATGTGTCAGTGATGAGAAGTTTGACATGCTTAAGATAAAACTTGAAATCAAAAGCCTCTGAACCATTTCAAGCTCCATTGCTGAGGATTCGTTCCCAAGTTCAAAGTCGGGTGTTGTGCTTAACACATTCAGTTTGATCGTTTGGGCAGCGATACATGTGGCGCTTCCTCTCTCTTCCCCCTCCCCTCCCCCAGTGTCTCCTCTCCCTCTCCTTCCTTCTCTCCTCCATCCAGAGGGACTCGGAAAAGGTAGGAAGTCAAGAGGCCACCCGTTCTTGACAAAGGTTGGGTGCCCTTAGGAGAGATTGTGGCTGGCATTTACAGGCCAACCCCCTTCTAGACCAAGGGGCCTTTTCTTCCCTTTTGTGGTCAGGAAGGAAAAGGGGGGAATACCCCTTTATTTCCATCCACTGGAGGGTGAAAAATGCACGGATCCTGGGCTGGGCATGAATATTTATAAGTCCCAAAGACATTGACTTTATGTTAAAAGAAATCTCACTCAACTCTTCCATGCATCCAACTTGATATTCAGCCATGACATTCTCGTTCCCTTTTGTATTTATTGCTGGCTTAGAAGTAGTTTTATATCCTGCTGGGATGGGTTGATGGAGGGGGGGAAATAATGAAGTTAACTGCTCTGGAGAAGGCAAAGAGGAGGGGGGGGGGCGGCAGGCTTATTTTGTGTTGGCATTTGGGCTGCTAAACCTAGTGGTGATGGGCGGGGTGGCCCCTCTTTTTCAGATGCCAAAGCACCAACTGAAGAAATCAAAAATAAGCTTTAATATGCTTCCTAAATGGGGCACACAGCCCTCCTTCCTGGAGGGGGACATGCAGCCTCAGTGGGGGGGGGGTTCTGGTGGGTCCTGGGGGAGGGCCATCATCCCATGCGGTTTTGTATCTGTAACTAATTTTTGTGTTCCATCTCCTCTCCATCTCCCCCCCCCCCAAATCTCCCTATCCTGGGGGGGGAGGGGGGGCTAACTGCTGCTGGATCTCACCCCCCCCCAAGCCAAGCCAAGCAAGAGCTGCGTCATCGTCCATCACCTTCTAGCCTCCCAGCCCAGCCGCTAACCGCCATCCTTTTATTTGGCTTCTTTGCTGATTTGTTGACCATTTTTGTGTTCTGCTCATTTCTTTTTAATTTGCTCTTTTTTTCCCCCTGTTTTCTTTTTCTTTCTTTATGTGTTTTTTATCTAGATCTTCCCACAACTCTCCCTCCTCCCACCACCACACTTCCCACCATCACCACCAACTTCACCACCACCAACATCGCCACAGGTACGGTACCTCCCCCAGCCCTATGGGTCGAAGCCTACAGGTGTTGCTGTACCTTCCCTACCAGGGGGACCGGGGGACGGGTGGAGCGAAGGGACCATGAAAGAGAGAGGAAAAGGGCTCCTTTCCAATTCCGTTTATTTCTGATTTATTTTGGTGTTGTTTGTTTCCCCCCACCCCCCCGCTCGCCTGGGTGACCCGAAAGGGTTTGGGATGTTGGCCTGGCAAGGGGCTCCTTAACGCCTGAACCACCCTTCCCAACAGAGGCAAACGTGGCTGGGCTCTTTAGGGGACTGTAGTCTGTGAGTAGGTGTGACCAACTTTGGCTCAACCCGAGTTCTCCTTTTCTTTCTTTAAAATACAGAGAACCGGTTCTCCTTTTCAGCTCTGGTCCGCAGGCGTCGCCCTTCATAAGGACAATTAATTTGATTTTTGGTTTCCATGCAACTTCCTCGGCCTCTGCAGCTGCCAGCCCCATTGCACCCACGATGGCTGCTGGCTCACCCCTTCGCTCGGCACCTTGAAGCCCCTCCCTGGCCCTTCCCACGCATCACCCTGAGCCACCCTTTGGCCACTCCCTACCTGCCATTCCCAGGGCAGATGTCTCAGTTCCAGCTGATCCCCTGAGCGTAGCCACACCCTGCCTCCCTCACCTATCCTCCCGGGGTCTTCTTTGCAGGGTTTCTCTTCTTCTTCCCTCTTGGGCTCCTGGGCAGAAGTGGACTTGTGGGTCGAGCCCAGCACGGGAGGCAAGATTGTGCTCCTCCCACTTGAGAAGCCGCCCGCGTGACTTCCACCTTGCTTCACCTGTCCTCCTTGGGCCTTCCGTCTGTCTGTCGTGACGCTCTCATCCCTCTCCTAGAACACACAGGCTCTGCTTTCTCTGAGGAGGCTCAGAAATGTTGGGTCTACTGAAATAACAAAACCTTTCCTCTCCATGTGCCTTAACCCTCCTTTTTCCTTGTGTTGACCATCAAGTGTTTTGCCTCGTTACCATTTTCTCCTTCCAGGCTCTTAAGGAAGCCGATACCTTGAGAAAGTCCTCGTTTGCGTGGCTTATTTATTTCCACCGTTGTGTAGTCATAGCCTACTTGGTGGGTTGCTCAGTGCTGTTGATTCCAGGTGACCTTCACCCCCTCCAAGGAGCAGATCGAGGGCAAGCCAAGGGGCCCCCCATAAAGCCAGCCTTCCTCTCATCACGATCACCTCTGACCATGTAAAAGAGCTTCCTTAATTTGAATTAGTGTCTTTTGGTGTCTCGGGGTGCTCATTTGATGGCTGGGAGAAATTGCAAGTGTGGGAACGCCTGCAGCCTCCGTGTGCTCCTCCTGAAAGCAACACAAGGACCCTGCCCTGCCGTGTGCCGGTTGCTCTCATTCCTGGCTCATTGCTCTTAATTGGGCTCCCTGAGTGGCAGGAGGAGATGGGTCTCTTTGACCCTTTGATGGGTCCCCCTCATTCCCATTGATCATCCGTGAGACTTGCCAGGCGTTTGGACTGACTCCTGAAAGCAAAATCTCAGGTGTTTCAGAAAGCAACATAGGTGCTTTGCAGACCCCAGCCAAAATCCTCTTTCCCAAATGGGCTGTAAGATGAGAGGTATACCCCCTTTTTTTAACCTGCTCTATTTGCTTCTCACCTGAAATTCCTCTTCCGTGCCAAGATGTTAGTTTTACCCCATTTTCCCCTCTGCCTTTCTGCGTGCAATGAAGATGGGCCTTCCCTCCCACCTTCTAAGCTCGATGCCTCCTGAGCTGGTATGTTGCTTAATTTTGTTGCCAGATTGCTGCTGACAGATGCTAATCTTCTTTATAGAGTGTTGGGGGGTCTTTCTCCTCCTTGTTTTTATGTTTCTCTTCCTGCTGTGCATCACCTGCAGCCAAAGAGATGAGACGAATAGGCCCTTTTGTGTTGAGTGATTTGGGCATCTTTCATATCTTTGCGGAATCCAGGCTCCTCTCAGAGGTTCCCTTGGGCTTTGATGCTTGTGTGCATGCCCAGGGGTTTGGCTCTCAAGGGGGAAGAAAGGATTAATTCAGTGGGTTTAAGCTAATTGGTTCGGCATAAATTTGTCCTTGGCGGGAAGCACTATTCCTGAATCACGAAGCCTGTTTTCCCCTTCAGAAGGTGCCTTCTCTAGATAGCGTGGAAGAGGCCTTCCTCCCGCAGGAAGAATGATGAGATGCTTTTCTAGAACAGGGCTCTCCAACCTTGGCAACTTTACAACATGTGGACTTCAGCGCCCAGAATTCCTCAGCCAGCAACGTTGCCCAGGTTGGAGACTCCTGCTCCGCAGAACGTGCATTAATGCCTTTCCCAAGATCTGCTCCTGACTCGTTGGCTCAAGTTTCCTTTCCCACCTTGGAAGACTCCAGAAGAACGGGGACTGTGGTTCCCAAGCAGCCAGTGGGAGGGCCTGGATGAAGGAGCCGGAGGGTGGCCCATCCTTTGCGTTCTTCCCAGTAGACGTATTTGAAGAGCCTGCAGTGGGAAAGGCGGGAAATACAAATCCATCTTGTTGATTCGGAACTGATAATTTGACATGGCTGTTCCGGCAATGCAGACAAGAGAGCACGAGACCAGTTGCGCCGCCCAGTTATGGTCACCTCATTGTTTGGAGGCCTTTGTGCTCTCTGAGCCTGATTGTTTTCTTGCCATTGTTTCATTACCCAACTAGGTTACAATCTCAGGGCTAGAAGAAGTGGGGTTGACTCTCTGTTGATACATCACAGCTTGCCTGTTGGTGGTGGTGGTATGTTCTTGTGAGTTCCTTGATTAGGCTGTTAAGGAACTACCAAGATCACCTCCACCAACTGACAGGGCAAGCTATTTATCAGTTAGAAGAAAGCAAATCCCACTTTTACAACTGGTGATGTTCCCTAGTTGGGTCATGAAATGTCTGCAAAAAAACCAACCAAGCCCAGAGAGCACCAGGGACCCCACAGTTCAACCCTGAGCTACAAATTCTCTCTTCGATTGGTAATTGGTCATGGAATTCCCTTTTAAGCACTCACCCACCCCCCAAAATATGTCCCCCTGAGCGTTCCCAAAAGGCCCCTTAGTCTTCGGCCCATGTGGCTCCCACCTCAAGGATTTGGCCATCTTCGTCCTTCCTCCTTTCAGCCCCAAAACACTCTTGTGGCAACACACCATCTGGCGCCGAGGTGCAGTTAAGCTGAGATTGCCACTCCAGCAATTTTGTCAGATCCCCTCTTTTGATGGATAGGATCTTGCCGCGTTGCTGTGTCTTAGTAGACAAACTGTGTATGTATTTATCTTATCGGGAAGCCTTGATATCACCTGCCTGGAATTTAACAGTCTCTCTCTCTCTCTCTCTCTCCAAACAGAGGAAAGGTGAGGGGACCAAATCCTGACCTCCTCCTTTTTTTCTGCCAGGGAGTGGGTGGCCTGTTTCAATATGCTTGGGTGTATTATCTCCTGTCAAATGGCTACAGAAATGAATTTCTGTGGAACTCGGAGCCACCCATTAGCCTTAAAAGCCTCCACAGGCAAACACCGGTGATTAAGTGGCAGCATAAAACTCCAGGAGTCTATTTTCTTCTCTTGTGCCGAAGGTTTCTATCACGGAAACCATTCTCCAAATGAAATTAGCATAATTACCCACCTTTTATGCAGGGCTCGCTAGGAAGAACGCTTGCCTGAGAGGCTGGGAGGTCTGCTGCTACTCTTACCTTCCCGTGCAGCCCCCCCCCCCTTCCCTTTCAGCAAAAGGCGTATTGTCTGAAAACCTCCCTAGGAACCCGCCTGCACCCATTCCAGTCAGGCTGAGTCTCTGATTTTCTCAGGCGCTGCACAGGGGCCGGTCTGCCACAGGAGGGATCTCAGAGGCTCCCCTTTCACTCCACAGGCTCCCAGTTGTCCAGGCCATCATCCCAAAGGGGCAAACAAGCATGCTGATTCACTTAACGGCTGGGGCAAAATGCAGTTGTATTTTGGGTAGAGGTCACTTAACAACCACAGCGAAAGATCCGGTCCCAGTTGCAGTCGTTAGCCAAGAACTACCTTTTAATGTCCTGGATTCTCTCCAGGAAGCGACCAACCAGCCCGCCCTCTCTCCCCTCCCCCACCCAAGCCCAGATCTTTGGGTAAGGCCCATCACTTCCTGTTATTGCATCATGCACAATGGGGCAAAGTCTCCAGCACCATTTCCTAGTTGGAGGGGGAAAGATGTAGTTCTCCCCAGTTATTTATTCTCTTCATTGGCTTCTTGTGCCTCTAGTAAAATGTCAAGTTAATTTAGCGTGGTCCCTGCGATTGCCTGACCTTTCCAGCCTCTTGCAACCACATCAAAAGGGAGGGGTTCGGGGGGGGCTCTCTCCTGAAGCGGCAATGTTTCTGCCACTGAGCTCGGCTGGCATCTTGTCTTCTTGCACCGAGGTGTCTGCAGGTTTTACGTCCAACCTGAAATCAGTTGCAGCACCTGAGAAGGAAAATTTGCATCAGGCGGAGTCCATCAGAAGCAAAACCCAGAAGGTTTTAGAAATCCAGAGGGATTTGGGTGGGAGAAGCCATTTCCTCTCTCCCTTGTGCAGCTCATGCACTGGCCTCTGGCTCTTCCCAGCCTTCCCTCTCAAGGAAGCTGCTCCCAAGCTCCTCCTGCCCAGAAGAAGCCCAGCTCGGCCCACCCTTGCCTTCTGCGTAGGGACCCCCCATCCAAAACACACATGTCACTGCCTACACAGGCCACCCCAAACCCAACTCTTCCATGCTGGCCGCAGCTGAGCACTGATCTCCTTCCTTTGCACCCCAGTTGGCCTGACCTGCCTGTGGTTCTAGATGCTCTCTGTATCTAAGGAGGCTCTCTACCTTCAGGGGCCTCCAGCGCTCCGTCAGCAAAAGGAAGCCCACCTGGATCCCCTCGGGAAGCCGTGCTTAGCACAGCAAATGCAAATTGCCCTGACATCCACTTTAGCAGTTTGGGTGGGGGCTGGGGGGGGGGAGACAAAGGCTTAGGCAGGAGACCTTTGATTAAACAACCCTTCCGAGGTGTGGTTTCTCGCTGATGCAAGACGGTTCCCATTTTGCTAGGGAAGGAAGCTGGTGTGGAGAGCGGAGAAGGGTGAAGCATTAAATCACAGCCCCCTGTGTGCTTGCCATGCTTCAAGTCATAATAATAACAATAATTTTCTGCGCTACACAAAATTCCTAAACCGATCCTGATTATTTTTTTACAAAACATCCGGTCTCTTAACACGCTCGGGTGACTTGGACTGCAGATCTGCTGGCCTCCATCCCTCTTCCTCTTCCTCTCTCCGTCTCTTGCACGGCTCTTTTCTTTCCACCTTCTGGTGTGAACTGAGCCATTCTTGAGTTTCCCTGAAATGTAACCCAGATGAAAGGGAAAATAGGAATGCAGGTTTCCAACCACCCTTCGCAATCCCAGAAACCAGGTTCCATCCTGCTCTGCTTCTGAGATGCTTGGGTGGGCTCCAGATTTTCCATCTTGGGTGAGGTGCCTAGAAGGGGGACTGCCCAGTTCAAAACAAAATGATGGTACATTGCAAAATCCTCAGATCCAAAATCCAGTAAGATAAATAAAACTTAATACGTACAGAATTATTCAATAAGGTTCATATCTGAGCCGAGTTATCTCTGCCAAAAATCATTTTGTTCTATCACGGTGATCTTCCGGCGGCATTGGGCCCAGATCTTGGGGAGGAGACTTGGCTCCGTGTCTGCGGGCTGCTCCCGTGCCCATCAGCCTGGGCCTACTGTGGGATCCGACCAGCGCCTTGTCCTGGGGCTGCTGGGTGAAAAGAGGGGTGGGCAACCGAAGGCCAGGCGGTTTTTCAAGGCCTCCTCTGACTCCTTCTACCCAATTTCCAGAGGCCAGGCTTTGCTTGTGCAAACGTTTAGGGCATTGATTAAAAAATATGTCCTTGGGTTTTCATTTTCATTTTAAAAATCCATTCTGCGGGAGACTGTGGACTAATTTTATGGATTAGTTTTTAAACCCTCAGTCTGTCACATTCAGTGAACAATTTTAAGTTGGAGAGAAGCCATCGGAATAGACCAAACTCTGCCGCAAAGCAGGTTCAGCTCCATGGTTCCCCATGAATATTGCTAAGCTGTCTCAGGGGTGGGGGGCTTGTTCGTGATTTCCTCTTCCCAACCTCGTTAAAAATAAGGATCCGAAAGGCCTGGACTCTTCCAGCATTTCCCACTTTGGTCCTGCATAGTTGGGTGGAGGAGGCAGAAACCACCCGCCTGGCAATTGCTCTGGAATCCGAGCTGCTTCTTGCTGCTCTTTCCAAAGACTGAAATGGCTTCAGAAGGAGGCCTGCGTTGTGCGGTGCGTTGCCGGAAAGTGCCTTATACGGGTTTCTCCCTTCGCGCCTCTCCCTCTTTCGCCAGGCAGAGGCGGCGTTGAAGTAGGAAGGCTGTAGGAGGGGCTGCCTTGCCCGGAGAGGCTGAGGCCCCTTTTATCGACTCCGCTGCTCGCTGTGGCTCATCCATCTCTTCCCCCCAATCTAATCGCAACTTTGCCATTCCAGCTGCAGCCAACATGATGTTGTTTGACTTGGTGTGTTTGTTCACCTTAACCGCTTGAAACTTTTGCGTCCCACTTCTGCTTCTTGGTCTCCTGCTCTGTCCCTGGACAGGAAAAGCCAGCTGCACTGCGAGCATGGAACCATGCTCCTTAACCCATCCTCTTTCTCCAGCGCACAGAGAGGGGTCCTGATTGCTGCAGGGTTTGGCGTCTCCTGCAGCCCCCCAGGAGGGCACACGGGGTTCCTTACGGAGACGCCTCCAAATTGCAGAACAGAAGGCCCGGCTCAGGTGCCTCAGCTGGGCCAACCCCTCCGTCTTGACCCCAAGCCCGCACCTGCACACAACCCCCGGGGTGCCCTTCCTAGGAAGGCCGCCTTGGCCAGGCCATGGTAGTAAGAGAAGGCCAACCTCAAGCTTCCCGTGTTGTTTGCACTGCCCTGGGGTAGTTTTGTTGCTCTGGCTTGGCTAGAGCTGCCTGCATAAGAACATCTCCTGGTATCCTGGAACCCTTCCAAAGGTGTCTGTGGCAGAAGGGAGTCTCAGACAGTTTGTTGGTGAATTGCAGGCATGTCACTTTGGGCCAGATGCCTCTTTTAGTTGGGCAGAAGAGCTGGTCTTCTGTCAACATCAAACCTATTAGAAGGTTCCATCTGTAAGTATGATGCCTCCTGGTCCTGTCCCACCAGCATTGGGGTAGTCCAGATATTGGTTTATGTTTTGCCCTGGCCCTGCTCTGGGAAGGCCAACCCACTCTCGGAAAGGTGACCGTGGTCGAAACACCACCCTGCCCTCCTCGTTTTCCAAAGTGGGGGGTCATTTGTAGGCTCAGTTGTGTGTTGCAGCACATTGCACGAAGACACGCTTTTTCCATTTCAACATTGCCTCTGCTGACTCGAGAAAGCTTCTGGGGGTCCCTCAGCAGGTCCCTGGATCTGCACAAGGGGATTAGGATTGTGTCGGGAGACAATGTCACCCAACAGAGCCGCACCGAGAGAGCAGAGAAGCTGCTGAAGACCCCCGCCGTGGTTTGGTGCTGTTGAAACAGCCTGTGCCATGTTCGGCTTCTGTGTGATGTTTTAGGACCGGGTTTCAGAGAGCAGAAGGATGGGCTGACCAGTCAACAAGGCAGGCCAAGCCAGCACTACCTCCGGTGTAAGCTGTAACTCTTCAAACACTCTGGTGCAGAGCAAACTCCAGGCAACCTTTGGGGTTGCTATGCTGAACCCCCAAAAGCTGCAGGACTATCTGGAGGGTGGGTATCAGGAGTGGTGGTCCCCAGAGAACAAAGCCCCCTGCAAAGAACTGTATTGTGATCTTGACACTCCAAGAGACACTCACGATTATTCGATCCCCTTCCGCCTGGCTCTCCAAAATGTCTCCCACTTACCCACACCCACTCTGGGGAAAGGATGTGTGTGTTGGTGTCCAAACGGACCTGTCCCATAGAACTCTGGCCCTGCTTTGTTGTGCCAACTGCAGCAATCGGGAAACGGCGAAAGGTTCAAGAGCGGAGGGGGGTGGGTTTTTGCAGGACCCCCCTCTTCCCCCTCTGCCAAGGTGGCACCTGCTGTCCCCCTCCCTCATCTCCGCCTGGCTTGCTGGAGGCAAAGCTCCTCTCCTGCCACAGCCTGGGATTTCCAGTGGCCAGAAGGCAGCGGTGGGGGCCTTCCTGCCCCTCCTGCATCTGGGGAAGGGGACGGAGGCCGTGGACCCTCCAGGAGCCAAGCCCACCGCAGAGGCAGTGTTTGAATGTTCAAAGCCTTCAGAGGACTCCTCCCCCCCCCCCCCCCCAGCAACCTCTCCTGTCTCAATCTGGAGCTGCTTTCGGCTTCCCTGGGGGGGGGGGAAGCAGGGGTCTCTTCAGCTTTGCATGCCCCCCGCCAGAAAGCAGCACTGTTGCCAACCTCTGGATGCCAGGCATCCCAGGGGTCTTCCCCCCCCCCCCACCCCCAGGCTCCCGGCTTAAAAGCACAAGGCATGCCTCTTAAAACAGTGCAACTCACTTCAAATGCTTTGGCCTTTCATTTTATGATTGCTCGTCACGCAAAATTCTTGGAAAGCTTGCTCTCATATATGATCTGTTCCATTTTTTTTCCATTTCCCTTTTTTGCATGCTGTACCTCCTGTTTCTTCCCTTCCTCCAAACTCTGTTCCCGTGTGTAGACACAACGGCGGCGACAGAACCGGCAGTTCACGGTTGGTATTGCATTCCTGTTTTCTCCTTTTGCTGGGCTGAGCTGAGGGGGCAAGGCAAGCCTGGGAGAAAAGTGGGGGGCGGGGAGGGGCTGAGAGGAAATTGGGGCAGGGGAGAGCCACCTTCCCAAAAGGGCTGGTCTCAGCCCCCCCTCCTGGTTTTTAAGGCCTGAAAAGGGGCCCAGGTTGGTCTCTTCTGCAGCCGTTCAATTGCACTCCACACGGCCACTTCCCTACACCTGCAGAAGTGTTGGGATACAACAGAAAAGGAATCAGGGCCCCACTTTCATTTTTAATATCCTCCCTGCATGTCTTGGTGATTTCCTGAGGTGCACCAGAGAAGTGTGAAACTTCCATATCCCCCAGGCAGGGACATAACCTGAACCTTTCAGCCGCAGGCTGGCTCCCACGTGGGCTGCCATCCCTGGTTCAGGACCGATGAGTGAGGCAGACTCCCTCGCGCCTCTCTTCCTCTTTCCAAAGTTGCTACTCCCATCTTGGGCAGCTTCCTCACCCGAGTGTCAATTTTCCAAGTGGGAGGATATTGTGGGGTCTTAGCCAGAGTGAAACAAATACCGGAGAAACAACTTTAATTCATTAAGATGACTGTGCTTCAGTTAAAATAGGCTTCCTGCATTTATGGCTAAAAATGCTCCCCTTCTGTCTTAAGAGACACTTAGCTTGGCAGCTCATTAGAATAACTGCCGGGAAGAATAAAAGAGAACATTGGTTGTATCTGTACAGGTTAAGAATCCTGATCAGACTCGGTGGAGTTTGTGTCTCAGCTGGTCCAGTGGAATTTCATTGTTGACTTCGTCAGAAGCTGCCTTAATACAGGTGGCTCGTCGGAGGAGGGAGGCTGTACTCCTCTGAGTGGTACATTTGCTGTTAGAAATCGTGAAATTTAGCCTTGTTCCACAGCAAAGCTATGCTCTGCTTCTAAATGATGTCTGTTCCCAATTTTATTTTACCAGGAAAGATACATATTCTGTGATCATTCAGTTGAAAGATTGAAAATTCATGAAGATTGCCAGGAGTCTTAAGCAGTCTTTTCCAATTAGCTAGCCTGGCTTTGGGTTGGGAAACTGCCAGCTAGGCTGGAAGGAGAGAGCAAGCGAGGATCTAGCTTGGAGTCCTTGCATAGGACAAGCAGCATAAACTTTTAACTCCCCCAAGAGCCATGAAGCCTTGTCTCGCCCTTCCCAGTAGGGTTCTTGTAATATAGGTGCTAGACAATGAAGTTACTGACTTTCCTTATTCATGAGAGGTTGTTTGCATCAGACAGTTTGAGTGGAAATCCAGAAAAGTAGCAAATTATCTATTGTTGAACCAATGTTTTTCAAAGTTTCTGTTTTTTTCAACAGAAAGCAAAATTCTATCAGAGTCTGCAACTCTCTCTTGTGACCATCTTGGTATTATGGACAAAGTGGGATGATTCATCGCCCATTCCTTTTTGGAGTTATTTTAGCTTGCCCAATAACTGCCTGCTGCTTCTTCCAGAGAAAGCCATTATTTCTTGAAGAGCTGCCATTATGTACAGCAGCACAAATTGTGCCATTGTGATTGCCTCTCATTTGATGGTGCCTTGTAATGTGAGACATGAAATAGTTGAGAAGCCTGGGCACCAGATCCCTGGGGCCATTTCTATGCTTCCACCATCAAAAGAAGAGTCTTCGGTTTTTCAGCAGTGGCAAAGAAATATTTCAGATCAAGTTAAAGAACAGAATAAAACAAAGCAAGTTGAGAGGCGCTGACCTGAAAAATCTCAGTATTGGGATTTTCAGTCTGTGTCATGAATCATTCTGGATAGCAAGATAGGCCACATATAAATTTAATAAATAAATAGATGGATCCATGATCACCAAAGACGGCGGTGCGATGGCTTAGTGGTTAAGATCCTGGGCTTGTTGGCTGGAAAGCTGGCAGTCAGGTTTGAGACCCGAGAGCCACACAAAGGGGGGTGAGCTCCCATCCTCACCCCAGCTCCTGCAACCTAGCAGTTTGAAAGCATGCAAATGCAAGTAGATAAATAGGTACCACTTTGGTGGGAATGTCACAGTGTGCTGTGATGTCATGCTGGCCACGTGGCTGCAGAAATGTCTTCAGACACTACTGGCTCAATGGCCTTGATATTGAGATGAGCACCACTCTCCTATAGCCGTCAAGGACTGGCGGAGTAAAAGCCACGGGGACTCCTTTACCCCACCGTGACCACCAGCTGTCCCATGGCAGGGATCCTAGAAACCTTCTATGTTGGCTTTAAATAATATGTTGGTTTGCAGTCATTTACTCTGTTTGGAAGCCTCTGAGAAGCAAATCGTGGCCTAGAAAAGAAAGATCGGACACAAGGAAAAGGAGCAGAAAAGGTTGCCTTTGTTTTGAGGTGCAGTCAGTCGTTTCCGAGTATCATTGGCCAACATTCCCTCACTCTCCAATTTGCAAACTTACTCACCCTGCGCTTTCTGCCTTAAAAGGGGGGGGGAGGGGGATTCCTTGAGACTCTCTTTAGCAAGGTGGCTCTTCCCCCCATCCCCCCTCAGCTCCTCGCCGTCTCCTTCCAAGCTTGCATTGCCGGAGTGTGTCTGGAGTTGATCGGGTGTTTCTCGTGCGTGTTGGCCATTCTGTTCTGACCAGCATCCAAATAAGCATCAGCATGTCTGTGGATGGGGAGAAATGCATGATGGGTGTGTTTCCCCCCCCCTCCCCCATGGAACCCAGGGAATTTCTCCCAAAGCATCCCAGGTTAGAGGACAGCCCCAAAAGGCGCCTGCTCCAGGGTGCCTGGAAGGGAGCAAGCTGCTTGGCCCTGCCCCTCCCTCCCTCCCACCTCTTCCCTTCCTCTTAGGGGAACCTGTCCCCGAGAAGAGATGAGTTTGTGCATGCAGGACTGCAGCCCCCACTGCCGGACCCTCTCTCACGCCACGGGGCTGACCCACAGCAATGCATGGCAAGTTTAAAGCACGGAAACTCTTCCCTCTCCCTGGTGCCAAGGACTCCATGCTTCCAGATTTCTGTATGTGTCTCTGACCTTTCCCAGCTGCCTTCCTTGCCCCAGAACTCTGGTCCAAACGTGCTCCGGACTCCTCCGCCCTTCCCAACTCTCCTCTCCGCTTCACTCTCCCTCATCTTTTCAGATGCCTCTTTTGGACCAATTCACTCCTCCAGACCGGTTGAACGAGGAGAAAGGCTTGTTTATCCAGCTGCTTCCCAGAACATACTTAGTATTCCCAGAAAGGTCCAGGGACACTTTCTCGCTCTGGAATGCTTTTCTCCCTTCTGCACACGGTGCTCCTGTGCCCTTTATCCTCAGCGACCTCTCAGTGCCTGCAATGAGAACTGGAGCGCCCTTTTAAAACCCAATCTGCATTTCAATGACACCCTTGACAAAGAGAGGAAATACACCCGGAGCTCTCGAGAGCTCCCTGTGGCGAGGCCAGGTGTAGCCCTCCCCACCCAGGCAGGCAGCATCTGTGCAGCCCACCTCCCCCATAAAAGTGGAGAAACCCTGTTAGGGGTGCCGGAGGGCTGTGTGATCCCCTCCCTCAACTACTCCTATTAATTGTGGCCTTTAGGGGAACTTGGCGTCCCTCAAAACTTCTTCCTCCTCTCCTAATTGTCCTAAAGTCCATAGCCTATAAATTCACTCCATTTAAATTTTAGTGTTCTAGCACAGGGGTCTCCAACCTTGGCCATTTTACGGCTTGTGGACTTCAACTCCCAGAGTTTCTCAGACAGCTTTGCTGGCTGAGGGACTCTGGGAGTTGAAGTCCACAAGCCTTAAAGTTGTCAAGGTTGGAGACTCCTGTCAGCTAGCATTTCAGAACTCCAATCTCCATAAGTGAAGAAACTCCATGTCATTCTCAAAGCCAATGAAGCCAACTAGGAGCAGAAGGCAGAGAAATGAAGTTTGTGCTGTGGATTGTGTTTGTGTGTAAAACCCATTAAATTTCAACAGCTACAATAGGCCATAATAATGTCATAGACTGTCCTTTAAAAAAAGCCCATGCAAAAAAAGAGGAGGAGAGGAAAAATGAAATAATGCTCTATTTGTCCAATCAAATATAATTAAATAGTAACTTTGCAGCAGGATCAAGCAATTGATCACACAGGAAGATCCTTTGAAGCAGGGGTCTCCAACCTTGCAACTTTAAGACATGTGGACGTCAACTCCCAGAATTTCTCAGCCAGCACAGCCAGTTAGAATTCTGGGAGTTGACGTTCACAGGTCTTAAAGTTGCCAAGGTTGGAGACCCCTGTTTTAGAGCAACATTTCCCAAACTTAGTGACTTGTAAGATGTGTGGACTGCAACTCCCAGAATTCTAACTGGCTGGGGAATTCTGGGAGTTGAAGTCCACACATCTTAAAGTCACCAAGGTTGAGAAACACTGCCTAGACTGAGGGCTAAACCCAGACTTAGCCAAGTTTATGAGCTGGCAAATTGAAACGAATATAAGCTGAAACAATTCACAGTGACCTTCTGCCAGCATAATTAATTCATCAGGCCCATGGCTGGAATCTGGGTTAAGATGGTTACATGTGGCCCTTGTTTATAGCAAGAACTTCCAGAGCAGCTTAGAAGGCGATGGCTTAGACTTGGCTTTCTGCTCTTCACTTGGGCAGGTTCACGCAGAAATGAAGATGACACTTTGCCTTACTCCGCCTAGGGCCACCTAGGGGTGGAGATTAAGTGGAGTCATGGCTCTGCAGTGGCGTAGACCTATAATGTCAAGCACCCAGTTTGCTTGGTCGTAACTCAACCCAAAGAAGAGGGGGAGCCGTTGTTGCAATGTGGAGGCTGCCCCACTGACCATCTCTGACTTTTGATGTGTTGTGCAGCTCTGCTTTCCTCCTGATTTCATGGCTTGGTTTGAAGAGCATGTGGAGCTTTGATAGAGCCTTAGCTGGCCCACCAATCTTGGCCTTACCTGAAAAGAGAGATGGCCTTGTTATCTCTAGATTAGGGTGATGGAACTTGCTCTACGTGAGACTGCCCTTGAAGGCCTCCCTCATCAAAAGAACAACAACAACAACCCTTCAGCTAATCCAAGACATTTCATGGTGTTCAGTCACACTATTGTAGGAAGTTTTTGAGTGCGATCCCAGGTGCCAGTCACTACCTGGAAAGGCCCTTATGGCTTGGGGAAGGGATGTCTGCTAGGAAGCCCACCAGCAGATCTTCTCCATAGCAGACTCTCTACTTCAGACTGCCACCCTCAGGGCCATCTGGAATCAGGTGCAGAGTTGGGTCTTCCAACTGGCCTTCAAGAATTAAGAAGCAATAGAGGTACCATACTCCATAAATTTACTACTCACTACTTTTAGCACCTGTTTAAATCAAGACATAGATTACTCCTTTAATTGATTGTTACACTGATTTGCATTGCATTTTATATGGTTATAAGCTGCCCCAAAGTCCTGGTTTTAAATCTCAGAAGTGATTTTCTATTTATCATTTTTCAGCGATCCCCTGATTTCTGCCACTCAAACCCTCCAGCTCCATAAAATTTTCATGTTTTCCTATCAGAGCTGTTTGAAAGGTCCCCTCTGCTAATTTCCATCCAGGCCAAGTAGGGCTACCTTTATGTTTGAATGTATGGCTTCTCCGCTGCGGAGTCCCATCAAGGCCACTTTCTTATTTAGATGTTAACCAGCTGTTTTATATCCTGTCTGGAAACTTGAATAAGTGTATTTGCATTATTTAATAGCTCTGCAGACTCATGCTATAAACACATTTCAGGGTAATATTTTCTTAATTTTTCTTTTAAATTTTTAAAGGAAGGAAAATTGATTGCTGCTCTCAGATCAATTCTGGAAGCAGGAGGAATCATGGTGGGCAAATACATATCTGCCGAAGGAAAACGGCTCTCTCATTTCAGTCCAAATGCTTCAATGTTGCCCTCCCTCTTTGGTTCATTTTCACTTCTTTAAATCCATACGGTGAAAGGAGGAGAAACTTAGTTTTCATTTATCCAGAAAGATTGCAAGAATATCCAAATGCTTTCTTATAAAAACGAAGCACAAAGACTTTAAATAGTCAAGCGAATTAAAAAAAGAAGCCAAGGCATTTGTGTGACATGTTTTTAAGATCCATCTTGACTATTTCTCCAAACATTTGTTGACATGTGGGGGAAAAGTTCAACTATTCAATTTCCTTTGCTTTGTAAAAGATGCAGCTTTGCCTGTTTTTTATGACTCGGGGAAAAAAATTCTGACAGTGAAAACAACCTGAAAATAATGTGATCTTAAGCCAGTTTGCTCCAAATCCATAGATTTAAATAGCTCATTAGTCTTAAAGCTTTCTTCCCATAAGCAGGGAATTGATCAAGTCTAGACGCTTAGCTCACCCAAACTAGATCCTCCCCAGGAGCTAGTTAGAAGCCAGAACCAGTAATATAGACAGCACTGGGATTACTGATTGTAATGGACCATCTAAGATCCAAGCCTGCCCAACCTCTACAGATGAACAGAAACGTACCATGTGTTTAGGGCAACTCTGCCCTTGCCAATGAAGTGACCCATGTGTAGGCAGAAGCACATGAGCCTTCAGTGCTTCTGTTCTCTTTTTACTGACATCACAAATCTGCCTGTTTCTGATGGTGGAACTTGGAGATGTTACCCCTAAGTTGTGCCAAGCGAGTAACTCCTCAACCGTTCCAAGACCTTCAGCATTGTAAGGGCTGACAGTAATCTTCAGCAGGGAGGGAGGCCTTCTCATTCACAGGAGTGCTGAAGTTACAAAGGTCTTTCTCCAAACCCCAGAATTGTAAGATGGCCTGATTTCACCAGTCAGAGAAATGGGTGTGGATGGCCACTTGTTAGTTGGGGCTGATGCATCTCCTTAGAGTTTGGAGTGTACAGAAATGGGTTACCATTCTAGAGCGCTTCACAATCGCAGTTTAGACTAGATTATCTCTCTATGAAGCTGCTCTCCAAGGTGACAGTTCAGTGTCGAAGCCAACAGGAGTTCCTAGATGTAAACGTTTTCCCTGCCACAGTGCACAAAAGCCGTAAGAATTTAAGATCTCTTTGTTTGCCCAGAAGAAGGACCATTTGGCTGTAAACAAGGCTATTGATGCAGCTAAACTGGTGGCATCATTGATAGCCAACCTCCTGTAGTCTTGCCATGTTCAGTGGCCAGGAGGTAGCCTCCTTCTTGAAGTTAACTCTGCAATTCAGCAACTGAAACTTGAATGGCCAGCAAAGCCCCCCAAATTTAAAAAAAAAACGAGTTAACCAGCTGACAGCCTACATTGTGCAGCAGAGATGCCTCTGCCTTTGTCAACGCCAGCCTCAGTTCAGGGGGGAAAGGTCTCCTAGGACCAACTTGAACATTGCAGAGTTGGGAAGTGGAAGGAAACAGAAAAGAGTTGCCTGTCATTTGTCAACTTATCACATGCCCTCAAAATGTTCCTCTTTCTTGGAGGCGAGAGAGGCCGAGGTGGAGGTGACTGACTCCGCCGTCCACCTTCTCTTCTCCCAGGGTTTTTCTTCCCCTGGCCTTGTCTCTGTCTCCAAACAGACACGTTGTCTTTGTGGGAGATCCACAGACCTTGACACTCTTCTCCCTTCCATAACCTTGAGCTGAAATGCATCCCCATCAAACAGCCATTTCAAAACTAAGGAAGGGTCACCTGTCGAAACAGACACACTTCAAGTTTCGATAACAAGGTAGTTTCAGGAAAGCTGGAGGAGGTTTCTGGGCTCCAACCCCACCACATACATACATACACACATACAGACACACACACACACACACACACATATATATATATATATATATACTATATATATATATATATTTGATAAGTGGCCTGGCCACAAGACAGACACGTATACAGAAACCTGGAAAAAAAACATGCCACATGATAAGCACCTAAATGGGAGAAGTTCATTAGAAGAACCAACCCTCCTTCATCCTGGGAAATTTTGCAGTGAGACAAGTTGGGGAAATACCTTTTGCATGGATTTATGTGGCTTTGAATGTTCCGCTTTGTGCTTTCCCAATAGAGCAGACCAAGTTTTTTTTAACCCTCTCCTGACTCTGTATTGGTCTTCTTGTAGATTTAAAAGACATGAGAGATCTGCCTGCATGTGTGTTTATATATGTGGATGTACACACGTGCGCATGCATCTCTGATGGAAATTGGCCGAGGAGCTTCCTTTGAAGGCCAACTCGAGTCAGGTGGCAAATGACTTCTGGGAGACCGTCCTCCTCTTGTGCTTAAGTGTTTTGTTTTTCTTGCCCTGTGGAACCCAGAGAAACCTGAGTTTGTTTTTATTTGTAAGGCTTTACTCAGTTGCCCAATACTGCCGAAGAGCTGGACTATGGGGATCTCTCAGGTAAGGGCTGGCCTCCATGTGGTGGTTGTCTTCTGCATCTGCTCCATGCCTCCTTTGCATCTGGCCGCTTCTCCCAGCCACCTCCACAGTTGTGACCCTCCGCAGCCTTCTGGCCCTTTGGACTCTTTGGAGGGGCCGTCTTCCCCCCTTCCCCCGAGCCGACCCTTCCCTCTTCCCAGAAGCCGAGCAGCCTCGGTTGGCCAAGATGGGGGCGTCTCAGCCCCAGTGGCCAGAAGGTTTAAGGGCTGGGGAGAAATTGCCTAACAAAGGGGGATTTGCAAGGTTTGTTGTTGTTGTTGAGGGGAGGAGATTCTGACTCCTCGTTGGAAGCCTTTTTCTCCTTGAAATGTGGATTATTTTGTCAAAAGGGGGGAGGGAGCCTGCAGGTAGCTGCACCTGGGGGCTGGGGGGGCTGGGCTTGGCATGACCACCTGCCCCATCAGGGGAATGGAGGAGGAGGTGGGTTCCTCACCTGCCCACCCAGCCTGCACAATAATTGCCTATCCCGGCTTTATTCCTTTACAGCAAATGGCCCGCCTGCCAGGAAAGGGGGTGGGTGAGCAGCCCGCCCCTCCCACCTTAATGCCTGCCCTTTGCTTTGCACAGGACGCTGCCCTGAGCCCGTAGTGCAGGGGGCGGGGGCCGGCCCTCCCTCTGCAGCAGCAGCAGCAGCAGCGTGTTCTGCTTTGTGCTTTATCTCCTAATCAGCAGCTGCAAATCCAGGCTCAGAAGGCCTCCCGTCTCTCCTGCCTTGTAGATGGTTATCCTTCCATTCTTTTCCCGTTTCTGTAGGGACTGAGTGGGCTCCTGTTTATGCAGCCCCGAGAGCTTCCTTCCCTTTTCTGCAGGTTGTAGAGCATGGCACAATCAAAAGGGACCTGTGTAGTTTGATTAACTAATCAAAAACTGATTAGCACCTTTGTTCATAGGGGATGCTGATTAATCAATTACTATTGATTGCAAGCATGGCTTTGGAAAAGAGATGTCTGGAAAAGCAGCCAATAAAAATTGAGCACCTGTCATAGCGATTAAATTTATTAAAACAAAATACATTATTTTTTATGAAGCTATCTTGAAATGGGTTACCGAAGGGGAACGTATTGATTGGGGAAGGATGAACTCCTTGAATTTCACTCGCTTAAATTAGACACCAAATTCAATTATATTACAAGACAAACTCTGGGTTTAAATGGCCCATCACTAAATTAGAGAAGTTGAGGGGATAAACTGGGCTAATGAATAATGCCAGGCAGCCAAGAGGGGCGACATCCCCTTTTCTGGATTGCTATCATGGGAATAAACTTTCCTGAGTTATCACCATAAATGAGGCCGTCAGTCAAGCTTTGAGCCGCTCCAGAAAGGAAGGCTTCCTCCGGAGGTCCACAGCTGCCCTGAGCTGCATAAGTCAGTCTCTGGAAGCCGATCTCTGAATTCCAGGGAGAGGTTGAATCAGGTCTCTCTTTGTCAGGCTGCAGAAGAAACCCAGAGAACCTGGATTGGATACCAGCTTTGACAGGCTGCAGAAAGGTGGCCGTGGGCGTCCCTCGCAGGGCAGAATCTGGGAGCTGCACCCGTCAGAAGAAGGGAAGGATGTAGATTTGGCCTTGCCTGAAGCAAGGCTGCCCTTTCTTCAGTTGGGGTGGGGTTGGTGCTGTGTAGGTGAGGCAGGAAAACCACCAGGGCTGCAGTTGGGGGGGGGTCTTGGCCCCTCCATTCTCTCCAGATTCTGGGGTAGGAAGAAGTCCTTCCGGTCTCAAAGGCCACCTTTCCTCCTGGAAAGTTTGATCTGCAAGGCAGACTTTGCCGGGGGGCAAAAGAGAGTCAGAGAGGCCTGGTCTGCCTTTGGGCATTTCCAGTGGTGGGGAAACCGAAGTGTTTCTGCAAGGGTGAAGGAGGTCGCTGCACCCCCACAACCACCCAGCCTCATTCCCGGCCGGGCCCTTGCTGCGATGCTGATGGATGGCCCTGCAGCTGGGGGGGGGGGGGCACACATGCAATAGAATGGCAGTTTGGAACATTCCTTTACAACAGGAACTGTTAAAACTTCTGTAAGAGGGAGCTTTAAATCTAAATTTGCCACAATTAACAGCCATGCTGAGCCCACTCAGTAACCATCCATCAGCCTTTTGCTTTTACAGCACAAATGCAGTTGGGAGGAACTCCAGCCCAGTTGGTCTGGCGCTGCCCCTCCTGCTCCCTAAAGAGAACCCTTTAATACCTGGGTCTACATAACTTAGCAGGAGAAAATGAGACCCTGCAGAGCACAAGAGCTAAATTGCAACCATAAAATATCCTGGGCTCCTTAAGTGCTCGGCTTCTATTGCGCCCTGGGTATTCCGCATATCAACCACAATGCCAAGGTGTTTGCAGCCGGTGCTTATGGAGAGCAAGAGGAGGAAACATGGTTGGAAGCCCTCCGTGCCATTGGCACCCAGTTTGCGGGCAGCCTTGTTCTTCCTCTCCCAGCCTTCCCAGTCACTGACACAGCTGGTACTAGAGATGTCGGTGGGGTCCCAGGCACCCTGGATTTCCAGGGTCCCAGCCTGCTCTTCACAGTCTCTATTAGGAGGACCTTCTCTGTCTCCTGTGAACCTAAAACCTCGAGGTCCTGCCCTCCTCCATTTTCCTTGGGCTCAGAATATGGCTAGCTCCAGTTTCATTCCGAGGAGGACGAGAGTCTTGAGCTTTGGGGAATGTCCAAGGTGTAGACAGAGGAATCGGTCCCAATGGGTGGAAACAGAATTGATTCGACTGAAGTTGCTTTTTCCCTCAAGGATAATAGTTCCCCGTTCCCAAGCAGGAAGGTGAATCTTTGCAACCTGTCATTCAGCTGGGCAAACAATGCTGGTTTCTTTAAAAGTGGACATATTTTGAGATGATTTCACCCACTGGGAATGGGCCTTCTTAAAAGCACTTTCGCCCATCCTGATTTGCAGAATTTTGTGGGCTAAATTTTGGAAGTAGCATGGGAGGAAAATGAAGCTAGCTAAGCTGAAATCTTAGAAGAGCTGACGTGTTTCTGAGATCTCAGCTTAAATTCTGGGTGCAAATGGGTTCTTATTGTTAATAAACATCTGAAGTTTGGAGACGTGCAGTTAAAATTGTAAAAATTTGTGGCTGGGTCATTACAATTATGTCAGTTTTTGAAATGCAGCAGGGATTTGTGAATGTCTGTGTGATATTCTCTTTCAAAAACTATATTTCACTTTGTAATGGAAAGCCTGCCCCTAAAATGTTGTCCAATTAATTGGAGACCCCTGTACTAAACAAAGCCAAGATTTGACCTGATCCTCAGTTAAATAGGAGAACATCTTTCACTGTTCTCATAGCCCCAAAGCAGTGGTTGTGTTGCTGCTGTCCAGTTTTGTGGAGCATCTCCTTGCTTTGCACAAGGCTCCTCTGAGCCACAGCTCAGGACCAGGCAGCAGCATCGCCACCAATGATCCTGCTCCCAAGTCAGAGCTCACGGAGTAAGCTTGCAGTGGGGTTCTCTGGGGGCCTCCTGGTTTGCTCCTCCAAAGTCAAGGCTCTGATGTCAAGAATAGGTTTGTTTTCTGCCCATTGCACAGCAGATGCTTAAATTCCATGATGTGGGGGCTTGGTGAATGGCCTAGGCTGCTGCCCCCCAGAGTAGGCACCCCCTCCCCCCAGAGTGTGGGGTTCCCTTCCCTCTGCTGGCTGCTCTGTTGCCCCTGGGCAGAGAGCGCTGGGCACAGGTCTACCCCCAGTTTCCCATCCCTCTTTCTGGGAGGCACCTGGGCAGAAATGCTAGCAGGCTAAGATGTATATTAACATCTTAATGAAAACGCCGTGCATGGATCTACGTTTACTGCTCAGTCTGACAAGAAGGAATTAAATGTCAGAAGGATTTGTAGCATCTGTAATTGAATTGGTGCTGAGAAAAGCAAACCTTAAGGAAGAAAGAATAACACATTAGGATTAGCCAGAAATGTGGCATTTTCTCAGAATTTGCCAGTGAAAGTCCCCCTGCTCAGCTCTGAACTGGCATCTTTGAGCTTCCCCTTAAGAGAGTAGGTGAACTGGGATGGCGCTTTTCAGCTGACGCTTATTGTTAAGGTCAAATAATAGATTTCCCCCAATTGTTCAGTGGAGGCGCTTTGATTTTATCAGTCGGTAACGGTCCCCTCTAAGGTGGAACGACTCCCATTTTTTGCCTTGTTAGACATGTCAACAGGCAGCTGGACAACTAAACCCCAACTGCTAAATTGCCAGGTTGATCAGCAGATAAATCTTCTTTGACACTCAAAATACCCTCAACAGAAAGTTATGTATAAAATGAAATAGCCTAAACTGTCCATAAATCATCTGTGTATACTCTTGGCATTTTTCCATTTAAAAGCTGGACTTTGGCTCCCAGAATTCCCCCCACCCACCTGTCCATGCCTGCCTGTGAATCCTGGAGGTGATGTCCACCTAGATAGATACTGCCCAGCCTCGGATGTGCCCCAGCCTCGGATGTGCTTTAAACTGGCCAAGGTCTTGGTGAGGAACAGTTCCTTAAAGCCTGTCCTCTTCCATAGACCCTCACTGACAAATGAGGGTTAAGACATTGAATTGGGAAAAGCTGATGGGAGCCTTAAGTTCTCAACTAACATCAACTGAAATGTTCTGAAAGGAAAAAATCCCCCAGAAAATCCAGCTGCCTTTTGGAAAAAGCACCTTGGGGACCAACCGCCACTTGGCTCTGGGCACTCAGCAAAGGCAGCAACCCCCAGCAAAGCAAAGAGCTCCCCAAAGCAGCCAAGAGAGAACCAATTGGTCTGTCCCAGCTGGTCCTGCTATCTCCCACCTGAGCCAAAGCTCACAGGTAGAATTGGAGGGGGGATGCTGCTGGATGGGTAATTCTTAGAGTTGAAGCCCACCCAACTCAGAGTTGTGAACGTTGAGAAATGCTGGTCTAGACGCACCCTCTACTCACCAGTGGTGGGATTCTACCAGTTTCCCTACCGGTTCAGTGACTGCGCACTTACGCGCACCTAACACATGTATGTGCAGCTTTCCAGACACCAGCTGAGGCTCTGCTGTGCCAATCAGCTGAGAAGTTAAAGAAGAGAAAAGCACAGGGGTGGGTGGGAGGGCCGAGCCTGTGCTTTTCTATTCTTTCTCCTCTCAGCTGATTGTCGGAGCCTTTTTTTGCTACCGGTTCAATGGAACCAGGCCGAACTGGTAGCATTTCACCACTGCTACTCGCCCTGGAGGCAGAAGGACCATTGTAAACTGTGTCAAAGTACATAGATGTGACTAAAGTCATGCCAAGGGTTCGTTAGGGCATGTGAAAAAGAGACTTTCTGGCCCTCCTAGGTGCCCTGCTCAAAACAACGCCCCTCACCCTGCCTGATCTTCTTCCCTCACCGCAGGTGGAAGGTGGGTAGATTGACCCACGGCAATGGCAGCCTTGTTCCCTCTGGCACCCTCCTTACCTGTCTCCTCCCTGGTGGGAACTAGGATTTTGCTTTTCACATTCCAGTGAGGCAGTTTGCTTGGACAGCATCTAAAGGGGCCTCTGGAAGACTCTTAATTGGAACTGTATTTTTTTTTTTTTTAATTAAACTTCATTTTGCAGCAATTTTCGGCCAGGAGTTATTTACTTACCTCTGAGTGTTTAATCATGGCGCAGATTTGATGCTCTCCGTGGGGATCGTAAATCCTCCTCCCCAACTGAGAACCTCCTATCTGGCCTCCCTCCTTCTCCTCCAAGAAGTCCCATTACCTGGAGCTGTCATGGAGCTGCACACTTGATCGATAAACTTCAAATATTATTAGAGGCGGGGGCCTTCGAGAGAGGACCCTCTCAGGGGAGAAATCAATCTTTCTTAAAAACGGGCTGAAATTTGCACAACCGGCACTTCCTGGCAAAATGCATTTCTCTCCGGCACCAGGGCAGGCAGGGGGGCTTTATTGGCCAGGCGCTTCTTGTAGTGAAAGATTTAAATGGCAAATCCTTCACATCGGACTTCACAAATCATGTAAAGTTAAAAGAATTTTACCATTTCAGTTGCTGCTGTGCTTAAATTGTAAGGGACGGCCAGTAAATCATTTTAATGGAGGTGTCACGATTAAACTCGATCAAAGAAATAAAAAAGAGAGAGAGAGGTGGGGAGAGGCGACCGTGGCTGAGCTTCCTTTCCAAACTGTTAATGTATTAATCAACAGGAGAATAATTGTCTTTTGCTCCCTTATAAATCTCAGTTGCCATTAGAGTTGCAGGGAGGGGCTGCTGGAGCCGCGTCCCTAAATTAAAATTGTTTACATTGCTATACATTAATTTTACGTGGCCATCCCTCACTCGGGGTTCACTGCGGTTTCTCCCCAGCTGAGCAAGTCATTCCTCTTCTGACAGAAAGCATTGGGGAGGGGGGAGTAGAAGAGAGTGAGCAGCTTGTAAAAGCAAATTAATTGCAAGGCAAGATGTTAAATAAATAAAATAAAAGCAATAGGCAATGATTGCTTTTTGTCTTCAGTTCAGAAGAGGTTGATGGCACACTTTTGAAATCTCCCAGAAAAAGGAGGGGGGGACAGAGAGAAGTTCAGGGTTGATCCACCACAGTCCCCAGTTGAACTGCAGTTCACAGGGGAGAAGGTAGCAGATCCTGTCTCCCTGTTGCTCCTTCAGAGAAATTTGGTCTTTCTTTGAGGATGGGGGGACATTTTTTTATGGGGCTGCAGCTACAAGGTATGGATTCCCTATATCAGAATGTGCCCCCCCCAAGCAATGTGTCCATGCTTCCAGTCGCTTCCCCTTCTGCTAGCATCTCCTAATTCCCCCTCCCCCAATGCATTCCAGTAATGCCCAGCAGCCTGAACCACTTCCCGGGTCCCATTCGGGACTCTCTTGGTCTAAAACAGGCACCCCAACCTTGGCAACTCTTAAGTCTTATGGACCTCCATTCCCAACTCCAGGAGTTGAAGGCCACAAGCCCCAGGATTGGCAGGGTTGGATACCCCTGGCCTAAAATAAGTCACACCTGCGCGAGGAAAGGTGACCGAGGTCGCCAGGGTCCATCCTGACCATCTTCTAATTGTGGCAGATTCTCGAGCAGGAGAAGAGAGCGCCATCACGGCGGTGGACCATGCGGTGATCGGCGGAGTGGTGGCCGTGGTGGTCTTTGCTATGCTCTGCCTCCTGATCATCCTGGGGCGGTACTTTGCAAGACACAAAGGTCAGTGTAAGGGGGACGCTTGTCAACCAAGAGTCCGGGCAGAAGGGATCTTGGACATCCCCTGCCCTCCCCCTGCCTGTTCTATGGGCTTAAGGGGGAGGGGGTCTGTCTCATAGACCCAGCTTCTTCCCCACTTTTCCGCCCAATCAAGCAGAAACTTTCCCAGGGCTGGATAGAAGTCCATGCAGCCAGAAGCAAAAAGTGGCTCCTACCACTAGAATAGGGTCCCCAAACTTGGCAACTTTAAGACTTGTGGACTTCAACTCCCAGAATTATGCTGGCTGGAGAATTCTGGGAGTTGAAGTTCACAAATCTTAAGGTTGCCAAGTTTGGGGACCTCTGCACTAGAAGGCCCTCCTAGTCCTCCCTTGCAGGACTTGTAGAGAGTTAAAGATGCCGGAAGGAACTGTGACATTGGTCCAATTTTTTCTGAGGATTTAATCAAGAATCGTGGAGGCTACAAAATCAGTTGGCTTGGCGATCTCACTCTAATCGGATGGACATATGTCGCCCTGCATATTAGGTATTCCTTAAAATGTGTGTGGGAGCTTTGTAGGGCTAAGAACTTTTCAAAATGCTTCCCCCCCACCCAAGAAACGGATGGTCTTCCGCCTAGTTCATACATCAGGCAGGCCCTACGCAGTCTCCTCCTGGAGCTCAGTCTGTATGGGCAAAGGACGTTTTTCAAGACCGTCAGAAGGTCAACTGCCTTGCATCATAATTGGGGCAGACCCCTTCGAAAGATGCAGGGGGGCTTTATTCACCTGTGTTGCTTGGATTCTCATCATGGATACCCCCTTTTAACCCATGCAGCCGGTTGCCAACATCTCTCATCGATAGACTGGATGGGGAGTTGTTGTTGGCTGTGGGGGGCAACGGCCAAGTACACTGGGACTATCAGCGTTCAGCTGTGGGAGGGCAGCCTCCCAGAACGGATGTATAAAGACCTGTAAGGCCAACTTTTCCTTAGAATACCCCTCCAAGTGGGGTGAGGGGAGATTGCTCAGTTGCCAGTGATCAAAGTCCGGTGCCTAATGGTCTGGGACACCAGTCACTAGGGTGTCTCCTGGTGCAATTTGGTCTAAATTTGTGTAAATCCTCAGGCCCCTCCCCCTTCAGAATCTTGGGGAGGACTGATTTGACTTGGAGCTGACTTTGATCAGCCTCCTGCCTGGGGATTTTGGAAGCTGTCCTCCCTCACATCAGGAAGACCCGGAATTAGGGAAGGCCGTTCTCCATGCAGCCCCCTCCCCAAAGCAGTGGGGGGCAGAGGTCCTAGCCAAAAGCTTTTGCATTGTAAGATGGGAAGCATGGAGTGGGAGGCCTGGGAGGAAGACCTGGGGGGGGCGGGGGCTGGGCTGGAGTCTCTCACCTGGCGTGGCAGGATCCCTGAGGCCTCTCTCCTTGGTGCAGGTACATACTTCACTCATGAAGCCAAAGGAGCTGACGACGCAGCCGATGCCGACACTGCCATCATCAACGCCGAGGGGGGACAGAACAATTCCGAAGAGAAGAAGGAGTACTTCATTTAGAGCCCCCTTGTTCCAGGAGGTGCCCAACGGCCGGGCTGAGGGAGGCCCAGCCCTTCCTAGAAGATAAAGACAATGATGTTGGAAGTTGCTACCAGCTTACAGCTTTTTTAATTTGTCTCTTTTGTGTGTCTTTCTTTTTCTTTCTTTCTTTTTCTTTCTTTCCTTTTCTTTCTTTTTATTTTCTACATTTATGGCTGGCAAAATGTGTGGGAGTTGAGGAGTCCCAACGTTTTTTTTAAAAAAGGTGTTCTTTGTAAAGTACACTCTGCTGTGTGACACTTCTGTATCATTGGGTTGTTAATTCTATGGCCAAGATCAGCTTGGATTTAGTTTAGTTCCATCATTTACAGAAAATTCTGTGCCTTGTTTTATCTTTTATTTCATTGGAGGGAGGGGAAGAGAACCTACACTTTCATACAGTTCTTCCTTTTTTTTTTTCTTCCTAGCCTTTCTTGGAATTGTCTTCTGGAATCCCTTGAGAAGAGATTTGAGCTGGTTGGTTATTGGTGGTTTTTTTTTTTTTTTTAAATCTTGTTTGGTTTTGTTAGTTTTCTCTTCTTCTATTTCTTCTTCTTCTTCTTCTTCTCTTTCTCTCTCTTTTTTTTTTTTTTTTTTTTTTGAGATTCTGGGTTCTATTTTGTTGTTGTTGTTTGAAACCGTGTCATCAAAGGAGAACCAGCACACCTGAGATTTCATTGTTTGAAACTGAGTGTATCCATCATCCATCATAAACCCTTGTTGTGAGAGCTTGGACCAATAGGCTTTGTAGGAGAAGGGCAGCCGCTGCCTCAGTTTCCAGTGCAGCAAAGACGAGCACCTGGCCTCGCTCTGCTTCTCACCGAGAGCCAGAAGGGTGCTGACGAGCACCTGCAAGCAAAGTATGTGCCTAGGGAGCCAAGCCTCCTTTCCTTCCGTGCTTTTCCACGCTCCGGAGAGTCTGGACCGGTGCGATCAGCCTGCAGATACTGTGTCCAAGATCTTCCCCAAAACGGTTGCCACGAACGGGGGGGCCCAGATCCTTCGGGGACAGCAGGCGAAGCCGAGTCGTACAAGGGGGAGGAAGGGTTGACTTGGGCTCTGATTATTTGGGTTCCCAAAGGTCCCGTCGGTGGCTCCCAATTTGGCCCAGCATCACTGTAATTTGCTGGAGACAGAAAACTCTGTGAATCGGCCAAACTTGTCCCCTTTTGCTTTTTAAAAATTTTTTCCTCCCTCTTTTCGTTCTGCGTATTCTTTTGGCCTCGTTTGATCCCTTCTTCCCTTTGGTGCTTGGCAAAAGAGGTCACGGCGTGATCTCGGCCTGCAAGCCCTGCCTGTGACCCATATTGGGCACCCCGAAGTCCCCAAGGCAGAGGCTGGGAGAAGCCTGCCACGCCTTCAGGATGTGGCTGTCGGACAAAAGGCAGCGGGGAATGGAAGAGAAGCGAGCTTTGCTCTCCAGCTGGGCAGTCCCTGGGCCTCTGTCCCCAGGAAGTCAGCTCAGCAACGTTTCATTTACTTGATCCAAATTTTTTCAGGCTGAGTGGGTGTGCAAGACAGAAAGAGAGAGAGAGAGAGAGAGAGAGAGAGAGAGAGATTGTTTTCTTTTTCCTTTTCCCTGACTTCAGCTTCCAAATGGAGCCTTGGTTCCCTTCCCCAGGTTCATCCTCCAGCTACCAATAACAGAACGGCTTTCCTCTCTTCCCCAAGGCTAGAAATGGGGGGCACCTCCCTCTCGGAAAGCCTGGGAGGAGATGGAGGAGGCAGGGAGCATCTCGTAGCTCCAGAGTCATCAAGGGCAGTGTTTCCCCACCTTAGCAACTTTAAGACAAGTGGACTTCAACTCCCAGAATTCCTCAGCAGCAATGCAACACTGGCTGGGGTCTTCTGGGGGTTGAAGTCTACTTGTCTTAAAGTGGCTAAGGTGGGGAAAAACGCCCTAGGAAAACTGGGTCTCTCCGGGGAGAATCCACGTTGGAAGCAGGGTTGGCTTACAGGGAAGCACTTAAAGGATACTGGCTGATAGATTTGTATGGCTGTCCTGTTATATACTTGCAAAGATTTATCGTGGGGAGGGCGGGGGGGAGAGAGACTATCATCTCTTTATGTCAACATCTTTTTTTAAAAAAAGAAAAAAGAAAGGCTTTTGAAAATATTTATTTTTAAATTATTGGCACAAACATTTAGACGTTAACCTTTCGCTGAAGAATTTGGCACGCGAAACCCATCCTTTTTAAAAGAACTTTCCCATCTTCCCTCCCCCGACAACTCCCCCCCCACCTTACCATCCTTAAGCCATGAACCCAAACCCTTGGCCTTTGGCTGCCCCCTACCCAATTTTGTACCACGCCATCTTGTTTCTCAGCCTTCGGAACCACCGAAGACCCCAGTTGGGGGCCACACTGGCAGGCAGGCCATGGACAGCTTCTGAACGATTTTCAAGAGGGAGGGGGCCTTTTTTTAACCACCACCGATCCCAGAACTGGCACATCCTCTGCGCTGAGCGGCTCATCTTTGTTTTGGAAAGTGTACAGTAGTGCCGTGTTCCCGATGTAACTTTGACTTAATACTGTTGAGATGTCTCAGGTTCACGTGTTTTGATTGGTGTTTCCGTCTCAGGTAGATTGCAAACTTTTTGGATCCCACACCTTGGAAGAGACCGCAAGGAGCAACCCCCACCAGGAAAGGGTGGGCAGCGGGTCTTCCGCCATCGCCCGGGAAGGAGGCTCTTTTGAGGAGGGGATGGGAGGCGGTTGTTCCTGCAAGTGTTCCGTGCACTGTTTGAAATGTATTGTTAGCTATTGATTTGTGCAGGTTTAGATTCCAAGAGTTGGGAGTTGAGAAAGAACAAACTTGTTTTGGGGGCTTTGGTCATTCGGATGAGGTTTTATTTTTTCCCCCTTTTCCTTTTCCTTAAGACAGAACCAAAAGGAAAGTTGAGGAGGAAAATGAAGGGTGCGCTGCTAATGCCAAATAAGCTTGTTCTTGACTCGCCCTTTGACCTGTTTTAATTTCGCCCCCTTAGGCCGATTCTGTTTAAGGTGTCCATGGATGATGTTACAGTGTAAGAAAACGCATAACCATTTCTTCCCATTCACATTTTGTATTGGTTCATGTATACCCATTTTTACAAAGAGAAAGAAGTACTATAAAGTATCTGTCTTCTTAATAAAAACAAATTAATGTTACAAAACTAGTTATGTCCTCAGTTGGTGCTTATTTCTCACTTCTGTCTCCTTGAGTCTCCTGGCTCTGTCCCCCGTGGCCTGGTTCCTGAAGCCGAGGTGGTGTTACCCATGGACCCCCTTCTCAGTGCAAGTTCAAGACAAGCGGACCTCAACCCCCAGAATTCAGAACTGCTTCTGAATGGTCATGGGTGGCCCTGCTGACAACAGGACTTTCTTTGAGACCTTCCATTAGCCAGAAGGTCAGGCTGAGGGCCTCCTCTGATCCAACAGCACCGAAAAACCTCATGAATAGCCAAAGTTTGGCCTCTTTGCTTCCTTGACCTGTCTAGGATCTTGACCAACAATGGTCCAAAAGACCTTTCCTCCAATGGGTTTGCCTCTTCAGGGCTCCCACAGTGGCATTCAAGAAAGCCCAGTCATGCCAACAGGTAGTGAAACGCCTCTGAATTCTGGTCTTTCTTATTGCTCCTCCCTCAAGGGTGTGCTATAGTATTTGCAAGCTTGCCATTAAATTATTTGTGAAGAAATGCTTTCCGATGGAGCTGTAGGGGAGATTTTTTTCACTGACAAGTCTTAGTGGTTTCTTGTCTGATTTCAAAAGAAGATCAAGGGAAGCCTGATTCCTTGAGGACGGGCATCAGGTGACATTTCCCCGGACATTGGCATCAGCAGGAATGTGAAATGGGTCCTCCAATGCCCTATCATTTACTGCCCTATGAAAACCATAAAAGGAAAACTCTACTCAATAGAAGAGAATTAGTTTTCCCTCTGGAGAAACCATGCTTTTTTCTGCTGGAAAACCCGCTTGCCTTTCTCAACATCTTGTCCTTTGTCGACAGGAAGCTTCATCTGATTATGTTTTTTGAGTGTCAGGCTGAAGGGGAAGGGAATCTGGACTTACTCCTCAGAATTTGGTTCTTTCCCTTGATCTGCTATCTGGTTTGATCTACTATCTGAGCACACTAAAACTGTCACAGTCCCTTTCTTCTCGTTGGCTGAGCCCTAATAGGAAAGGTGGCAAGAAGAGACAACTGGCTATATTTATTTGGCCAGAAACAGTTGGACTACCTGATCTGAAGCTGGATAGTTGCTAATTCTCTTTCCTTTTTAAACTAGATGGTTGAGTGAGTTTTGGGTCTGCTCCAAGATGTGTGTTCCTGTTCCTTGGCTCATTTGTTCCAGAAGAAGAGGTTTTTCTTGAATAAATGCTGGCTTAAATTGGATCAAAATCTAGAATTAACTACTCAGCCTATTTTCCCAGGCAATTCCTATAGAATTAAGCTGCCTTTTGGTTTAAATGTCATCCCAACATTCCCAGTTTTCTTAAAGTGGGTCATCTTTAGCTTTGGGTTTCAGAATATCTGAGTGCATTCTAAGGAGCTACATCAACCATGATACAATTCCTGTGGACTCTGGTCCCATACATGACATTGGCAACTTGATCATGAAAGTCACTATTTGTTTGAGGAAACTGAGGCAGTCTCCTGTGCAGCTGATATTCAAGCAGTTGACCATTTGCAGTCTGTTCTACAAAACCCAAGGATCTGCTTTCTCGCAGCTCCAAGGGTTACGAAGGGATTCCATGGTTTGCAAATAGGACAATAAAATAGCAAAAACCAGGCTGATGGTAGCCTACCAGAACATAGCAACATTGAAAGTCCTCCAAAAGCTAACTGCTAGTTTCTCTTCCCTGATTGATATTCGTTTATATCAATAAGGAAACTTAGCTGTTTGGCCAAACTTACTGACTCAGGTCCTCAATAGGGAACAAACCACAAAGCCTCCAGATGTCTCCTTTAGAAGAGGTTGTCCTGATGTGGAGTCCTTTCAAACACTTTCCTGGTTCTTCGGATTGTGGACCAGAATTATTTTAAGAGCCTGTGGCTTTACCATGGCTTATCTAGGAAAGGAGAATGCCCTTGTTTTTGAAGCTAATCTTTAAAGCCAGGGAAAACAAGAGCCTCAACCACAGGAGAAGAAATCAAAGTTTGCTGCTCCTTTCTAGAAACTTGCCGCCTTCTCCTTAATATGCCTGGTTGCTTCATTTTTCCAAACCTGATCGCCTTAAATCTTTCTTAAGTGATATCTCCTCAGGTTAATTAATCTCCAAGCTTATACTTGCTGTGAGCAGCAGGCAGTTGGTCCTGAAGTCAGCAATGCTACGATTGCATCTCCTAATGCTGTTTATCCTGCATTAGTGTTTACTTAAGGAGAAAATTGATCTGTAATTGATATTTCAATCTTCCAGAGCTGATGTGGGGAGAGACTAAAAGAGCAGACTTTAGCAACACAGAAAAATTTGCATGTCCATCTTGCCTCTATTCTGTCCCATATTAATGCCAAAAGTACAAGTTGGAGCTAAGGCTGCCCTCCCAGGCCCTGCTTGCTGGGTCCTGCCTTTCCACTTGCAATCTGATGAGTGTTTTCTGTGCTTTTTTGACTGAAGGCTCCTTGATGCAATCATGCAAGGTTTTCTGCTCCCCTCCCTCCCCTCCTGCTTGATCCTCTGCTGCATTGCTTGATAAAATGAAGTGGCTCTTTGGCCCCGCAGCGGTGCCTTCTTCAAGAACGATTGCCTTGTGAAGAATGTTCTGTCCCTCAAAAAGTCACAGGCTGGGGAAATGTCAGCTTTGCTCAAGAAAACAACAATCAAAAGTCACTCTGGAAATGATGATTCTGCTCATTGCTACCCTGATCAAGCTGCATCTGGAATATTATCTCTGTTTTTGGTTGCCAAGATACATCCAAGAAAGCTCTTGAAAAATTGGAGAGTACAGCAGCAATGATGACGAAGGTCTTGGAGCCCAATCCCAAGGAAGAGCTGCTAAAGGAAGGGGGTGCCTACAGCCTAAAGAAGAGAAGTCTGAGTGAGTGGTTGGCAGCAGTTTTCCCGTGCTTGGACATTGAAGGGGGGCAGGGCATTTATTCTGAGTGGTCCCTGCGGTTGGGCAAAACCCAACAGGTGGCACTTCATAGAATTCCAAATTTGAAATAAGGAGGAGCATGAAGCTCTTGGGCAGCTCGGCCGCTGGGATGGTTTTTAGCAAAGGTTGGGCTGTCATTTTTCTGGGATGGCCTGAGGATTTCCATCAAGATCCTGAGCACATTCCAAGCCAATGCCCCAGTTCCCTGTGGCCACGGAGGAGTTTTAGCCCACCGCGGCAGAGAAGACTGGAGTTTCTCTTCTGGGTTTTAGCCTGCAGGGCTCCATGGAGCTCTCCTTGGTCCTGATTTGGCTGCCTGTGCCAGACAGGGCTGCTTCCTGGTTTCTTCAGCCACTACCTGGTCTAAACTTGTTCATGCGAGTTCAACTCCCCCTGCCTAGATGTAGCCCCCTCAGAATTCACTGGGTTTTCCATGTGAGTCTTGGGTAATCAGAGAATTCTCTTACTCATTGCATTTTAGCTCATATGATTCCTAGTTGAACCCTTGCAACCCTCTTTGTAAAAACGTCTCAAACTAGTCTGAGGTTCTCTGCTGCTCCCACCACCAATTTTCCTCTGCTTTTACGCCCCAGCCCCCCCACCCCCCAGCTAAACCGAATCCTGGACATATTTCTTTCTGATGGTTTACTAAGATGCGTTCAGAATTAGATTGCACAAAAATACTGCTTTCTTATAAGAAAAGGAGGAAGGCTGGAAGTTTGACAATTTCTGATCCAAATCTGCGTAAGAATTAAACAGATAACCACAAACCCTTTTGAGAAACTGAGCTGGATTAGAACTTCCTGTCTTCAGGTGTTTTCCAGAGCTATTTCATGGCCTACCTTTGGTTTCCAGAAACCACAAGAACTGTGTGCCTGCTCTGGATACTGTGTACAGCATTGTTCTTTGGCTGAGCTGAACCTTTATTCTTACTCTGGGCACATCCTCTTAGAAATACCTGAAGTTTATGTGGCTGCCCAGCTAGAACCAGCTAAATCTTTTGTAACCTAATCTGCCTGTGACTTCCAGGAGAGGCTACAATTCCATTACAGCTTCCCACATACTGCATGGGGATGGAACAACAGAGAGAGGGAGAGAGAAAGCACAGTTCCATTTTTGGGATGTTTACAACTGTGTGCATTGAGAGAACTGTTGCCAGAGACAACAAGGTTCAATCATTCCTTTGCTTTCCACCACAGAGCTACAGCTTGAAACTCTCAGGTTCATCCTGCCATGCTCTTCTGCTCTCATGGACCAACTAGGGTGCCATGTCTGTGTTTCTGGACATACCATAAATATTCTACATCCGGAATGAAAGGAGGAGGCTTAAATGCAAGATGTCCATTATCTGAAAGGCTCTATAGGCAAAGCAATCTGGCCAAAGGTGTGACTTGCCGTTATCCATTAGATACATCCTTTTTTGTCCTCTGGCAAGGGCAGAACTGAAGTCATGAGTCTGAAGCTAAGTCTATTCAGCAACTGTGGCCCCCTTGTTGCCAGGGAAGCCTCTGCAACCTGTTCCAGGTCCCAAGGAACCTTCAGGGCCCTTCCTACTTCAGTGTACCCATAAGTGGGACTCAGAGATGCAATCAAGTGTTGGGTACCAAATGCCATTTAAGCTCCTCACAGCCTGGATCAGCTAGAGAGCCTCAGTTAGCATGACCATTTATCCCTCTGCACAGTTGTCCTGCTGCTTTTCAAACTGTAAAAATGCTCCTTGTTTGGAGTGGCAGAAGTGCAGGAGGCCATTTTATTTGCTTTCTTACTTATTCAGTCAAATGAGGGATGTGGGCAGTCCACTATCTTAAACCATGCCACAGCAATCATGGCCACAGTTGAATTTCGGTGTGTTAACCATTCTTGCAAGAACCCAATATTGGCCAGAAAAAAATGCTGCTATTTGTATCTCATGTGGTGAAAACAGAAGGGCATAATAGAGATTTTCAATCTATTTCTGGGCCACGATGCTGTTTTCCCTTTGCCAATTGTTCTTGCTAAGGATGAATTATAGTTTGCATATTGAGCCAGAATTGCAAAACTTTGAGTCTCGGCCAACATTTTGATCAGTCTCCCCAAGTGAACTTTCTTGCGCCGAGCAATTTTGCCCTGAGCACACCATCTGTTTTGCACCATTTGGAGGGGGAGGTGACAATGCACACTGGTTGCCCGAGTTTGTGGAGCTCTGGGGAGCCTCCATGGAAACCCAAATTTGGAAGTGGAGCACTATCTAATGGGCTAGTTTTGAGAGAAGCTCACAAGACAGGAAAAGTTTCTTGGGCTGGATGAGTGCTTACGCAAGGCACTTGCTAGCTGGGACACGTGAATGATGTGTTGCACATGTACTAGTGCAACAGTTTGTAAATTTTACCCCTTTGTCCATCTGGAACTGCTTTAATCAGAGGGTGAATTGCAGAAATGGTTGCAGATGAAGAAAATAAATCTGAATTCAAAAAATACTTGGCAAGTTATTTAAACAAGAGGACTTCAGAAAATGTCTAGTAGCATTGTGGAGGTTTTGTTAAAGGCCAAACCAAATTGATACTTGAGCAATTGTCTTTGGAAATGCACAAGAGTGGGTGTGTCATCAGGGTGGCCCAGAATGAGGCATTGGAGAACATCAACTTGAGAGCCTGCATTGCTGCCCCTCACCTGCGAGGGCAAAAGATGTTTTGCAGCTGCCCACCAGCCCTTCTCTGCCCTTCCTTCAGCCAAATGCATCTTACCCCATGCCACATCTCAACTACAGAGTCAGGAAAGGATGCAGCTGCTTTAAAGAGCAAGGATTCCTTATGTGTCTCTCTTTGTTCTGAAGTGTCATTTGTCTTTAAATCCAAGAATTGCCCAGCCTTAACAGCCTTCAAAAAGAGCAATGTTCTGCTTCTGGAAACTAAGGATGGACAGGGAAGAATACTAAGGTGAGAAAACGATCATGGTCTGGCCCTCCCTCACATTCAGGGTTGATCTCCAAACTCTTTTCTGGTGCTTGGTGATCGTTTTTCATCCTGCCCACAACATGGAGGGATTCTAACAGATCTCTGGTCTTCTGGAAACCTGTGAACTTTGATTTAAAGTACATTGTTTGCAGTAGTAAGTTGAGCACTTCTAAAAGAATGAATGATTTCCCCCTAATTGCACAATTATTTTATTTTGTAGTCTTCAGATCCGTGGAAGTTCAGCTACATCGAGTGAGATATTACCTTAATTAATAAATAGTTTTGCTCCTGATAATTACTGCCTTGACTTTTCTGAAAACTTAATGCTACTAAAAGTCAAGGCTTTCATCTCTAGTGCTGCATAAAGTAATTGTGCAATTAGTGATAAATGTTGCTTTGACTTGTGGCATGTTAAGGAACAAAAGCAGGGAGGGCCGTCATATTGAATGCACACGTTAGAGATGTCATGGAGAGGAATCGGGAGACGATGCCACCTCGAAGCACGGATCTGAGATAACTCATCATTGATTGAGAAAAGGGCTTGACAGCAGGCTAATAGGTTTTCTGATGCTTCAGTCACAACTCCTAGATATTGGTTTGTGATGCCGCACAATGCATCGGTTCTCCTCTCCCCTCCTCTCCTCCAACATTACTGTATTGATTTGAAAGTCCTTGAGTTCAGCGCCTCTAACTTCCCATTTGTCATCTGGGTAGCCTTCACTCAGGCAAAATACATACAGTTGGGCTAGGAGAAGTCAAAGGGAGGATTTCTTTTTCTTAGGATATTATTGCAGGATCCATGGTCCTTCCCTCTAGAGCTCCTCCCCTCCATTGCCTTAAGGGAAACTCCACTTTTAGAGTTGAGCAAACCTTTGCAGGATGCAGCCCTCTGCTTTATCAGCTGGTGTCTTAGAGATAGCAGAAAACAGGAGTGGGTTTGGGGTGGGCCATGCTGCCTCCCACCCTGTTTTCCACCTCAGAGATCACTGTGTGTTACCTTTAAGGATAGAGACATCTGTTGAGTCTCTCATTTTCAAAAAATAGAGGCTGGTCTCTCTGTTTATCCCAGCAGCTCCTCGGTGGGGGAAGAGTCTTGGGTTCCAGGACCCCAAAACTCACTGGGAAGTCGGCATTTTCTTCAACTTTCCTTTGAAACTCTGATCAAGTAGACTTCATACCTTCCACATTATATCCCCTTTTGGCCATCATGACCTTCCCCATCCCAGTCCATCCTTTCCCTATCATTCTGCCCAAAGAAGGAAGTTGGAGATCTGTAAAATCTGTCCTTCTTAAAAATAAGGTGTACTCTTTTCATCTCATCAAGTTTTTTTCTCCCCAGCTATAATTCAGAGTTTCACAAATTAGTTGCTTTTGATTCATAAAACTCAGCTTTCCAAGAAATTGAATACTTAGGTTCTTCACAAATGTACATGTCCCAGGATAACGTTGCAAGATCCAATCTGGGTTGGTCATGAAGAAGTTTCCTGAAAATGGCCTTAGCACGAGTCTGAAAGCTCAGAAGAGTAAACTTCGGGTCCCAGTGACCAACCCAGATTGGATCTTGCAACATGGGCTTTTGCCTAAATCAAATCATCTTTTGCAAGGAACAATTGCGAACAGGGTTCAGGTCATCATCCATGTCACAGGCTAAATGCAGGTGTTCATTTGTGTTACTCTTCTAAGCAACAATCAGCTCAGGCCAAAATGGACTTTATTCAGAAGCATTTTCTTGACCCTACATTTTTCTTCTATGGCAGTATGATGCCAGTTATTCTAAAGCAAGCATTTATATGGAGGGAAAAAAAGAAAAGAATGGCTCTATTTATAGTTTTTCCACAGGGTCTTAATACCAAAGCCTTGAACTTGCATGATGTGTTAAAGAAATACAAAAACAGGAAAATCCACAAAAGACGTCAAAGCAACAGATGAAATGTTTTTTTTTTTTTAAAGCAAGCAAATCCCATAATGTGCATTGAGCCACCAGTAATGAATGGAAAATAGAAGGGTCAGAAATAGGAAGCCCTTGAAAGGTTCGGAGAATTGGGATGAGCATCATCTTCATATAGACTTCTATTATCTAGCATCTATTATCATTTATCTGTTATCTATTATTATCATCTATCTTATTATCTATTATCTATCTATCTATCTATCTATCTATCTATCTATCTATCTATCTATCTATCTATCTATCTATCTATCTATCTATCTATCAGATTAATGTAGCCCACCAGTTCACTAAACTTTCCCAGAAAGTTCTCAGCTCATGTGAGTGTGGAACTCCTGCCACTCACATTGAAGGGAGGGACAAAATTTCGCTTGACTAGATGAGCTGGTGCAAAGCTAAACGGTTCTATGAGAATGGGAATTCCCTACAGAGGCCACCATGAATTCTGGATGAAAAAGCAAGGCAGAAACATAATGCTGAAATATTATTTATGGAAAACTCATGAGATAAGTTAGAGAACATGGCTAGAGAGTTTCTATTTATTTGGCATTCGTTGCGGTTCTCAGGATAACTATAGGTGACTTTATAGCACACAAATGCCCCCGAGGAATCACTGTTTCTGGAAGTGGCTTCCAGCTCCGGCACTGTGTTTTAGGGAGGAGATTGACAGATTGAGAAGACCACCAAAAGAGCAACCAAGGTGACAGGATGGCTGGAAGGAAAACCCCACGAGGGATGGATTGGAGGTGTTGTGTATGGAAAAGACAGGCTTGTAAAAGACCTAATAACTGTCCTCCAAGATCTGTAGGGCTGTCATGTAGATGATAGGGCAGAATTGTTCAGAGTGTTCCAGAAACAAGGCAAGAAACCAAGCATTGAAATTACAAAGGAGGCAGAGAACAGCTGGAGATCAGAAAAACACAGAAAGAGCTGTTCAACAATGGGCCGCTTTGCCTTGGGAGACAATGAGTGTCCTTCACCAGAAGTATTTAAACAGAAGCTGGAGGATGATGTGCCAGAGATGCTGTTATGGTGGTTTGCATGGAGAAGGGAGTTAGTCCAGGTAACTCCCAAGTCAAACCTTACGTTTAATCCTACTGTTAATGAAAACTAACTGATTCATTCAAGAGACCTGGTCCCATCCCTTCCCCCACCACTTTCTCTTGACATGAAAGCATCTCCTTAAAACCTTGCAGAACCAACAAACTCCAAATGAAGACAGGTCTACAGCACTCCACACTTCCTTCCGTTTTTTTAGAGGAGCTCCCTGGGACTTTGCTGACTGCTCCATCATGAAATGTGCAAGGCCTCCAACAAGAGCCTCCAATTTCTTCTCCAGACCCACACAAATTACCTGATTGCTAGACACACCCCTGACTTTTGACCCTGGAGAAGGAAAAATCAGCCACTGGCCACTCTGGTTGTCCACCAGCCTTCTTTCTCAAAGATGACCACTCCAAAAAAAAAAGAAGAAGAAGACACGCCCTTGGTCTCTGTGGGCAGGTTTGAACAGGCAACAACATGCAGGCTCACAGTCTCCAAACCCTCCAGCATGAGAGGGGTGGTTCCTTTGAGCCCCTCCCAGCCCTCCAAAGTAGTCTGAACAAAGGAAGGGAGTTATAGGCACCAAATAGAGTGCTGAAATTCTCTGGCGTTACAAAGTGGCTGGATCCCTTCCAGATGCAGAACAGGGTTTCACACCATGTTAACGCTCCTTCTTGTGGAAGGGCTTATCTTTTCCCTCTCTCTGTCCTGTCTGCCATGTCTTGAACACGAAAGGGTGACTGTCATTCCCTCCCCACCACCTCCCCAACTCCAGATCTCCCAAGAACATTGCATTGGCAACTGCCCTGGGAGCATCTGGTAGGGAACGGATTGTTCCCACAGTATGGATATACCCCTCCATGGAGTTGCATTTGGGGGCTCCAGGACAGATGGCGTTCCTTCCCATTTTCTCCCCACTGGCCACCAAACGCCTTCTCCTACATATGTTGGCATCGCCTACTCTGTTCTGTGAAACTTTAATTTGGGAGGCCGATTTACAGCAGTGACCAAACCAGCAACACCCTAGTGAATCAGCTCTCTGTAAATGCTCTATTTAATATGACTGTGCCCGTAGTTAATACATGACAGATGAAGAGTATCACTGATTAAAGTATCACTAGGCTAAAGCCATGGCAGCACCATGTAAACTTACATAAAAAAAGAAACCCCTTGAAGTCAGTGTGGTTCCCACCTGCCCACCACGCCCTAAGAGTGACTCATAAGTCTGTCCAAACCTGACTTTACTCCCAGGCCTGGGAAGCCATGGCAACCGAGCTCAGGCACTTTGAAAGGGAAGCATTGTGTCTTTCCATTTTGGTGGCATTGGGTTGTGTTACCTTTGACGTTCATGATCTTTTTTTTTTGGTTATACCGTTTGTGATTTTTTTTAGTACCTAAACCATCCAGACTTATTTGGCGGCCTCTAATTCATTGCGCCTGGAAGTCAGGAGCAGGAGGGGGGGGCTGACCCTCTCCATTGGCTAGGTTGACTTGTGACTTCTGCATAATAGCTTCTTGAAGCTTTCAACCTGGACAAGATGAGCCCAGCCACCAAAAAGGCACCCTTCCCAACAGGGAACCCTTCCAAGTCACTTGAACCCCAGTTTCTCTTTGGCTGTACTAGATGAGACTTCTGGAAGTTTTTACCCCATCTGGAGGGCACCTGGAGGGCAGAAGAAGATCTGATCTTGCCCCCAGTGATGGCAGAATCCTTCACTTTTGGTAAGAGTTAACGAGAGGCTCAGCAATGCCTCCCAGGAGTCCTGGATCCCAGCACCCCCTACATGTTGCAAAGTGAGTATCTGCAACTCCTTTGCCCCCCATTGCCTGCCCTCCCTTTGCTGTCAGATGGCACTGGGGTCCCCAAGTCTTCAGAGCTGCTGCTGGAGCAAACCACATTCAAGGAGACATGAAACAAACAGAGAAACGGAGAAGCAGCTGGCTGTAAAAGGAATTTTTGATCACAAGCCCTCTCCGCTCTGTGCTTGGCTCCCCCGAATCCCCTGGGAAACCCCCTCCTCAGATACAAGGCTGCCACGTGCCTCTCATCCACACAGGGCTCTTCCTTTCCCCATCAGGCTGCCCCTCCTTGCCCCCTGCCTTCTTCCACCTGGCCCTGCCTCTCCCAGCCCCCACTCCCCGTGAAGCACCATCACTCTCCTGGCAAAGGCCCTCCACTCTTCCAGAAGTCAAAAAACTTCTCCCTGTCAGCCTGCAATGTGTCACAAGACCTCTTGTGATCTGGCAGCAGATTGAGGGCTCTGGACCCTTGCTTTCTGATGACCATTGACCTTCTGATGAATGTCAGGTGTTCATTAGTTGGTCTATATTATTTTGTAAATCCAACTCCATCGTGTCTCCAGGTGGCAAACAATATATGCAGCTTTGAGCCATTCACGTGGCACCAAAGAAGATCCAGACTAGAGCAAGCCCCATCTTCCAAATCAGACCAGTTGTTTGGGGCCGGCCACCCACCCCACTGTAAGCCCCAGGAGAAGCTCTTGAGGGATCATCTCAAGGATATCATGATTCTCTGATTTACGTATATTTTAAATGTATCTGGAATCTATTTCAAGTCTTGAAACCATCCCAGTGTGCTGAGCCAATCCAATCAGTTGCTCATGGCATGTGTGCAACCTTAGAAAAGCATTTGAATCGGCAGCACCCATAGAGGTTCTTCTCCCCATTGCAAGGTGGAGAAAGGGCAAAAAGGACTGGAGACAGAGACAGATTCTTCCCTATCACCACAGTGCCACATCTCGGGGCTGCGCTGATTGACCTTGATTTGATTCCTTGGAAGAAAAGGATCTCGTCTCTCCGAAGCAGGTGGAGTGGGGTCTGCTTCAGATCCAGCTGCACTCCTCCTTTTAGCGGCAGAGTGCCAATACGCTTCACAGAGTGGCTTCAAAAGGCCCCTGGATGAGCCTTGGATCAAAGCACCCTTTTAAGCAAGGCACGGCCCTAATGCACATGCTTATTCTTTTGCAAAGAAGAGGTTTGTTTCCCAGAGCAGGGAGGGGAGAGGCTGCTTCAGAAATGATCCAGGGCTGGCACCACGAGGCTCGCCTAGACAAGGCCTCCTTTCAGAGCGAAAGACTTTGGGTTCGCTTGGCTGGTCCTGAAGAGAAGAACCAGGGCTTCCTGGTGCAAATGGAGAGCTTCCCAAAGCACTGAAGCTGGGCTAAGGAAGGCTGCTCCGGGAACAGAAACCAGGAATGACCCAAATATCACGTCCAAGCCCTCCAACTAGTGGAGCTAAAGAAGCAGAAAACTCTGTTGCAGTAGTGGAAAAATGGAATATTCCTTTGGCCAAGAAGCCAACAGCTCCATCTGCCCTCTTCTCACAGCGAGTCCCACTGAATTACCCTGTCCTAACACTACAACTCAGTTCCGTATCACGGCACCTTCTGGGGGGGCAGGGAAGTGCCATCTCTCATGCCCCAAACATCACGGGGTGGGGGAGGGGGAGAGAGTTGCTTGCAGGGACCCTTTTGGTGAAAACTCAAGGTGTCTCTTCAAGTTCAGGTTCCTGGGAGAGGCCCTTTTGCGTCTCTCATGCTTTTCCTCATCTCGCCTGGGACTGAGCATCCGAGGCCAACGTCTTTCAAACTGAACATATTCTGAACGTCAAAGGCCAACTTTGAAGCCATCTGCTTTGCCGTGCTGCCCTTCTGTTCCTTCTAGCTGGGGGTCTGGAGCATTTCCCTCCCAGCTCTTGCCTTGTTTGAAAGGATTCTTACAATGTTTAGCTTGAATCAGAAATGGTAAAGTCATATCTTCAGTTTCTGGGTCAAGTGTTTGTCTACCCACACCAACATACACCAACACACACGTCCACTGTCCTCTTGGGGTGAAGAGGTCCAAGAGGAGGGGGTCCCCAACTGCTTGTTTCTGCCCATCAACTTTGTCCAAATGACAGCCAAGCAAATCCACACTCTGAAGGCTAATAACGGGAACTCAACTGGCAACTTTATGAAGAGGCATCGCAAATCCTGCTTCTGAGGAGGACAAGAAGATTGTCCTCCCTTGTCACAGAAGGCCAGGATCAGCCTGCGTAATTTTGCCTGTCTCAGGCAGAAAGAGGGTGAGGTGAAAAGGAGAGGAAGGCATCCATCCGGAAGTTTTAGAACAGCAGGATGGAAAGAAAGCGTGCCCGGAAGGGGCTTGTCCAAAGACGGTGGAGGGCCTCAGCAAAGCTTCATTGGGGGGAAACATGGGAGCTGCAAGAAGGGGGGATGCAGAGGCAGCTCTTGGGGCTGCCAACCACAGCAAGGACATTTTAGTGCTGTTTAGACAGAAGGTCTTGGGACATGGATGAGAAGGTTCTATGAGAATGGGAATTCCCTACAGAGGCCACCATGAATTCTAGATGAAAAAGCAAGGCAGAAACATAGTGCTGAAATATTATTTATAAATATCCAAGCTCAAGTCCAGAGATCCTGACAGAGGACTCAAATCATCAGGTTGTGGCTCTTTGGGTCACTGGACAGCACCCCCTGACCATTTGCTACCAAGAGGGCAGCACCCTCGCTGGCCAAAATTGGGTGACTCATAAAGCCACCAGGTCTCTCTGGATGGAAGAACCTCAGAAGATCAGAAATATATCCATACTGTCTTCGTTGAATGTATGTGAGGTCAGTATATCTCTCTATAGACACCTCCTGGAAAAAAAAAAAAACCACTGCACCCCCATCCTATTGATTTCCAACATTCACTTTCTGCCTGTGTACATTTCTTCTGAACTGAGCACCCAAAGCTCCAAAGAGTCTGTCAGTTTCTCTCTCAGCTACTCCAACGTGCTGGCTGGCGACACCCAGAGAGCTGTGCTACCTTCTTTTCTTAATGAGTGATTCTGTATGGCTGGGCAGAGCTCTGGGTGACGATGGTCCCTTCAAAATAATTTTCAAAAACAAGACAAAAATAAGCATGTAAGGTCTATGCAACAGGCCATGCTATTAGCCAAAGGCTCAGATGCTTGGAAAAGGCAGGGCTGGGTTTTTCCCTTAGTTATAAAAAAAGCTTTTGCCTCTCTGGGAGTCTAGCTAAGGTGGATTTCTGGAAGGCAGTGCTGGGTGGGGGAATGAATATTTTATGCTTTTCAATGTAATTGAATGCTGGGAAGAGTCAAGGAGTTTCTCCCTTGACTGGGAAAATCAGTCCAAACATTTATCAGAAACCCATATTGCTGGGCTAAGCATTACTGCGAGCCAATCGCTGCAAGATCAGAAGATCCAATGGAGAGACCCATAGAACCACCAGGAGTTGGACTTGACTGAATGGATAACACCACCATCATCATCATCATGGATAAAATGAGGACCCAGATTGATGGGGGCAAGAGGCTGACTCTGTAAACCGCTTAGAGAGAGCCATGAAGCACCGTGAAGCAGTATATAAGTCTAAGGGCTATTGCTAACTTTACTCCAGTGTCTGCCAGCTTCACTTCAGGACAGGAAGTAGGCACAAATTCTCTTCTTTGTCCCCTCTTGCATGAGGGTTAGGATTGTAAATCCCTCTTCCCTTTTTTGTCCCACCTCATTGTTCCACAAATTCTGAAACTGCCACCCAGTAGTTATTTTGCATCTACTTTATTTACTAACTTGGCCTTATCTCTTCTAAAGCAATGGCTCCAAAATTTCCTGCAGAATTTCTTCACTAAAAGAGCTGTTGCAATCCCTCTCCCTTCTCAGCATCCCCCTCCCCTCCCCTCCCCCCCCCCCCCCAAGCAAGAAGGCCAGTGGAGGGGTTTCATTTTGTGGTGAAATGAATCTTCTTTCCTGTGAACCAGCTCAAGTGTCGTCTGGAGGGACCCAAACTGAAGACCACATTTAGAAACCTCATTTAAGCTAATACAAAGAGAGGACTCTGGGGTGGGGGGAGAATTAATTAATTTTATGCAGATGCAGATACTTTTAATTAAATAGGAGTGCACTTCCTTTTTAAAACCATATTTTTAAAAACCCAAACCTGTCCTTTTGTATGACTTTGGCTAATGAAAGAAGGAGTTGCTGAATTTATTGGGGAAGAAAAGAAATCTATTGAAGCCAGAGGGGAGAATAGTCAGCAGCAGAAATTGGGTGGCTTTTTTGGGGGGGGGATTGTATCAGGGTGCATGTTTGGGTAGGTGTGAGTGTGTAGATTGGGGGGGGGGCTGAGTGGGGTGGAGAAAACATGATGGAAGCTTAATTGCAATGCAAAAGATGTTCTGTCATTGGCGAGCCTGGGAAAGGATGGTTTGTTGGTCCTCTGAGGAAGAGGTTGCTGGCAGGAAGATCTAGGTTGCCTCGGAAGAGGAGATGGAATGGATGACATTTTTGAGGCCTCATGAACAGGTTGCCCTGATCCAACGAGCCACCAGACCAGATGGCTTTTTGACAAGCACCCTGCTTGGCTCTCCCCAGGAATGTAAGTAGCCAGCAGACCAGTCGGTCCCAGGCGTGGCTTCTTAGCCTCTCATCCAAAGCAGAATCATCTGTCTTGTTCTGAGAGGAAGGTTTCTTTTCACCCCCAACAAAGTCCCCAAGAAGCCATCCACTTTTGGGGCCTTGGTCTACCTCTTGGGAGGAGCCCAGTAGGGCTTCTTTTTGTTCTGGTGAGACAAGGTCGATGGGTCAGGCCCATAAGTCAACAAAAGAATGAGGTCAGGGTGGGCAACTTGCTTTGTTGCAAGACCTAGTCCTGGCACCCAAGTCATTGTTGGAGGAAGGGGCTCATAGTAGCCACGAGTAGCAGGTTGGGGCTGAGAGGAGTTGCCAATGTATTCCACAGGCCTAGCTGTGGCAGAACAAGCCCAAAGCACCTCTGGCTGTACCAGGAAGAGGACAAAAGCACCCGACCCCCCTAAAAGACTCTATGCCTTCCCTAGAGGGAGCTCACACTTTCCACATTGATTCTGCCATGTTGCTGTTTTCCCTTCCTTCTCAGGGAAGCAGCTCCTTTAATTTCAGCTGTGAAAATGCAGGGCAGATCAAAATCTGTCGGTGGTGGGGTCTGATTTTCCTCCATTCTCCACAGTTGGCTGTCCTTTCCTGATATGAAACAGGCTTGCAAACCAGTTTGGGCAAGTATTGCCAGCAGGACACCTGATTGAGGTGACGGAGGGTGGGAGAGGGGGCTGCAGATGAGCCTCAGGAAATTGCACCTCGTGCAAGAACCTGCAAATATGAATTTCCAGACTGCGGCTGCTGCCTGCTCCTACTGAGAAAGGCGTAGCTTCCTGCCTAATTCTGGCCCATCCTTCCCACAGGAAATCCGGGGCTGTGTGATCTCACGGGAGTCACCTTGAGAGATTGTCCATCTCTGCGGCATGTGAGCTGGACCAAGGTTGTCGGAGGTCCATGTTCACATGTACTGTTGTGAATTAACCACCTCGTGGGCTGATGCGTCTGCCCTTAGAAAATATGAATCATGAAAAATGAGTCATTAACTGAACCATTCCGATAGAATACATGGATTTATAGACAGATGGAATCTAACCTGGTTCTCTGTTTTTCAGAACACGTCAGTTCTGTCGGGTATGTTACTTTTAGGAAATGTTTAGCGGTGGAATTATGACACTTAGAAGCAAGGCAGCCACCTCAGCTATTTGCTTCTGGGAGTGAATCTGTTTGCAATGCTGCCTTGTACAATGGGGTGGGATGGAATCTTTATGACCATTGCTGACTTTCCTCCTTTGAGTTCCTACAGCTCATAATTTAGAAAAAAATTAGAAATAATTTAGAAAAAAATAGATATTGCCTGTTCTCGTCTGTCATATATAGTTGTCTCATTTTCTTACCAAAAAACCCAAACAAACCCTGTGGCTTTAATTTTGAAGGCCAAGATTTTCGTACCCAACTGTTGTAATTCAGCAGACTTGTTTAAAGGAAAGCAACTGCTTCTTAATCCAACAAAGTGGATGAAAGCAAAGCAAAGCCAGTTTGTCCAGAAACATGGTTGACCACAGATCGCTTTATCATCGCACCCTGCTTGATAAATTCTTTTAGACATCTAATGGCTTTCTCAGAAATTCTCGACATATGAAGAACTATTTTGATACCATCATCTGTTGTCTTGCAAGCTCCCAAGTTGGTATCAAATTTGAAGAAGCCTCACAAGGACAAGAAATGAAACCTTGGTCTCTTAGCTCAGAATCCTCCACACTGATACCAGTAGCAGATTTGGGGATTTTCAGAATGAGATTTTGATTACTGAGGAGGGAGGCCAGGGATGAGCTTTGGATCCTTCTGCATTACATGAGAGATGCACCCTAGCAACTGGCCACAGCTCTTTCTCTAGGAGAGGAGATATTATTAGAGGCTCCCAATCATCTCACACACATTCGCAGCTGGCTTGATTTCAAATAATATGATACTTGAGTTGACAAAACCAGATGAATGGTTGCTAAGCAACTGAGTAGACGAGTGCCTCTAATATGCGTAAGGTCAACAACACTAGTTATCTAAGTACTGGGACTGCATGTGCCCATTTAATATACATATGGCTACCTCCATCTATGTCCTTCTTTCTCTAGGGAATAGATTGTGGGTCAGTCAGACAGAGGGAAGTCCTGAGGCATGGACTGAGGGGAGCAATCATCTTCCAACACTAGCAAGTGCCCGGGGTCTGTGATGGGGAGGAAGGAATCCTTGGAGCTCTGGATTTATCTCTCATCTCCTCATCCACCTACCCACTCCCACCCCTTTAATTTGACTTATCATTGAACCTGATGAACATAATACTCCAGGGTGCACTATTATCTCAAGTATGCATCATCAATGTTTGGTAGCTGCCGGTTGCAGGCAAATGTCCTTAATCCGTTGACATTTTCAATTGGCTTCACAACAACTTTGTTGCTATCATCAGTTCAACTCAAAAACACAAGACATTTCCAAGGTAGCTGCATCTGACAGTCTAAGGTTAAAGTTTTTGGGGTTTGGGGTCTGGGAAGCTGCCATCACCTTGTGTGGAATTAGCTGGGGTATTGTCACCGTGTCCATGCCAAAGAATTTCCCTTGGGAGTTACTGATGCACAACTTCACAAATAAGCAAGTTTTAGGATGAAGGGGAAAGCTCCACTGGGACATCAATGGAGTCATAGTGGAACCAGAAGGAGAGAGAAGAGACAGAAAGAGAGATGGATGCTTTCCTGGGGCAGCTGATCGGCTTTTGACAGGATTCTAACACAGACTGGAAGCTCCTCTTTATTTGAGTTTTACACATTTTCTTATTTCCGAAAAATGCTAGAACATCTGAAGCTGAGCCAAGTAAATAAATAAGGAGGAATGTTGTCATGGTTTTCATTTTCCAAACTTAGCAAAACAGCTTCAATCATCCATGGAAATTCTCAATCATTTAGGTTAGGGTTGTTTTGGAAAAGTGCTTTTCCAAAAGTCAACTGGACTTTCTTGGGTTTTTCTTTGAAAATGTTTTGCCTCTCATCCAAGAAGCTTCTTCAGAAGCAGAGAAGAAACTTCTTAGATGAGAAACAAAACATTTTCAAAGGGAAAAATCCAAGGAAGTTTGGTTGCCTTTTGGAAGAAAAAAAATCACCTTTGGGGAACCGCTTCAATCTTACCTCTGCCGTGTTCCAATGGAGCCTGCTCCTGGCTGGGAACTTCTCTGAGGAGTCCCAATGGAGACATCACTAGCCTTTCAGCCATAAGGCATTGGTGTGCTTGTCTAGGTCTCTGTGTACATAGTTTTCTTGCATAAATGTTTGGTTTCTAATCTTCAGGATCCAGAATGAAAGAAAAGTTAAATGGAAAGGCACTTAGAGCTTTGCCCTTTAAAACGAGACCATTTGGGGTGATGGGATTCTGGCAAGGTCCTGGATGAAAGTATCGATGATGGTTGATTGATATAAAAACATTAACAATAGCCTGCGGGTGTTGGGACTACTGTGGGACTGAAATGTCACAAGAAAAATAACTGTGAAGTCAAGGGCAGGTTTGGCTGAAGATTTTGAAAGAAAATCCCAGTTCACCGAATCTGAATTGGATTCAGCTCCTATTTTATTCTCCCACACACACTTCCATGGCAGTTAATATCCTGTGTTCCCAGGGCCACAGGATGTACTTATTTTTAATGAAGCTGGTTCTCAGCTGTACAAACCTGCCATTCCACATTTCAGGCAGAGGGTTGTTCTCCCCAGAACTTTTACGGAGCAGAGAAGCTGGTGTGATGATGATTGTTCAGCCAGAGGAAGCTGTGTAGACAGCTCTGGAATTTGTCTCTTGGCCATTGTTGGGGAATGATAAGAGAACGTTGACCAAGAGGCTTGACTTTATGTTTTATAAAGCACATTCTCAAAGCTTTACTTCGATGCATGCATGAGAAAACCGGTCTAGTCAGTTGCAACTTCAACTGTGTTGTGTCAGTTTCATCAAAGCTTCCTGTGCCTTTTCTTTCTGTTTCACCTGGGGCTCATCAGTCAGGTTATTCAAGAATACTAGCTAGGGAACTCCTGCAGTGGGCAGGGATCTGACTGGATGACCTCCTGGTTCTCTTCTGACTTTTCCATGTGATGCTTCTCATGACTTGGGACTTTATGGGGGAAAGACGGAAGCACCTCTTTGAACTACACAGGGGGCTGTGATCGTTTTGTCAACCAGAAATGGTGAAATATTGCAACCATGGACAAACTGGTCAATTCTGAATGGGAGTCCAATAGGTCCAGACTATGACTAGGTTCATCCAATAAACTCTGGTTTGTTTAAATAGGGTGACTTGAATAGTCCCCCAGGGAGCTGGATGTGCCAACCACACAAAATGATAAAGCTTGATTTCCCAGCTAAACCAACTGAGCTAACTCACATGCTCAACCTTTAAGGTTCTAAAGCCCAGAACATCTTGGAGCTCACCAGCTCTGCCCCCTGCCTTACACCTGTCCCCGATCTCTGCTTGCCTTTCCCTCTCATGCTGCTGGCATCTTCATTTCTCCTGGAGTCCCATCTGCTTAGCTTTCCATTCTCTTCTGGTCCACTGGAGAACTCGCTCGTGAGAGTAAAGTCCAGCTTCACAAACTCCACATTTCCTGAGTGCCAAGCAATGCCCCAAATCCTTTGCCCTGTGTTTTTTCTTCTCGAATTCTTGCCCCTTCGTGCTTCATGACTTTCTGCCAACAGAGAAGAGTAACCGCTCCGCTGGGCCCAAATGGCTTCCATTTGTCCTCCTTCCCTTCTCTGTGCTTTTCTTTTTTCTTCCTTCTCCTCTCCTCTCCTCCTCAGCCACCCTTAAAACAGATCCTGGATCTGTCTTGCACCTGGCTGCCTATCCAACCCGATTCTCCCTCCCCCAACTAGCCTGTTCTGCTTCCCTTCTTGCTCTGCTTGACTTTCAGCATCTGGGACAAGTTCAACATTCTTAGGGGGGCGCTAGAGGGACCCCCTCCCTCTTTTCTAACCCTCCAAAACCACCTCCAAGGAACTCCTTGGTTCTTGTCCCCTTGGCTGAAGCCCTCTCACCTTTCCGGCAGCTTCCTTGCCAGCCCTGGATGGCACTGCTGGCCCTTCTGCTGCTTCCACAGGCCATCTTCAGCAGGGGAGGGCCTGGAGGGGCCTGTGGCGTACAGCTCAAGCAAAGAATCTGTTGAAGTTAGGGCAACCAAGAGAGCCGCCATTGTTTCAATTGCTAATTACCGCCAAGTGGGGGGAAGGCAGAGAATAACCACCTGCCAACTTTAAAAAATGCTACCTGAGTTTCCATAGCAACCAGTTCTTCTGCACAAAAGCCAAACAGGAGGCCTGCTGGGGTTTGCTCTGTGGGGCTCACTGCTTGCCCCGCCCGCAAGCCTTTTGTTAGCGACTTGTTCACCATTTATTGACCTTTCCCCCTTGGCTGGGCTATTGGGCCCCCACAACTTGTTTTTGACTCTGGAAGAAAGTGGCATTTCTGTTTGGATGCTCAGCTTTTCAAGAGCTATGCCATCTTGTCCTTAAGGAGCAGCTGCGACTTCCAGGGGGAGCAGAAAGGAGCAATCTAGGCAGTGCTGAGTGGACCACCTCCACCTGCCTAACCCAGAGGTGTCCAACCTTGGCAACTTTAATGCTTCATCTCCCAGAATTCCCCAGCCTTAAGTCCACAGGTCTTAAAGTTGCCACGGTTGAACGCCCCTTCCCTAAGCTGACCTGATGCCATGGGAGATCCTCCCTCATTCAGTACTACTCTATCACCTGTAAGAGAAGAGGGGGAGGATGCTCCACCTTATCCTTTGTCACAGCAAAATTTCTCAGGCTCTCCAAATATGGAGCTTGGGTGTAGATGGTTAACAGATGTTAGAATTCCCTGCAGGTGCCCTGTTGATGCTGAGAGAAGCCTTTGCATCTTGGTGAGCAAAGGGGATGGATGGATTCTGTTGATTCCACACCTTTTGAGTCTAAACACAGAGCTCTTAGCTGCTCCCAGGGGAGCTGGCAAACATTTTGATAACCTCAGAAGCTGCAAAACAGTGGAGGAGGAGGAGGAGAAGAATGGGAAGGGGACGGAAAGAGAAGATTGCAAAGCTAAGTCTTCTTCTAAATGCTAAGCATGATTCTAGTCAATTGGGATTTTGAGGGAGAAAAACTGCAATTTATTTGACCTCTCCTGGAAACGAATGTGACTTTCTTACATTGGGTACATCCATAATCTCCAGAGAATGCCTCTGGAGGACATATCAATTTGAAAAACTCAAGTACTAGTCCCATCTCCAAACAGCAATTGGACTTTCCCGGTTTCTCTTGAAGATTCTCATCCCAGAAGCTTCTTCAGTTCTAACTAACTGGTGGGGAATTGGAAAGGTTAAAGGTTCAGTTAGTTAGAACTGAAGAAGCTTCTGGGATGAGAAGAGAAATGTCTTCAAGAAAACAACAAGGAAGTCCAATTGCTACTTGGAGAGGAAAGAGACCTGTGTAACAGCCATGACCTGGATGATTGAAAATTTCCACAGACACTTAGGTAATTGTTTCTGTGTAATTTGATGGTTTTTTGTTCATTGCTGAACAAGACCTGATGTTCACCAGACCCCTCTTTGGTTCTGCAGGTTGACATTGTCCAGGACAGAAACAGGAATCTTGGAGAACCTTTATTGGTACCTTGACTCTCTACATACTATCTCTCACTCACCAGCTATGCTCTGACAGGGAGTTAAAAACAAAGCGTCTTCTGATTTGTTCAAGAAGACAGCTCTGGGCCTTCTTTAACAGCTTCACATTTTCTGGAGGAGGGACTTATCATGGAAGAGAGACTCGTTATGCCTCTCATTTTCCCAAGACGTCCTTATAAGGTGGTTGGGTAAAAGGTAGGATTTGTTACACCGGAGCCATGCAAGAAAAACAGCTGTTGCCTGGAAGGGAGGAATGGGCCACCTCCCTTCTTTCTCGGTCTTTCTCACACACAAATGAGGACCAATTTCTCACCTTTGGTCTTGCTTTTTTGCAGGGTAGGGCAAAATGTGTATGCAGAACTCAGCAGGTGGAAGCTACAAGGGAACACCCATTGAGGTCAAAGAATTACAATGTGCCCAGTAGCTCCTTCCAAGCATGGAAGGGTTTTGAGGGTGTTTGGTATTATTATTTTTAAAGTCAGTCTAATCAAAGGGTGAATTGGCCGCAATCACTTCTTCAGCTAACCTTCAGCTGGAGATGATTAATATGCATGGAGTTCATTAGGGGGAGTTTAATTTTTATTTTTGGAAATCAGAACCTGATAAATGGAGCTGAGGAGGAAGTACCGAAGAAGAAAGCGAGAGGAAGATAACAGATTCCCAACAGATCAGCAGCTTAATCCACCAGCTTGCTCATCATTCGATTGTAGGCAGCTGAGTCCACTTGATGTTCAAATCCCTACAGGGATGAGTTTGCTACTAATATGCCTCCTGTAAAAGGTCGGCTAAGCTGCTGGAGTGATAAGAACAGCCCTGAGCTTTGGAGCTGAGGCTTAAGGGAGCAGAGCTCACGGGAACTCCAGGAAGGGCAACCAGATTTGAGGAATTGCTCTGTCGACTCAGGAAAGCCAGACCTTGTTTGCCCTGTCCAGGAGGTCTGCTGAAGGGTTTGGCCAGCTGCAGTAAGACCCTTCTCAGCAGGTGGAGGTCAGCCTCACAGCCTGGGTTGGATGGTCAGCCCCCCTTTCGCTTGGATTCTCCAACCTGACCCGGTGGGCTTGGAAGATACCGGAGAAGAAACGGAATCAGCCCCTTTGACGAGCCTTTGGAGAGACTTCAGGATGAAAGGTGGGATTGGGAATGGGAAAATGTTATAAAAATACCAGCCATTCCCCAGCGGGTGTGCTGGTATTTAAAAACAGAGCATTGAATTAAACATCACCTCTTTCTCCCAAACTCCCTTCCCACATTTTCCAAAGGTCAGCTCCACCAGCCACCTCCCCTTCCAGCTTCACTGGCAGCTGCCAGCACTACCTATGGCTGCCTTGGCTCATTATCTGCCCCTCTCTTTTATTTCCCTCTCTCTGCCGTGGCGTCTCCCTTCCCTCCCAGCTAAAGGAAAGAGGAGAACAGAAGAATAAAAGCTCCTCGATTAGTGATGCAGTTTGAGCTGACTCCCTATCTTCTTCCTCGTCTCCCTTAAATATTAAGCAGAGCCCAGAATGTCTACTGAGTCGGTGACACACACTTTCTGAGAGAGGTGACTGTGTGTATGTGTGAGAGTGTGTGTGTTTGCACCAGAATGGGCTGCATCCCCTACTTAGTAAAAGGAGATGGGTCTCTCCCCATTCTCTGAGCTTTCCTCCCCCAGGAAAATGGAGAGAAAAATTCTGGGCAGGGATGTCTAGATAGCAATAGCACTTAGCCTTATATACCGCTTCACAGTGCTTTCCAGCCTCTCACAGAGTCGGCCTCTTTCTCCCAACAGTCTGACTCTTCATTTTACCCACCTCGGAAGGATGGAAGGCTGAGTCAACCTTGAACTGGTCAGAATCAAACTCCTGGCTTTGGGCAGAGTAAGCCTGCCATACTGCATTCTGACTACTGTGAAGGGAAGGAAGGAAGGAAGGAAGGAAGGAAGGAAGGAAGGAAGGAAGGAAGGAAGGAAGGAAGGAAGGAAGGAAGGAAGGAGGGAGGGAGGGAGATAGCAAGAGCACTTAGCCTTATATACCGCTTCACAGTGCTTTCCAGCCTCTCACAGAGTCGGCCTCTTTCTCCCAACAGTCTGACTCTTCATTTTACTGACCTCGGAAGGATGGAAGGCTGAGTCAACCTTGAACTGGTCAGAATCAAACTCCTGGCTTTGGGCAGAGTAAGCCTGCTATACTGCATTCTGACTACTGTGAAGGGAAGGAAGGAAGGAAAGGAAGGAAGGAAGGAAGGAAGGAAGGAAGGAAGGAAGGAAGGAAGGAAGGAAGGAAGGAAGGAAGGAAGGAGGGAGGGAGGGAGATAGCAAGAGCACTTAGCCTTATATACCGCTTCACAGTGCTTTCCAGCCTCTCACAGAGTCGGCCTCTTTCTCCCAACAGTCTGACTCTTCATTTTACTGACCTCGGAAGGATGGAAGGCTGAGTCAACCTTGAACTGGTCAGAATCAAACTCCTGGCTTTGGGCAGAGTAAGCCTGCCATACTGCATTCTGACTACTGTGAAGGGAAGGAAGGAAAGGAAGGAAGGAAGGAAAGAAAGGAAGGAAGGAAGGAAGGAAGGAAGGAAGGAAGGAAGGAAGGAAGGAAGGAAGGAAGGAAGGAAGGAGGGAGGGAGAGAGATAGCAAGAGCACTTAGACTTATATACTGTTTCACAGTGCTTTTCAGCCCTCTCTAAGCAGTTTACAGAATCAGCCTCTTACCCCCAACAATCTGGGTCCTCATTTTACCCACCTCGGAAGGATGGAAGGCTGAGTCAACCTTGAACTGGGCAAGATCCAACATCTGGCAACTGGCAGAATTAGCCTGCAATACTACATTCTAACCATTGGGCCACAACCCTCATGGAGGGAGGGAGGGAGGGAAGGAAGGAAGGAAGGAAGGAAGGAAGGAAGGAAGGAAGGAAGGAAGGAAGGAAGGAAGGAAGGAAGGAAGGAAGGAGGGAGGGAGGGAGGGAGATAGCAAGAGCACTTTGCCTTATATACCGCTTCACAGTGCTTTCCAGCCTCTCACAGAGTCGGCCTCTTTCTCCCAACAGTCTGACTCTTCATTTTACTGACCTCGGAAGGATGGAAGGCTGAGTCAACCTTGAACTGGTCAGAATCAAACTCCTGGCTTTGGGCAGAGTAAGCCTGCCATACTGCATTCTGACTACTGTGAAGGGAAGGAAGGAAGGAAAGGAAGGAAGGAAGGAAGGAAGGAAGGAAGGAAGGAAGGAAGGAAGGAAGGAAGGAAGGAAGGAAGGAAGGAAGGAAGGAAGGAAGGAAGAGCACTTATACTGTTTCACAGTGCTTTTCAGCCCTCTCTAAGCAGTTTACAGAATCAGCCTCTTACCCCCAACAATCTGGGTCCTCATTTTACCCACCTCGGAAGGATGGAAGGCTGAGTCAACCTTGAACTGGGCAAGATCCAACACCTGGCAACTGGCAGAATTAGCCTGCAATACTACATTCTTACCATTGGGCCACAACCCTCATGGAGGGAGGGAGGGAGGGAAGGAAGGAAGGAAGGAAGGAAGGAAGGAAGGAAGGAAGGAAGGAAGGAAGGAAGGAAGGAAGGAAGGAAGGAAGGAAGGAAGGAAGGAATAACAATAGCACTTAGCCTTATATACCGCCTCACAGTGCTTTCCAGCTTTCTCTAGGCAATTTACAGAGTCAGCCTCTTACCAACCTCAGAAGGATGGAAGGCTGAGTCACTTTGGACCCCTGGTGGTTGGGAACTTTCAGCTCTTCCTTCTGCAGGATTCTGCCTGACTGAGGTCCACCTCACACACACACACCTTTCTCTAGCTTGCCAGCTGGTAAACCATAGTTTAGTTTGGCAGATATTGAGCTGAGCTTGAGAAACAAAACAAAACAGAGAAGAAGCTTTGGTGTAGAGTGCAAATCTTCTTCCCTGCAGTCTCGGTTCTTTTTTGGCTCTGTGGTGCCACGAAGACATCCTCCATGACTGAGCACAGGGAGGACCTTTTCAAGTGCCCCAACCCCATTACCCAAAGGGCAAACAAACATGAGGATTCCCATGTCATTTTCTAAAAAGGTATTTAACTTGAAGCCTGTATTAACTTGCCGTCTCCCCTACCCAATATTCCCCCTGAATACAAATCGGGAACCACTGAACAAAAATAGGTCATTTTCTATTGATTCTGGGAACATGTTCATCCATCCACCCCTCCATTCAGAATACGTTGCGTTTGTTTTTCTTGTCTTCGCAATGAGTCTCCTATGGCATGGTATATTTATTTTCTGTACCTGCCATAATTTAACCCTTTGGTGGGTTGAGCTGCTTCTGCTCATCTCAAGAGAATAGCCTGGGAATAAACCGGCTTATGTGCAACATTTTAAACTTTCTTTCTTTCTTTTCTTTTTTTAAAGTGTGGCAATGAAAAGAAAAGTCATGGTTTATAGCAGTGGTTCTTCACCTGTGGTCCATGGACCCCCAGGAGAGACCACAATGTCATCACAGGGGATCCACGAAGGCTTGGGGCAATATTATGATTTCAATCTTGAGTTAAGTCTTGTGGGGCATGGCTGTCATCTGTGGCCACAAAAGTTATTTAAAGGGGGTGCATGGTGAAGAAAAGATGGAGAACCACCGGTTTATAGTAATAAAATAAAATAAATGGAACAACAAAAATAGAAAAAAATCATCCATATTGATAAATGAGTATAAATGCTTCATATACCTTTGTAAGACAAAGAGCTTCATTTTGACATATTCCTCTTGCGGTGCAGAGGTGGAACAAACTTGGACTACACAACGCACTCTGCAGTGAGTGAAACACATGAGAAGTGAAAAAGAGTGACAGAACTGAAGATTTTTTTAAAAAAAGCAGGGGTCTCCTACCATGGCAATCTTAAGCCTGGAGGACTTCAACTCCCAGAATTCATGATTGGATTGAACTGATATTGAATAGCAGGCGTCTGTGCTCCAACCCCTCTTAGAAGGCATGGGAAAATAAACTTGTTATATCACATTTCCCATTAGGCTTTTCACACTGTAATGATAAAAGGGCATTTTGCAACATCTCCAGTGCTTCCAGCTTCCTAAAATATGAGGGCTGGTGGTAGATAATTTTGGCAAAGGAACAAAAATTGAACTTGCTGTTCTTGACACTTTTTCTCTCCTGCCACCACTCCTCTTATAGCAACTTGGATGGATCAAAAGAACTTCCTCCAAGGGTGGGTTTTCAAAGAACTGCAGTTGTTTGTTTTGAAAAGCTGCTCCTCCGTTAATAAACAAATGCCTAAATAATTAACTTTCTGCGCAGCTTCCTTTCTTGTGTTAATGTGGGGCACCTGCGCAGATGCTGTTTTCCCCAATGCTGGGTTTGTCCTTTGATGGTTTCAACCCAGGACCTTAAGCCAACATCCATGTTAGAATTCCTTCAAATGGAGATGGTGCAGGTAGAACTGAAATACCCAGTTCCTGTGGCAGGAGGATGCTGAAAGAGTCTCCAGGGAGGCCTTCTCAAGAGCCACTCTGGCACGCCAGCCTGGAGGCTTCCAGATCAGTGGTGGGATTCAAACATTTTTACTACTGGTCCTGTGGGTGTGGCATGGCTTGGTGGGCATGCTTGGTGGGCATGGCAGGGGAAGGATACTGTAAAATCCCCATTCCCTCCCCAGCCCACTAACCTGCTTTACAGCTCCATTCTCCTGCGCAGAACAATCAAAGAAGACCCAGCCAATCAGCTGGGACTCGGGAGGCAGAGAAGAGATGGGGGAGGGGCAGTCAGAGGTGGTATTTGCTGGTTCTCCAAACTACTCAAGATTTCCACTACCGGTGATTCTCCAGAACTGGTCCAAACCAGCTGAATACCACCTCTGTTCCAGATGTGTATCAAGCCACAATGTCAACAGATTTTCCATCAATACCTTGTCATTCATGGATCACAGATACCCCTCTCCAATAAAGCAACTGAAGACAATGGGCACAGTCTGACTCCCTCCCCCCGCTCGATGGGTTCTATTCCCAGCCCTGCAAACCCCTCTCTCTCAAGCAATCATGTTGGATGCCTGCCAGCGACAATCACCAATAACTTCCACACCGACGGCTGCTGGGTTTCTTTGTTTCAAACAACATGTTTTATCATCTTTCCAGGTATTCTGCTCCTGGAGAGTTTCTAGCAAAAAAAAAAAAAAGATATGAAAAGATATGAAAAGGATAACACTGTCATACATCAAAAACAATCTCAGAAACAACTAAAAACCACAGGGCATTACTATAGTCACAAACCAATTAAAGCCCTCCAAAACATCTTAAGTACACCAAAAGACCCAGCAAGTGAAGGGGGGAAAAAAAGAGTCACGTACAAGAGAGATGGCACTGGTCTGTGGCCTACCAGGAACTGGGCTGCACAAGTGAGCAAAGCCCCATTTGTGCGTGCATGAGATCCAGACAGCACGTGAAACCATGTTTCACCACCACACGGTGGTCTGCGGAAAAACCACCCTCCACAGAACCAGTCCTTGGTGCCCAAAAGATTGGGAGCCACTGCTCTACAACATACAGTGTGAAGAGGACCATAACAGCCACTCTGTAGGACAGATTGGACAGAAAGCATCCAGTCGGAAGACACCATGAAAACTCCTTAATCATATAACATGCTTAACACACTCAATCATAATTTCAACTGGGTAAATCCTAGCTAGATCCCCCCAAAATGCTAGGAAATTCCTGGAGGCTTGGCATTCAGACAAATCAGCCATTAACAGACACAGAGATATCAATCACATTTATATACCATTCAAAAGAGACAACAAAAAAGCTATGAGAGAAACCAAAAGACCAGAACGCATCCTCTCCATCAGCCAGCTTCCAGATAAGTAGGGATTAAACCAGACAAACAATCAAGCAAAGGGGAAAAAACCCTAATCAAGAAATTATCAAGATGAAAAACACAGCCCACCAACACTGGAGGGGCAAACTATTGTATATAACAGGGAGCAAACTTCACAGTCAGTAGCAGTGGTGAGGTTACCTAGTTGAGTAATTAAACATCTGCAAGCAAACAAGAGAGCACCAAGGACTCCAACCAAAGAGATCTTGTGGGAAGGGCTGCGAAGAGACACAACCTGGTTGATGCAGGAAGACGCCACCTTGATCTTTGACAGCAGGTGAAATTTAAAGGAGGGATTAGTATTATTGCTGTTTGTTATATTTTAGATCCATCCCATGAGTGGAATTCTCTGGATGGTTGCTTTCCTCTGCACCTGCTTAAAGTATGACTGAAATGCTGGGGGAATTAAACATCTCCAGGCCCCACTGAAGCACCAAAATCAGTATGGGTGAGATTTCCTTCAAATACATTTTAGAATTCTGTCTTTGGAGGGGCTTCTGTCACTTAGCAACCGAGTTCTGATGAAGCAGAAGCTGAAGAACTGAAGCTGCCTTAGAGAGGTCCCAGACCGCAGGGGACTCCACCCTAACAGAAGTTCATGGGAAATCACAGCTCTCCCTTTGTTCCACAAAGAAAGATCCCCAAGCATCTTTCTTGTAGCCCCCAACATGGAGGCAAACATGTGCATGTTGATCTCACTGTGCCTCACAAAGATGGGAAGGGGCAGTGAACAATTCTGCTGAAGTTCTTCCTTCTTCTAGGCCCTGAAACCTCCACTGATGCTTTCTCTGCTTTGACAGACTCCCCCTGTCCAGCACCGAGGCTCCCATCAAGGTCAACCAGATGCCTCCAGAGCTTCATCCAGGGCAGGAGAGTCATTACCTCCCTCCTGTGGGCTCCTGGGCAATTGGTCATCCAATTCGTGGGCTCTTGGAAGAAGAATCAGAAGAATTTGGGTTCGTTTGTTTTTTAACCACTGCACAAGGTTGCTGCAGTGTGGAATATTCTGGGACCCAACTTGTCCAATGGTCAAACTCTGTGAATTTCCCCCATAATCAAGCTGGATGTCCCATACAGGGAGGGAACTACATGCTAATCTGCCAAACAAGCCTGATTAATGGCCTTTTCCAAGTTCATCCACAAAGTCTATCAATTAGCCAGCCTGTTGCAGAGAAGGTCCTTCCTGCTGGTCCACTAAGTATCTCTTGGGAACAGGCAGTGGGGCTGCCAGAGCTCCACGAAGCATCTCCTGGGTTGGAAAGAAAAGGCATTTTGCCCTTAGCTGCAGGACTCTTCAAACGCCTGGACAATTTTGTCATCAACTCTTTCTGGTAGAAGGTCGCAGACAGGATCTTCTTAAAGTTTAGGTGGATTTTCCCTAAAATGGCTGGATTCTTTACAAGTCATTATGATTTATTCATATCTCTGTCTGTCTGTCTGTCTATCTGTGTATCTCTCTCTCTCTCTCTCCTCTCTCAGTATCTTGATCTATCATTCAGCATCTATCTATGTCTGTCTCTCCTATCATCTGTATCTAGCCATCTTTTCTTTGCTTCCTCACCAAACAGCCATGAAACTTCCTCCCCAAGTAATGCTCATTGATAAGGAGGGTCAGAAATCAGGGCTTCTCTTTGTGCCGGTATCAAAAGCCACCTCCTGTGTTCCTTAAGGGTGTTAAGATTGGTGTTTATGTATTTATCTGTGAGAAAAGAGAAAGGGAGAATATCTGGTAACTTGCGTGGGAAGTGTGTGTGTGTGTGTGTGTGTGTGTGTGTGTGTGTGTGAAGATCTGTAATGATTAAATCCAGTTCCCTTCATATGAGCGCCATTAAATACAACCGGCGTAATGACAACTCCGTGATCAGATAAAATATGGAGGGCTGAAAATACAGGGCTTGTATTTTTCCCTGATGTATCATAATGGTCACATTTTTCTTCTCCAATAGTTTTTTTCCCTGAGATAAAGAACAAATTAAACTGATTTTGATTGCTACTTGGAAATACTTAAAATTGAAAAAGGCAGCAGGTGGGCCTTGCTGGGAGGAATGATGGTTATTTTAGCATAACAGATGCATGCATAAAACATCTTGTGCCCCCCTCTTTGGAAAAAAAGGGGGGGGGGAAACACCACCTCTCCCTTTCTTTCCAAAGGGCCAAAACCTCTCTAGGCTTTGAATGTGCGAAAGAGATGGAGGAGGCTTGAGACAAGCTGAGGCTAATGGGGAGGAGGGTTGGGTGTCCAGAAAGTGGGAGAGGGCTGCTTGCTTGCCAACTGCTTCATGCAGGAAAATGTGTCTCCTGCAGGAGGCAGAGCAGCTGTGCTGAATGGGACTTGACCGCCTACCCCTCCTCTCTGATGTTGAAAGAGGAACCAGAGGAGGCCAAATCAGCCAGCTTCTCTTCAGTCCCAAAGGCCAAAAAGATGGGGCCATCAGCTTCCCGAGATGGAAAATGTCCAGAAACATTCAGCATCGTCTTTCCTAAATTGTTCAGCATTGCCCATCTCTGCCGAAGGTGGCTGTTTTCAGAGGAGGAGGTCTTTGGTTCATCTTGTCTGCCCTGCCACGGAGAGGCCACCCAAGTCCTTCCATCATGGACTCTGTTCTCTGCCTGACTTACACACATGCCCACCCACCCCACCCCCCGGGAAATGCCCTTCAGCTGGAAACTAGGAGTAACTTCTCAGGATTTATTCATTTCTGTAAAGAATGTAGATGGTTGCCTTCTTTTCAAACATTGCAGCTCTGGAGGGCTATAAAATACCCCCCCACACACACACACACAAAAAGCAGAACAGGGCAAACAATTTATATTAAAATCCAAATACCCAATGACTAGGGATTCTCATCTGAGGTGGGAGTCAACTGATTCTGACTGGTTCTCAAGAACCGGTAGCAAAAATTTTGAGAAGTTCAGAGAACCGGCCAATCCCATCTCTGACTGGCCCCACCAACCCCATCTCTTCTCTGCCTCTCTTTGAGTCCCAGCTGATCGTCTGGGTCTTCTTTGGTTGCCCTGCACAGGAGAACAGAGCTGGAAAGCAGGTTAGTAGGGTGGGGAGGGAATGGGGATTTTGCAGTATCTTTCCCCTGCCACACCCACAGAACCGGTAGTAAAAAAAATTGAATCCCACCACTGATTCACATTCATACCGTTTCTCTTCAGACAGGAACGCCAATCTCTGATATTCCAGGGAAAAGTCAAGCTTTCATTACCTTTCTGAAAGCAACAAGGTTGGTGCCTGATATATGTCAAGTAGAGGGATGTAATTTCAGACGGCATTCATTGGGAAAGGGAATCCCCTGGCCTGCATCAGAAGGCATTGTTTCACAGAAGCTTGCCTCCCACATCACCCCCAATATCTCTTCCTGGGAAACACATCCTGGTGACAACCTCTGTAGAGATGGGTTGGGGAGGAATGCCAATGGCTGCATGTTCTTGATCAATGGTGCACATCTCTCTGGGGAAGATGGAATGGTGATCCTTTGCCTTCTTTCCAAATTGCTCTTGTGCAAATATCCATAGAATAGCCGTCGGAGCAGAAGACAGATTTATGGGTCTGTTCCCCATATCACCTGTGAATTGGAGGGTGGGGCTGAGTCCCTAGGAAGGCAGAAGACCAGAGAGCTCAACGACATGATTCATTCAGCTCTAGCCTCAGTAATTCAGGATCAACCACTCAGGTAAATCATTGCTCCTGCTCCCAAGATGTCCAACCTCCAGTGGAAGGAAACTGGGCCAATATCAGTGAAGCAAGCTGGGGATGTGTCGCTCTGGGTGTGTGTGTGTGTGTGTGTGTGTGTGTGTGTGTGTGTTGTAGAAGGGAGGGATGTCTGGAATCGCTACCCAGCATCAAATCTTGCTGGCAACTAGACCTGTCTGCCTTGTGGTTTTTCTGACCTGTGACCACTTGGCCTTTACTCATAGCAGCAAGAGAAAGCAATCCCTCCTTACGTTCAGAAGAGATTTAATACCTGAGTTTTTCGGCCCGTTAATTGATATACTCTTAAATAAGGCTGCATAACTTTGAAATTTCCTTGAAGGAGCAGCCTTCCCATTAGCCTCGAAAACTTTAAAATATAATAAACGGCCTTCTTACCTGGGAGCAGAACAACCTTTAACACAGTCATTCCATCAAGGATGGGTGTGCGGTCACTTCAGTATTACGGTGATTTGGTGTGGAGGTTCAGAGCCTCGTGCATCTCTCCCAGTTCAAAGATGGCATTGACGTTTTCCATTGAGCCACTGAGTCTTAAGTGCCTGCAGGCCTTGGGAAGTAGATATTGGCAATTCGCTCGGAAGATCAAGCCGCTGTGAAAATCCTAAGCTCTGGGCTTTAATATGGACTTGTTTCCCTCTTTCCTTTGCTAATCATACTAAGTTGTCTCTGAAATATATATTAATGCTCTGTGTCTTCCATTGTAGCAAACTGCCTTGGCTGCTGCTATAAATGGAAAGGTGAGATGTAAAATAAATAAATAAAATAAGAACGCTATTTAGTGTTCAATGGTTCAACATGGTTTGAGCACAGCAGGAGATGAGATATGATTGCTCCTGCTTTTTTACTGGGTGAGGGAGAGGGTGGGGTGGCAGTCACCACTGTGGGCAACAAAATTGACCTGAAACAAGAATAGGGAACTTTCTCAATGAGTCCACACCCCCATCAAAATGAGGAGTCACCATAACATTCAAGCAGACCCCAAGGTGGTGGTGACAAGATAACCAGGGAGCATCAATGCTATATTGTCAGGTTAAAGGTAAAGGTAGTCCTTTGTGCTAGTCATTCTCAACTCTAGGGGGCGCTGCTCATCTCCGTTGCAAAGCCAAAGAAGAGCCAGTGCTGTCCGAAGACGTCTCCGTGGTCATGTGGCCAGCATGACTAAATGCCTTTGAAGGCGCACAGAGGAACGTTGTTCCCTTCCCAACAAAGGTGGTCCCTGTTTTTCTACTTGCATTTTTTATGTGTTTTCGAACTGCTGGGTTGGCAGGAGGTGGAACAAGGAACGGGAGCTCACTCCATGACGCGGCGCTAGGGATTTGAACCACTGAACTGCCAACCTTTCTGATCGACAAACTCAGTGTCTTATCCACTGAGCCACCATGTCCCTTTTATATATAACCTTTTATAAGGTTACCTTAAGCCAAATTTTGCAAGACTGAAAGAATTCCTCCCATCCTCTCATTCTGGTGGGAGTGTCTCTTCTGAAACGGTTCCTTCTCCCTGCCTCTTCTGTGGGGTGAGCTGGCCCTTCTCCTCCCTTTGTCCTGCTTGCGGGTCTTCCTCCTGTCTCCCAAGGAGACCTCAGAGGTGTTCAGAAAGTTCCAGGTTGTGTTTCAAGAATCCCAGCTTGGGCTATTCAAACTCTCTGCTGGAATCGGCCCTGATGGCCACAAGCGCTAGGCTAGCTGGGCACAAATATCAAGCAATTTAATGCCTCCTGAATCAATTGGTTTTGTCAATTCAGCTGATCCATTTGTAGCCAAGATATCCAGATTAACATGTATCCTGCCCTCCCCAAAAACAATTCCATTTAAAAGCATGACTTTCTTTAACTATGCTGTTTCTTCATTGGACTTCTGTTCCTTTAAGTTGCAGCTTCCAAGGTAGGATTATGGGATCAAAATCATGTTTCCCCCCAATTATATGGGCCCTTTAAAGGCTGTAAAATGAAGGCCTGGGACATACGAGGGAAGACTGTGCCAGGCCCATCTACTCTGGCTTTAACTCAAACTTCCAAATGTCTTTTATTTTAGCAATCATCCACCAGAAGCTTCTCCAGCAGAGGTGGTATTTAACAGGTTTGGACCAGTTCTGAAGAACCAGCAGTGGAAACTCTGAGTAGTTCAGAGAACCGGCCAATCTCACCTCTTCTGTGCCTCCCATCGAGTCCCAGCTGAGTCCTGGCTGGGTCTCCTTTGGTTGCCCTGCACAGGAGAATGGAGCTGGAAAGCAGGTTAATAGGGTGGGGAGGGAAGGGGATTTTGCAGTAACCTTCCCCTGCCACGCCCACCAAGAACTGGTAGTAAAACATTTTGAATCCCACCACTGTTCTCCACCAAGCTGAGGCTCCACCTTTCCTTCCTGGGGTCGAGATCAGGTTTTCACCTTTTCCTGCAGCTTCAGAAGCACCTTTGCTGAACTGGAGGGCAGATCATTAGCAAGTCAGATGGGGAAAGAAGGGAGCTGTGCCCTCTATGGCTTAACACCAGGGTGAGGACATTAAGTCTGCATATTTGCAGCTTTTTGCAATAAGATTTGGCCTGGGCTTGGCTTGGAGGTGACAAAACCTCCCCCAATGTGTGCAAGGAAGCTAATTTTAGCTCTTTTGTTCTCACTTTCCCCCTTTTCAAAATCCCAGCCTATTCACCGGAGCCTCCCTTCAAGAAAGTGTGGATTTGTCTGGCATTTGTGTTTAATCCCAAATCTGTCAAGGCTTGTTATATTTGATGGGGCCTGAAAGGTCTGGTGTTAAGCAAATACACAGTGACCAGAGTTTTTGATGAGAATCAAACTGAACTCTAATCCTGTGGTAATGGCTTTTGCCGTAAGCCTGCCAGTGCCCCAGGATAAATGGAGGGAGGGGACCTGGCCCAGGGCATCTGCAAGCTAGAGTGGTGGACGTGACCGTTTCTTTCTGCAGAGAGTTTTTAAAATTATTATTATTTCCTGGGGATGGTCTTTAAAGGCACAACATTGGCCCGTCTTGTTTGCTCTTCTGCCTCCAGTGGTGGCAGCTTAACCCAGATCTTGAACTTCTTTTCCGGCTTTGAAAAATCTTCAGACATGTCAGAAAAGGGAAGCGGAGTTTGCCCGGGAATGTTGGTTGGCCGTGTTGTTTGGCTGCCATCAACGGAAGTGATTCTCCCGCCACCAGAGGCTGGTATAACTGGAGTGGATTCTTAGATGTGAAAGGTTTCTTGGAATCTACAAGATCTGCAAGGATTTAAAACTCCATCATAGGCCAGAATCAACACGTCATTATTTGTCTTTCCTCCTCTTTGATATGGATCCTACCTGATCCAATTCATGAGGGGGAATTCACTGGAGACGGCAATTATGTTTGGAAGAGTTAGAGATAAAAGGAAATCAGATAGCCAAAGAACACAGTGGCTGGGCATCTTTCTTCTTCTTCTTCTTCTTCTTCTTCTTCTTCTTCTTCTTCTTCTTCTTCTTCTTCTTCTTCTTCTTCTTCTTCTTCTTCTTCTTCTTCTTCTTCTTCTTCTCCTCCTCCTCCTCCTCCTCCTCCTCCTCCTCCTCCTCCTCCTCGTTCTATAGCTTAATGGGAAGGGGAGAGGGATTATATATACTATAACTACATGGGTGGGAGTTTCAATTTTTCTACTTTGTTGATTTTTCTACCCACTCTTTCCAAGATAGCTAAGTTGTAATGTCAGCATTGCAAGATTGGAGCTGCCAGTTCAATGCTGAAGTCTGTTTAGAATGGCCCTAATTTTAACTCTTACTTTTACTCTTCATATAACCTCATGTATCAAGTTGGGCAGCTTGTATACCTTTCTTAATGCAATCTTTGCTTTTAATTTGGGATCCTCCCTCTCACAGTTATTGAGCATTTCTAGATCACATGACTTGTGTGTGTGTGTATGGTGTGGTATGCATTTATCTTATTGAATATTATTGCTTATTTATAAATGAGAAAGCATTCATCTCATTCAGAACCACAGTACAGGAAGTACATCCTTTGGGAGAGCATAGAAAGCACAGATTGCTGATGTTTAGAGCCAGTGTCTTGACTGAGAGTTACCAAACAATACTATAGAGGCAAAATATGCGTGGCACAAACAGATTATGGTCACTCCAGTCTTAGCTGTGGGTTTCCCAGGAGACTCGGACTGGGTATGTGGGTGTAAGGGTATGTGAGAATGACCTTGGGAAGACTGAGCAAGGGAGGCTGCCAAGACAATAGTCAGATGATAATAATAATAATAATAATAATAATAATAATAATAATAATAATAATAATAATAATAGAATTGTTTATTGGCCAAGTGTGACTGGATACACAAGGAATCTGTCTTGCTGCAAATGCTCGCAGTGTACATAAAAGAAAAGATATATTCATCAAGAGTCAAGAATCATAAGATGCAACACTTAATAATAGTCATAGGGTACAATAAGCAATCAAATCATCATAAGGATACAAGTGACAAAGTTATGGTCATACTGTCACAAGTGGGAGGAGATGGGTGATAAGGAGTGGTGAGAAGATTAATAGTAATAGTAGTGCAGACTTTGTAAATAGTTGAACAGTGTTGAGGGGATTATTTGTTTAGCAGAATGATGGCGTTTGGGAAAAACTGTTCTCGTGTCTAGTTGTTCTGGTGTGCAGGGCTCTATAGCGTCATTTTGAGGGAAGGAGTTGAAACAGTTTATGTCCAGGATGTGAGGGGTCTGTAGATATTTTCACAGCCCTATTTTTGACTCATGCAGGATACAGGTCCTCCATGGAAGGCAGGTTGGTGGTAGCTGTTTTTTCTGCTGTTTTTAGTTAAGCCCTCAGCTGGAGAGTGGGCAGGGCGAGAAGTTCCAAAGAGACCCTGCCCGAATCCTTGCTGTGTAAAGGAGGCAGTGGGAGAATTGTATTTTTGGGCTTGCAAGATTCTGTTAAAGTAGCCACACAATAAAGCCGAATTAGCTCATATAGTTGTGTTTCCTGCCTGGTCCACCTGGTAGGGCTTATAGGTGAACTAGAATGGAGGATCAGGTAGCTCAATTCAGCTCCAGGTTCCTTCCTCAATTAGCAGAGTTAGGAATATGTGTCAAAGCAAACTGAGGTGGCTTCCCCTCCCACCCACCAAGGTCACGCAATTGGAGGTTACTCAATATCTGCTGCACCATATTGAATGTCAGCAGGCCAGGAAAGAGGAGGAGAAGGGAGACCCTGAGCAGGAACGTTGCAAAAGGATCAAGCTTTTGAGGAAGCTCTGCGTGGTATTCTTAGGGTTTGAGTTGCCATGTGCTAAATAAATAAATAGGGTTTGAGTGCAGAATTGGCCACCGTTGTTAGTACAACAGGCTCTTCCCCAAAGTGGGTTCAGGAAATGCCCTCCTGGGCATCCGCCTGCCCAAATATGACCCGGGCATATTTCCACTCACCTCCTGGTGCCAAGCAACCTGCTCGCCTCTCTGCCACAGTCTCGCTCCCCCTCCAGCAACGGCTTCCTCAGCGCCTGCCTGTTCCCACTGATTGATCCCTTCCCTCGAGTTACTCGGGGTTTTAAGTCTCCAATTGTTTGCTCACAGAAGCAACTCTGAAGCCCATCACAGGAGAGAGAGCTTTTACTGTTTTCCGTAGAATAATGCAATCCTTCATATTTTATTAACCATAATAACCGCACGTCTCATGACAGTAGTAAATCCATACTGAGATTATTTTTTCTCCCTGAATTTCCTAGGCCTTGTAGCTTTCGGAGCAAAACTCAGAAAATGCAATTCAGCTCAGCAAGGCTTTCTGCGTGTACAACGCAGCCTCCCGCAGCACATTAAACATAAGCGGAGACACGCTAACCAAGGGGCCAGGCTTGTTCCAACTGCCCTGAAAGGGGGGTGTTTGGCACCGGCTTCCCCCAACCCTTTGACCCCATTTTCTTCATCAGCTCCCTGTATTTGGTTTCCTCTCGACCTGCCTTGGCCCATAAATCCTTTCCCGCCACAGCTATGGGTCAGGATGGAAAACCATAGCAGAACTCCCAGTGATTTATCCTCCACTGAAAACCCATCAGCCTCTCCATGCGTTTTTTTCCCTTTCTTCCTAAATGGCTAATAAAACGGATAAATTCACAAGCTCCGGATAACTTTACAGAACCTTCATCAAGGTCCCCTCCTTCCCCTTCCCCATATAGGGAGGACCCCCGATGATACTGAACTCCTGAACTTGCGAATTCAATGACAGAGGTTTCCTCTTTCTTTTTCCAGAGTAGAATCTGCTCCATGAACCACATTAGTTTGGGTTACATTATTTTCCTAAAAACACATTTCGGAGGAATAACACCAATTTGTGTTGCATTTTATAGAGAAAAATAATTGAATGGCGGCTGTTCGTAATTTTAGCAATCTCTTAACCTTAATCATATTTAATGGCTTTTCACTTCAGGCTAACAGGAGGGGAGGAGAAAGACTTGAGCTCTGCACTTGCTGTTCTCTGACAGCCTCAGTAAATTCTTGCTTTCTGAACTGCTGGTCCAGGACCATCATTCAGAAGGGGAATTACTTTCTCATGGGGGTGGGGGGAATAAATGAGATGTTGAATTCGTTCGCTGCTTCCTGTGGCACCAGTGGGGCAATGTGCAGCCCCATGGGAGGGGCAGACCAGTGCCAGGGCCCCATTGTGGGGAAAGAAGGCTCTGAAAGGCACCCGGGGTGGGCAGTGGGCGATGGGGATGGGGGTTGGTGCCACTCAACAGTGTTTGAAAGGGGGCCCTGCAGGCTGGAGCACCCAGTACCCAGTTCCTGGCAATTGGAATGTTCTTGCAATCTTTGTCTACCCAATGAGAGAGTTTTAATTAATTCGTTAAATGTCCTTGCAATTTGCACATTTGTTAAAGCTTAATTTTGCAGGAAAGAGGAGTTTGTGTGTGTGTGTGTGTGAGAGAGAGAGAGAGAGAGAGACTGTGTGTTCCATGGCAGAAGAAGTCTGCTTTTATACAGGAAAGAAAATGCCTCCTCTAAGATGTCTCCCCCATCCACAGATATTTTATTCCCTGTTTGTATTTTGACGTAATCGCCCTTTTAAAACATCTGATTAATTGCAAATGGCAGCTTTAGAGGAGGACAAATTGCCGATTGAAACCGACTAATCTCCACACATAACCAGAGGCAGCCCTGGTGAAAAGGAGGATGGAGCAGGAGTGGCTGTGGTTGTTTTCACCTAAACACCCCATGGATCTCCCTACTTTCACACCAACACATGTGCACATTCCCAGCCATGCCACAGCCCTCCCCAACTTGCTCTCTGCTGTGTGTCTTGCAGTAATGTGATTTCTTTTCCTTCTCCTCTTCCAATCTTTACGGTGGCCTTCATCCCCAAAGCTTCACCAGCTGACATTTAATCCAAAATTAACAGGGAGTTCTTAATTTTTTTCATAACACAAACTTTTTCCTCCGGACGGATTTGGATCCTAATCATGTCCCAGGGTGCTACAATTGCTATTTATTGGTTCATTCCACATGGATTTACTTTTGCAATTTACAAAGTAATTTTTCCCTACAGAAATATTTACTTCCACACAACGGAGAGCAGATAGCGTGAGGGGAGGTGATTGCTGTGAAGTGGTTCCAAACCGTTTTGGCTGCGATCCCTGGAGCAGCAACGGGTCACTTCTAACCACCAAAGGCAGGAAGTTCCAGATGCACTTCCCTGCCTAGAGCAGAACAGCACTGGGAGCAGTGGTGGGATTCAAACTTTTTTACTACTGGTTCTGTGGGTGTGGCTTGGAGGGTGTGGCAGGGGAAGGATATACTGAAAAATCCCCCTTCCCTCCCCACCCCACTAACCTGCTTTCCAGCTCTGTTCTCCTGTGCAGCGCAACCAAAGGAGACCCAGCCAATCAGCTGGAACTCAATGGAAGGCAGGGAAGAGATGGAGTTGGTCGGGCCAGTTGGAGGTGGGACTGGCCGGTTCTCCGCACTACTCAAAATTTCTGCTACCGGTTCTCCAGAACCAGTCAAAACCTGCTGAAGACCACCTCTGACCAGGAGGCAAGAGTGGAATAGGGTTGCTAACTCTCCTCTGATGGCCAGTCAAGTTGGGATATCCAGAAGCCAGTTTACGTAACCGTCAACTTCCTAGTCATAGAAGAATAACAGAATAATGGAGTTGGAAGGGACCTTAGAGGTCTTCTAGGCCAACCTTGTGAAATTAGCCCCAAGCCAAGAATAGCACCCTAAAAAATGGATCAGGATGACCTTCACAAGCACTGATAGAACTGTTTGGTGGGAGTTTCCATAGGCTTTGACCAGGTGGTCACAGCAGCCATGACTTATCAAAATAGGACTCATTTTGCAGGAACCTTTTTGGCTGCTTCCAACTCCAATGGTTTATTGTTTTTTGTGTGTATTTGTGTAATTGTCTAATGACTAGTATGTAACTGTGTAGTTATGATTAATCTACAACTGCAATATTTAGTGGAGGATTTTTTTCCCCCTCCACCAGCCTTCCACACCTCTCTCGGCTGCCCCTCCCGTCCCCTCCAGCCACCATCCTCCTTCAGTAGGTTTGGGCTTATCTCACCAACAATCTCTGCTTTCATATCTGCTCTGCTCCTTGAAAAGTTGTCGAGTTTTTTTTTTCCTCTGTTCAAAGTGCTTCTGCTTTCAGAGTCTCCTCCCTTTGCTGTTGGCTCATGCTTGGGAAGTCTGCTTCTTGAAGACTTCAGATGGGGGAGTGACTCACAAGTGAGAGTCACCTTTTATCGCAGTTTGTTTCCTCCGTGGTTGCATGCAGTTGACTTAGCGGGGCTCCTCTCTCCTTCTGGGTGCCTTGCCTCATTCCCTTCCTGGACACATGGCTTTGGGCTCTTAGACATGCTGAGATGCTTTGGATTCAGCCGCACCATCTCCAATCCTCACCAGACTCCATCAAGTCAGCAATGCAGCCACGAGAGGGTCTTCCGCTCCATCTCGCTGCTTCTGATGGAAATTGTGTTGATTGGTCAACAGCCTGGAAGAAGACAGAGCACATTCAGAGGCACCTACTTCTAGGACCAGTGTGAGTCAACCACACAAGCAAGAACCAATATCTTCTAGTTGTTTGGCTTCTCTACAATAGGAACTTCCAACCTTGGCTACGTAAAGGACTTGTGGACTCAGCTGGCTGGAGAATTCTGGGAGTTGAGGTCCACAAATCTTAAAGTTGCCAAGGTTGGAGACTCCTGTTCTACGACACACTAGGCCCTTTCATATTCATCACATTTGTGCTTCTCTCTATATCAGTGTTTTCCAAGCTTGGCCACTTTGAAAGACATGTGGACTTCAACTCCCAGAATCCCCAGCCAGCAGTGTCCAACCTTGAGAAACTCTGCTCTCTCTATACACACGTGTGGATGAAGAGTCTACCTTGTTCAACTCTTCTCTGTCAGCTTCCTTCCTCCTCTGCCTTGCAGAATCCCTTTCTAGGATCAAGTGAAATGATAGTTGCTGGGACATTTCTCTCTTCCAAGTCCTCCTTGCAGAAGACAACAGCCCATTCCTCCAGAACCTCCTCTCTTCCCCTTTGATGTTGACTTGGAGGGCTCTGTGAGAAGATGGCTGTAGCCTCCAGGTTTCATTGGTGAATGGAATTGCTCAAGAACCAGCCAGAGATCTCCATCCAGGGACGCTTGGACAACCGCATGGATCCCATGGAAAAGCCTCTGCTGAAGCCACTTTCCCATGAATGATGAGTCTTTTGACTGACTGCCCAGAAACACGAGGAAGCAGATGGTGAGGCTGAAGACGCTTGTGTGTTTAATCCCCTTCTCTCCCCTGCCCCCAGTCCTTCCAGCCTTCTCCTCCTGCTGATTCCTTAACAGGCAGTGGCATCTGATGCTGTGCTGAAGGAAAGCAGTAATTGCCTTTTATTCATTTTGGTAGCATCATGAAACATTAAAAATTGGATTTGATGGGTCACATGGGACCCTGCATCAGTGGCTTTGTGTACACCCTGTGCGGAGGATGGTGTGGCAAGGAGCCACCCTCTCACTGCTGGCAGAAAGCTTTATTAAAAGAAACTAATCATTTCCCCCCAAAAAGTACAAATAGCCTAGTTATCTGGTGAGCCTAATGGCCTTATTTTTCCATTCTTCAGCATAATGAGTGCCGTCGGAGCTGCTTGAGTCAGTCTCTCCAAGAGCCTAATTGTTTTTAAATGTCTTTCCTAACCACTTCACATCAAGACCATAAATCTGGGTTTTGGGTAACCGAGAGCCACAGTTCAGAGCTAAGTTTTTATGATGACACATTTTTGTGTTAATTAAAAACACACTAAAGGAGATGCAGCCCTTCCGCCTTGAAGTGCAAAGCTCTTTGCCTGCCAAGACCCGGTCAGTTTTCCTTCCCTGGGCAAAGCTGAAAGCGTTGCACCTGCTGGTGGATTTCTCACGAGGAGGGGTGGGGTGGGACCCCCATCTCCTGGCTCTCAGCCAAGTGCCACGCCTGCTTCCGTCTGCCTGGATGATGCTGATGCTGATGACTGTTTCTTTCAGGAGGCCCATCAGGGGTCCCTCCCTTCCTGAACACCTGCATTTTTATTCCTGGCCATTCTGTTGTCATGATGACAACAAGGAAGTGCCTTAGCTGAGTGGATCTTGGTTGCTTGACTGGAGATCCAGATCCAGTTGCTCTCTTGCTAGAGTTTCTTCTAAGGTTCTGCCTGTCTGTCCTCTCCTTTCCCTCCTTTAAAGGCCCTTAGCTGGAGCAAAATTGGAGTGAACCCTTTGGCAGACCTTTTGCTAAGTGTCTTTTTGTATTTCTTCGAGAAGAAGAGTTAATTAAGCCTCATAAAAGAAAGGCCAGCAAAGCCCAGACTGTCCTCCAGAGAATCTTGATGGTCAAACTCCAACATGAAATGGTTTCTACTTTGCTTAATGACGTGCTGTAGCCTAATCAGGCGGCCTTAGAACTCCTCGGTTTGTCTCAGACCCAACAGCTCTCTAGCTAGATGGAGCATCTTGATAAACAAAGCAACACGGTCACCTTTCATTATCCCTACTTAGCTCACAGCAGAAAGAGAGAATAAGTGCTGCCTCTGCTGAATAGTGCATGCACAATAAACCAAAATTACAGTGTCCAACAGGTCACAGATGCTGCTATCTCTTTTCAGTCTGCAGGTCTTCACCGGTAAGCTGGGAGAGTCCACTCTAGTCCTAGTTTTGCAGAGAGAGGGGGGTGTATCCATGGCCCTCCTGCACAAAGGAAAATCTCCTGAACTCTGCACCGTTGCCATGTTTGGAAGAGCAGGAGAGAGCCCCCCCCCCCACCTCTAAGCCACAGACTGAGAGCCATCATTCATTTTGCAGGGAATTTCCAGGGCCTTTTAGTCAGTGTTGGGATTCAAAACATTTTACTACCGGCTCTGTGGGCGTGGCTTGGTGGGCATGGCAGGGGAAGGACACTGCAAAATCCCCCTTCCCTCCCCACCCACTAACCTGCTTTCCAGCTCCCTTCTCCTGTGCAGGGCAACCAAAGGAGACCCAGCCAGGACTCAGCTGGGACTCGATGCGAGGCAGAGAAGAGATGGGGTTGGCAGGGCCAGTCAGAGGTAGGATTGGCCGGTTCTCCAAACTACTCCAAATTTCTGCTCCCAGTTCTTCAGAACCAGTCAGAACCGGCTGAATTCTCCACTGCTGCTTTTAATCAACAGGTCTTCTCCTAAGTATTCGGGCAAACAAACTGCCTTTCAGCCCTGGATCTTACAGTGAATGGGCAAGAAACTGAAACAAACCATAAAACACCTGACTTCAGAGAAGGAGGGTGCATGCTTTAGTCATGCACGGGTCACTCGGAAGGTCCACACGCTCTCGTGATGCAGACTGTCCAAGGAAAAGCATCAGTTCCTTGGTTGGGAGGGGGCAACATAATTTGGCAGGCCTTTGCAATCTCAGCTTAACCTTGGCAGAACTGGTTCCCCTCCCCTGGCTGGGCTGCTGCCAGCTGCCCTGAGTGGGCAGCCGTACAAAGCTTTTCGCTAAATAAAAACTGGTGGGGTTGGAAACTAGCAATGTTTGGAGAGCAGGAGGCTATGGTCCACATCTGGTTCCAGTTCCAGCCACTGACCAGAAGCTTGTCCTCTCTCAGCCCAGATCCACTATTTCAAATTCTGCCATGAAGGGACGAGCTATAGTCTGGGTTCATTGTTCCAAGTTAACTACTTGATTGTAGTGGGCTGACATCCGGTGATTTGCAGGACAGGATGCTTAAATGTTTTGGTTTGCTTTATTCGGCCATAGCAAAATCTGCCTAGATAAAAGAGGACCTTCTGAGTTTAAAATCATATTAGCTTTCTTTACGGATGTATCTTCTGCCTTTTTACCATTGAAATTAAATTCAGCTTGGAGTATGTTAAAGAGCTTGAATCATGGATAAGAGGGAAGCCATGCCAGCATGGAAATGCCCTATTTCTACCAATGCAGCATGAAAAGAAAGCATAAGAAACACCCGAAAGCACTAGAAGAATCCATGCCAGTTTCCTTTGTGCCCTCCTCAAAGGGTTAATGAAGGGCAATGTAGGTCAGATATAGTTTTCTTTGGGACAGACCGTGGCTACGTTAGTAGGTGAGTCCATGTAAGTCTTGAAAGAGATCCAGTTCTTTCAATTAACATAGGAAACACAATAGAAAGACAGTTTTAGTCACTGCTGAATGAACAATACTCACTAACGGTGATCTGTTAAATATTAATGCCATGGTTTTCCTGGCATTAGAGTCCTTATTAGGGCTGAATTAATCAAGACTTTTTCTATGCCCTCTCAGTTTGCAGTGCTTAAGTGGGTTTTGAAAGGGCTGACGGAAGGGACTTTCCTTGGGATTGTGGAAGGAAAGAGTTGCTCACCTGAGCTGGAGTCTTCCTAGGTTAGTCTGAGGTCAACTATTCTACCCATTCTTTCAGGTGCAACTCCTGCAGAAGGGGAAATGTTTGGCTGGATGAGGAGTCACGGACTCATGTCACTGTGGCCAGTTTCCACCTAAAGATGAGCTTCTCAGAAGCTGCACTTTCACTAAGTAACTGGCTTCATCTGCAACCTCCATCCTACTGAATGGATCTACTAAAGCCATGGGACTTTATAGCATCCATTGTTTATTCATCTACTTGAATTGGACCAAAGGTGCTTTTTCAAAAGGCAACTGGGCGTTGTTTTTTCCTTGAAGACGTTTTGCTTCTCATCCAAGAAGCTTCTTCAGTTCAGAGAACAGAGTCCAGGGGTACCCGGGGAGATGTTGGTGGACCTAGTGGCATCCCCTTGACCCAAACCATATGGAAGACTGAAGTTGAAGTATTTTCTGAGGAGTAAAGCAGCAACTGACCCAAAGATGCTTTCACCCTCTTAATCCCCTTAATCCTTTAAGTCCTCGAGCTGCTGATCTTTTTTATCTCTTGGGCATCTTTTGCTAAGTTGTAAGGAAATAACTGGAAGGATCCCATTCTGTTGATGCCAAGAGTTTTATTTTTAGAGATTGCTTTAGCTTCTGCCAGTTAAGAGAACGGCCAGCTTTAATATACAAATCTGATGACATCTTACTTCAGTCTGAAAGGAGGCCTTGATAAGGCTTCTTCCTTCCGAAGTCCTTTCTCCCTGTTCGGCAACAAATGTTTGGCAAACATCCCTTGCAGGTGCCATAATGTACATGGTTTTTTTTTTTATAGCCTTAGGTCTAATCACTATCTTGCCTGCTGGCTTCATTTCCTTTTTCCCAGCGAAGGTTGTGCATTGTGGCTTGTGGCTTGCATGAGTATCAGACGCATTAGCTGCAGTTAATGTCTTTTCCTGTGATTCTCACTCCTTCTCCTGCAAGAGCAGTATAAAAAGAGGTCTGGGGAAGCCAGACTAGTTATACAACTAAATCCTAGGCAAGAGAAAGAGCTTCAAAGAATGTGGTTTTATTAATGTGGCTTCGATTGATGGCAAAGAAACCCCAAACCAAACAACGCAAACAGCCTCTAAAAAAAAAGAGAGAGAGAGAGAGAGATCCTGCTATTCTCTAGGACCACAGTGAACAATCATCAGTTTTGATTTATGGGTCCATGTTAATGGGTTCAGAGAAGCAAGCAGGCTGCCTTCCACACAAAGAAAACCAGAATATGAGAGGGTTCACCTGTTTTGAAGCTGTCCCCCCCAATCATTTTCTGCAGATGATTGTGCCTTGTTTGTCAATATTCTTGCAGAACACAAAGTGCCTTGTCAATGGCGAGTGACATCCCCAAAGCTCTGGGAATGGCTTCAGGACTGCTGCTTTTGAGGGGATTTGAACACACACATCTTCCCCACAGAAATTCTTCTTTCTTGGCCTTTCTGGAGCTGGAGAACTGGGGGAAGGGAGCAGAGGTTGGTCCTGAAAGAAAGAGGAACAGGTGGAAAAGGACAGGTGGCCCCTCCCTACCCTGTCCTGATACCTGTGGATTGAAGTGCCACCGTGCAACATCCTAGGTGCAATTTCACCATCTTCTGGTGACAAATGTCAATGACTGCCTTAAGATCAGCCCCCCCCCCCCCATTCTGCTTAAGAAAGGCACTGCCTGGGAATCCTACAGCCTATCCAATATTAACAATATTGCAATTTTAACATGGCTGTCTTAAGCTTAGTCATTCCTTCCTTCCTTTGCAAGAAGAAGGGATGGATGAAAGAGGGAGGCCAAATCAACAGGATGATGATCCCTCCCCTCCCACTTAGGGGTCCGTGAGGCATTTTTCTCCCCCTTTCCACCTCCCCTCCCCATCTTCCCTCGCATCAAATCTAACAACACACAAAGATGTCTGCTCCTGCTTTGTTCTGAAGGCAGCAAAGTCTTCCTCTCTCCTATGGATTCACCTTTTCTTTCTATGCTTAGGCAACTGTCCAGCATCTCTTGTTCCTTCCTCAGAATGATAAATACAAACTGGCTGACCAGTTCAGCCTCACCAGACTGAAGGAGCTGCAGAAGAACCGTCTACTAGCAGGACTCTGCGTGCTTCCATATGTCGTGTCTGCTTTGCAGAAATGGAGGCTCTCGGTGTGCTGGAGACAAGAAGAAACAGGCACCTGGTGATGGGTTGGAGATCTACCTGAGCTTGCATTTCCTCCTGAATGCAGATTGGAAGCCCCTCCATCTTCTTCGCTGCAAGAAGGGAAGAAGGCAGCACCAGTTCATACCCCCCCTCCCCCCCGCCATCTCTATAGGGAGAGATTGCCTTCCATTGCTACTAGGGGAAGCTCATGGTGTGTGTGTGCCTCTCTCTCTCTCTCTCTCTCTGTGTGTGTGTGGGGGGGGAGAGATTTTCTTTATAGACACAATTCTTTCCCAACAGAAACACTCGCCTGTTTTTCTGGTTGGAAGCTGGACCTTTTGACAGAGATGGCGGGACTATTATATTGTCAGATTTAACCACTCTGGTGAATGGGAGGCATTTAGCAAACTACAGTCATCAGGAGCAAAAACTGCTCTTGTTAGCAAAACAAAACTAGCGACATAATATCCTCCCCATTCCTGCCTCATTTTTCACATCTGCCAGGGAAGGGGGAAAAAAGGACTATTTATTATGGAGTGCTAAGTAAGGCAGGATTCTGTATCTCTTGTTGAAACAGGTTTGGCTGGAGTACAAAATACCTTCTACCTGTTGATGGATGAGCAAACACTCCACTCTAGACCAGGACTTGGGTGATTGTCATACACAAGGAAAGTTTCTTCTTCAAAATGTTTACAAGATGCCTACCCTCTTTGTGAATCTTGTAGCTATGTTCCTTCAAAGCAATGTACAGCAAAGGACAGAACAAGGAAAATAAATAATAATTGGAAATAAGCAACAGCAAACACGCAGCTTGGACAGAGAGAGGCACTGGAGGGATTAAAGGCAGAGCGAAAGCCTCTTCCTACATCGATATTAGGTGGGTGGACTTCAACTCATGCCATCTGGGGAATTCTGGGAGTTGAAGTCCATCCATCTTAAACTTGTTGAGAATGAAAAACACTGTTCTCCACAGTGTACTTTGCTCAACTTTGGACTGTGAGATGAGGACCAAGCTGTGGTGTCCCTTCAGATCCTGGACTAATCCAGATGCCACCCCAGCCTTGGTCTGTACCTGGCGAAAACTCTTATGATGACCCCATCTGGACTCAGATATGTGATCCTTCTCCTCCATAATGTCATGCGGGGACAAGGCCTGGTTCTGAAATGTGCAGGTATTCCCAGAGGATGGCAATCTAGCCTCCTCCTGAAGACTTCCAATGAAGGGAGATTCACCATGTCATCAGATCATTAGCTACAATGCACCCCATTCATAAAGCAAGAGGGAGGTCTGCATAAATTTGAACATCCTGTGGATCACCAGAAATCTCTTGAAAAAGAAAACTTGTCTAGCCTCAACTCTGCACTCTTCCTCCTCCTCCTCCTCCTCCTCTCACTATCCAAACTCTTTCCTTTTCTTTGTTTTATTGGAAAGGGAAGAAGACGTGCATCTTCTCTTCTCCCATGGGGCACTCCTAGCTGAGAGCATGGCAACCAGGCAGTGTTTTTCAAGTCACATTTCTTCCCTTCTTTAGTCTTTAATCCAGGAGGTGGGCCTCAACTATCCTCACCCTCCCTTCCTCAATAAATGCCCATCCATGGCTGGACCAGTTTCCCCAGTGCTGGAGGAGGGGGGCATGCAGGCCTTCTGGCAGCTTCCTCTGATGGTTCCACCACTCAGGCACTTCTTCAGTCATCATTAACCACTGTAAGGTTGCTTGGACTCTGGTGCAGCTCTATCCTTTCCTCCCTCTCCTCTCTCTCTCTCTCTCTCTCTCTTTAAATATAAGCTCCCTGATTTTAATTTTATTCATAGAACTGCTATTACTCCATCCAGATCATGTGGGATGAATGCTAATGGCCCTCTGGATTGTTTTAAGTGCAGATCTGAACAAGATACTTCCTTTCATTTTGTCAGGAACTGTCATTTCCTACAGGGTTTTTTGGAGGATTTGTTCTAATAGATTCAGTTCTGGTTTGGTGCGTGGCCCTATTGTGCATTTGTCAAAGGCACTGGAGAGCTGTTCAGGGAAGCCAGAAGGGAGGGGGATCTTTCTGTAAGAATCTGGCTCAGGGTTAGAGAGAGGAGTGGAACTTGCAAAGGCCTTTGGCAGGGTTTGGGCAGCCAAGAAACAGCCCCAGTGGTGGGAAAACCTCATGGAAGCTTGGCAAGGTCTATCTGCCACACGGCTTGGGGAGAAGACTTTCAGAAGCTGAAGGGTAAAGAGAAGGGCATCACTTCAACAAGAGGGAACCATCTTCTGAAAAGCTTGGCCAACAAGGGTAAACCAACTTTACTCATTGGAAGGGTCCTATGCGCTGGGATTACCCCTCCCATAACTTTTACCTATGGCCATTGGTGCCGGCAACAGGAGGTTTATCTACAAGCTTTTTAGGTTCTTAGAGGTGAATATCAAGACTGAAATCAACCTCAGCATTCATCCCAGGGAGCAAAACAACAACAACAACAACAAAAACCCAACCTTACAGCCAAATTGCCCCCTTATTATCTCATGAAGAAGAAATTCTCAAGAGGTCATCTTGCTGGGACAGAACACAAATGAATTGAAGAAATGAATGTTGTTTTCAAGAAACATGGAGAGGAAACATCAACTTTTACAAATGGAAAAAAAAACACTTCTGGAATTTGAACCTAGGAGAGCTGGCCAGGTGTAACCTTCAAAACCCAACTGGAGAAGTCATCCATTCTGCAAGTCACAACTCTCCTGCTACCCTTCCTTTTGCTCTTTCTCTTCTGCTGAGGTTAAATGTGTATTTAACCCACCTTTTAAAGCTCACCTGGGATTAAAGTGGTGTCAGGGGAGGCAGAAACAGAACATTTTGAGAGTGGATGCTGGAAAAGCCGAATGTGAGAAGAACATCACGGCTTTGCAAAGCATGTCAGGGCCCCAATCAAGATGGCCTGTGGCTTTGTCTCAAATCAAGAGCATCTTATCAGAGGCAGGCATCACACGAGGCACTGAGGCATGCTTAGGGGATTGGAATTCCAGAAGTCTATAGGATTAACTCACTCGGAAGTCAGAAGTTCACAAGAGCACATGCCTGACTAAATTGCCTTTTTGTTATTAGGAGACCTTAATCCTCTTTGAGTAAATGGATTAATTTGTTGAGTGTGCTCGGTGAAAATGGGAAGATATTCCGCTCCCTCTTTTTGGGTTGGCCTAGCAGGGCATCCAGGTGTTCTGCCTTAACAACATTGATTGCTTCTGCAAAACCCACATTTTCTCTTTTCCTACTTCTGTGAATTGTGTATGTGTGGTTTTTTTTTTTTTTTACTATGACAGGGTTTAAAATATTCTTTAAATTAATTTATTACATTGATGCTACACCAAAGATCTTCCTATATGTTTACATCACACTTCAAATGAAACCCACATATCATCAACACAAAAAACCCTAAATGATAGACTATTAAATCTGCAAGAAATTAAACTACGGAGATCCAGGAACTCCACACTGACTTCCAAAATTTGCAATTATAAATTCAATTTAGTCGGATTATTTGAATGCAAATGGTAGATTTTGGACTGATGTCCCTAGGAATAAGCCTGCCATTATTTGATTATTACATTATCTTAACATTATATATAATTATCTTTATTTTAATGAACACTTTGTATATGCTTGGCAGCTTTTCATCCTGGCTGAGTTTCCACCTCTGGTGCTTCTGACTCGGTGATCTTTGAAGATCTCTGGATGTTGTTGGGAACCCCTTGACCTCTGGTTGAGCCCCAAGCAGAGTGGCATGTTCTCGTGTTCCTTGGATAATTATCTGGAGTAGATAGATGCCTATGAATGCACTCCAAGGGCACCTGTGCTCGGGAATGGATATGAGATGGGACTTATTCCATTAAGCAAAGAGGATTAATGTTTCATTACAAAAGGTAATTTATTCAATTGTATGCAAAGAGAGGTTTGCCTGTAATAGCATGTACAAAGCTTGCTTATTTCCAACTTTTATATGATAAGTTTAATTCCTGTGGAAACACCTGTAACTCCATTGTGTATCTTTGGGAAGGATTTGACCAATCCCAGGATGAATTAGACTCTATTAATTTAAACACTTCAGAAGAAAGAGACAAGGAAGGCCTGTCCAGATGGCCCTTGGCAAATTAGAACATGCAATTCAGACACTGGTTTGGATAAAGCAGGTCACTTTTTGTGTGAGTGTCTAAAATGAGGATCTACCAGGGACATCCTCTTGTATTGATACCTGATGGAGCTCAAGAAAGTCCTAGACTTGATTGTGATAGTTAAGGTGGTTCCATGAATCCAGCACATGTAGCTTGCAGTTGAAATGAGGAATCCTTGGTGCTCTCTGAGCCTAGCTGTTATCTAGAAGATGTTTCATGACCCAACTAGGCAATATCATCAGTGCTAGAAGGGAGTGAGATTTATGGAAAGGACAAAGGGGATAACGAGTGTGGGGTCCTTAGTGTTCTCTGAGCTTGGTTGTTTTCTTGCAGATGTCTTATGAACCAAACTAGGTAACATAATCAGTGCTAGTCCTGATGATGTTACCTCGTTTGAATAATGAAAGATGTGCAAGAAAACAACCAAGCTTGTGGCTTCCTTCTGGAACAGAAAGCTCAGCAGCTCAAGGTTTTTTCCACTACTGGAGGAAATGCCAACAATATCACTTGCAACATGAGGAAAGGAGTCAAGCTTGCGTACAGATGGAGACCATACCCCAGGCAACAAACAAGCTCTTCAACAAGTCACCTGTAGTCATAAGCGGAACAGGTGTGAAGCCACCACTGAGTTTCTTAGCATGTTGCCAGCACCCCTTTCAGAATCTTTTCCCAGCAGATTTGAAATTCCTCTTCTCTGGAAAACCAACCAATAAGGATGGTTCAGAGGTGCAGGAGGTCTGGTCTGCATCACGTCTGTCAGGATATCCTTACCTTGAATATATATTTTCCCAGAGGGCAGCCATGAGAAAGAGAAAATAAAAAGTACAGTGATGATGTACAGTAGTCAAGTTTTTATCTAAATCACTTTTCCCCCCTCAAATGATCACTCTGAGGTCCATTATCTCTTATCCACCTTGAGAACATCTTGGATGTCCTGTCCTCGGGTTCCTTCTGAAGTTTCTTGAAAGTTTTGACTAAAGAGGAAATTCTAGCTCCATATTGATTTTCCCCATGTATTTAAGGGGAGGTGGAGATCTAGGTTTCAGTCTTCCTATTCAACATTAGAACTGGGCTTCATCTCTTTTTCCTTTGAAACATATGCAGTCATCCCACACTAACAAATATAGGAAGGCACAACGTGGAGTTCCTCAACTCAGTGAACTCCAGAACTTCTAGGACTGAGCCTACCAGAACTGAGAATTCTGGGAATTGCAGTCTGAAACCAACTAGTAGAGCTTCCGAGTTGGGGAAGGAAACCTCCTATCTCTCACTTTCCCATCTCCAATTTATTTCCGCAACCTGCCTTCGGCGTTTTGTCCAATACAGTAAAAACTCTGCTGATTGTGAACCAGCACTGCCACCTTCCAAACACGCCCTTGATGACACCAGAATTTTATTTTTGGCCAGCTGTCTGCGAGTGCAGTTGTGATGAGCAATTGACTGTCAACATAGCCATTATTTCTAACCATGATGAGAATGTTGGATTTGCAAAAGGTGGCCAGGCACTTGCCTCATGCTGGCAGCATTCCCTGTTCCTGAAGTTCTAATAATTTCTTTCCTGACGGTGATCGATATCAGAAGAAGGGACACCTTTGACTTGGTTGGGGAAGAGACAAACACTGCACCAGGTCATGTGTACTATCATTCAGCAGATCAGAAACAGAAGAGGAGGAAAATTTCCCTCTCATAGGGGGGACATAATGTTATTTCCCCTAAATGTACAAAGCAAAAGTGGTTGCCCTTCCATCTTGACTGGGCAGGATCTTTGGACTGGACCATCCACTGTCCAGAAGCCAGGCCAGGGGAACAGTGGGTCAAGTCCTGAGGTCTAGCCAGCCCCCCCCCATCCTCCGGCCCACCTGATACATTGGAGCAAATTCTCAGGAGTGTGTGTCATTCAAGATTCAACTACAATCTCCCTAGGAGGTTTGAAGTAGCTTTTAAACCAGCAGGTTGCCAAAGAGATAAAGCAGTCTAAAAAAGAGCCGTTCAAATCCAGGTTTATTCAGCAACTGGGGTTTCTGCTTTAATGTAATACTAGTCCCAGTCACACTCCTGGGAAGACACACTCTGTGTGTGTGTGTGTGTGTGTGTGTGTGTTCCATTATTCAAAACTTGGTGACTCACAGGTGAATATGTGAAGTTGTTCAGTTGCTATGGTAGTGATACACATATACACACTGCCAATGTGTTTGGAGCTCCAATGGCTTTTACTGGCTGTCACCATCAGTGTCCCCTTTATCTCCAAGAACTGTTACAGAAGTACCCCAAAATTGCTCAGATATAACTCTTGCAAGCACTAAGGTCAGATTTTGAATACTGGAACTAACCAGAGCACTAGTGATGACAGGAACCAGGAGCAGCACTCAGGTGACCCTGAGGACACAGATCAACCTCCAAGTGCTCCAAGGACCCCCTAAAAGGATGCAAATGACCAGCCATCTGCAACTAATATAAATCCTTCCCTTCCCCACCATCCGGTCAGAGCTGAGGAAGCTTCTTGGATGAAAAGTGAAACGTCTTCAAAGAAAAAACAAGGAGGTCCTGAGAAAGCACCTTTGGGACAACCGGGACCTGAATGATAGCAAATCTCTACAGAATCTCTCCAGTGTTGGAGCACCCACAACTTCTGGGAGGAAGCTGTTCTGACTGTCAGGAAATTCTTCCTGAGTTCTAGGTTGCTTCTCTCTTTGATTAGTTTCCATCTGTTGCTTCTTGTCCTGCCTTCAGGGGCTTTGGAGAATAGACTGAGCCCCTCCTCTTTGTGGAAGCCTCTCAAATATCAGAACACAAGCATTATGTCACCTGTAGTCCTTGTTCTCTCTAGACTAGCCATATCTGATTCCCTCCACCTTCTTCATAATCAGGTGAAACTAAAGAAGGAAGGAGATACGGTGTCTGCTTTCCACGTGGCCTTTGCCAGAGTCACCTACAGAAGCGGTATCTGCTCTCTGCCAGACCACAAATTTTCCTCAATGGTCTTTCAGATAATCTCAGATGTACAGCAAAATAAATTTGGGGGTGGGAGGTGGAAGAGGTGGGGGAAGAATGACCCTTTTTGAAGGCTGCAGAATTTTAGAAGCAGCTTGTCCTGGCCTGACCTATTCCCAGGCCAAGTTCCAGCATCCAGGTTACCTGGGAGTCCGGCTCCCTCTTCCCCCAAAGAGGAGTTTCTCCCCTCCCCCTCCATTAAATTTCCAGTGTGAAGCTTGCAAATTGTGCCAATGGGATTAGTTATCAGGGACTAAGATTCAGAGTGCTGGTCTCCCCACCCCCGATAAAGTAATAATTCCCAAGCAACTTCCCGAATTGCAATTTATTCCACTAGTAAAACATCGAGAAGGTAAATCACAATGGGGACAATCACTTATTTTCTTTCTTGTAAATCATGCCAGGTTTGAGAAATGAATGCTTTCTTTACCTGCCGGCATCTGCATTTTGAACTTTCTTGGCAAGGCTGGAGAAGCGGGAGGAGGACCCATACTTTGCCCAAATGCAAAAATCATCAATTTGATTAAAAATCTGGGGCAGGTGGGCACCTGCAAAGAGGCCCCTGGAGACACCCCACCCTGCCTTCTCCTTACTCTGCAGCTGTGGCAAGTGAATTGAGCAGCTTCCTCAGGACTCAGCAGCCAATTCCCTTCTCTGTCCTGTAGTTTTGCTCCATATCTGTCCTAGGAGCAAGCCTTCTTGAGAAAGAAAGTAATGAACCCCAATGCTTCTCTCTTTCTCTTTTTCTCTCTCCCTCCCCCCACTCTCCCTCCTCTCTTTTGCAGGTCCCAATATCATGGATCTTGGCAGGAATCAGGATCCACATCATCACAGGAAGATTGTCACCATCCTGTCAGAACTAATCCTTCCATCTCCCTCCAACATCCGGTCAAAACTGATGGAGCTTTTTGGATGAGATGTCTTCTTCCTCAAGGGAAAAAAACACAGTCCAGTTGCCTTTTGAGGGAAAAAAAGAAAGAAAGAAAAATAAAAAAAAAAATACCTGGATGATTGAGCATCTTCATAATTAGGGAGAATGTCACATAAAAGGACCTTCTGGGTGGATTCAAAGATTTCTGCCTTGCATTTGCCTATGTTCCTTGAGGGTCCATATGGTTTCTCTGGGCCCAAATGATGTCTCTGGCCCAGATTTTACACCCAGTGAACCAGTTGCTGGAAACTTGCGGTGGGGCTTTCGACCAGTTCCTCTTTCTCAGCCATCAGAAGAAGAAGAAGAAGGCAACCAGCTTCCGAAAAGTTTACCTGGAAAGCTTCAGGGGATTCATCCAGGACTGGATGAGACCCTGGAGATCTTCTGGTCTAATCTCTGACCAAGACAGGAATCCTTACACTGTTCCAGACAAATGGTTGTCCAATCTTTTCTTGAAAATCTCCAGCAATGGAGCACCCAGGAAGAAAACTGTTCCATTGATTAATCTTTATCAATCATTGATTAATCAAGACTGGACGGCTACCCTGCCCAACTCTAGTGGGAAAGTTTGAAAATGGTCGCTTCAAAAAGGGACACCTTCAAAGCAACAAAACAAATGAATTCAGCTAAAAATGTTGGGTATCCTACTTTGGTTAAATTTCCACCTAAGGTTAAACCATATTAGGGCATTGTGCAGACCCAGTTTGGATAGTTTGAATATCAGGTTTTGTATGATATGTGAATTCAGTCACAGCACCTTGTTCACTATTTGGGAATTCAGATTCCTTCTGCGTAGTTTAACTTTTATTGTTGAAAAGTTGTCCTTGGTATTTCAGTTCACAGGCAGCCTTGCAGAGCTTTCTGGGAGCTGTCCAGAGTTCTGAAGTCCTGTTTTTCTTGGTCTTTTAAAATCACCTTCTTGCATTCTAGCTTTTAGTGCCTTGGATCAGGGGTCGCCAACCTTTTGGACTTCAGGGACCACCAAACTCATAATTTTAAAACCCACAGACCAGAGACTCTGGGAAAACCCCCCCAAAAGTCTGCAGGAAAATTCCCCACCCTGTTTTCCTACAGATCGATCATTCTTTATTTGGGATCACAGGATACTGTCTCCAGCTCCATTCTCAAGGAGAGGAAGAGAGAGACAGAGAGAGAGAGACTTTTTGCTTCATGCAAGGAAAGCAGCAGAAGCTGCAGAAATCTTGCTTTCTCTCTCCCAAACTCTGCCAGAAATAAGTCTTTGCCGGCGCAGCCTCTTGGAGCAGGAGGCCTTGCAGGGTCCCAAAGACTCATTTCTGGTGGAGTTTGGGGGAAAGAAAGAAAGACTTTGGCTGCTTTCCTTGTTTGCAGCCAAAAGCAGAAGAAGAAAGAAGCGGAGAGAAGCAGCCCAGTGGCCAGGCCAGGCGCGTGGGGCAAGTAGGGCAAGTTCTCCCCTCTGCCCTTTCTCCCCTCCCCTCACTACCTCATGTTGTTTGCAATGCAAATGACACAAGCCTTGTGTTCCTGCAGGCCATGTGGGTGGTGCAGCCTTGTGTTCCCACACAGCCTGGATTAATTGCTATGAGGGGTGCTTTGGGGGTGACATTTCTCTGTGGACCACCAAACTTTTCTCGTGGACCACCAGTGCTCCCTGATCCACTGGTTGGCAACCACTGCCTTGGATAACAGAAGTCCTGGTGAATGCTTGCTTCTATCCAGCTTACATCCAGCTGAGAGCCAGGATGGTTCCTCAAAGCAGTCCCATCTCTTGAAACTCAAGAGTGCCAAGGCACACAAGGAGGCTGGCAGTCCAGCCATAACTATGCCATCCCAAGTCCAAACCAGCAATGAATCGCAAATCTCCCAAGCTAGACATTTGCTGTCCCCCCCCCCCCCCAATCCTTAACAACTGAACTGATTAGAATGAATGATTAGAATGAAACTTTGACTTGATTAGTGATTATTGTCTCTGCACGATGGTTGCATGGAGGCCTTCATTTTCAGCCTTTGTTTCTTAACATGCCAGGCATCTCGTCTGTTGATTTACAGCTCAGATTCTCTGTTCCATATTCATTTGTGTTGTCTTTCTTCCTTTTCTTTGCTTTTTTTTTTTCCAGAAGCAAAGCTGGCATCATTGCAGCCTTTTCCTTCTCCAGGGCATCGACAAAATTTTACACATACTTTGCAGAAAAGTTTTACGGTTAATCTCATCAGATAGAAACTAAGTCTTTAGGTTTCTGTTTTTGGCTCCCGTGTTTTGCCTTGCCTTGTTGCTTGAGTTGTTCATGTTTTTTAAAATGCAGCATATATTCTGTCTTACTTCTGAGGGAGCTGATGCAGAAAATATAACAATGTTACATGGGTATTTCAAGAAAGGTGAAGATAACTGCTAAGCCCACTCAAAGCGCTGTTTTATCTACATGTTAGGGTTATGTTGAGTGGAGTGGGGGAGCTAGTCATGATTAGAAGGACTGAAATCGCTTGGAAAATAGTAATCACTTATCTCCTGCCATGAACAGAGTTTTCCTTCTTGTCCCAGTATAAAAGATTTTGTAAACAACAGCTGGATGTTTATCTCCAGTGGAGGAGCTTCCCATCCCATTCTGAGTTGGATCTTTGGGACTGAAAGGATCTCTCTCTACCCCTGCCTCTTTTTTTTCTTTTTCTTTCTCTCTCTCTTCTAAACTCTAGATCTGGATATTATCCACCATTAGACGTCTTGTTTGTTTTATTGGTCAAAAGGAGACACAGGCAAACTGCAAGGATAGGCAGCCATCTCCCTGCCTGACTGCATTCAGAGCATAAGGTAGATTCAGGAGCAAACGAAACCCAATATTTTTGCAGTGCTAAACCTGGAGAACAGCCAACGTGTTTCCATGCCACTTTGGATTCCATTATACTCCCCCAGAAGGCAATAAAGTCCTGATGTTAATTTCCTGAATTGCTGTGACTCCAGGCTGTGGATTCAGTTGGGGGTCAGGCAGTGGCACCTTTCTTTGTTCCTCCATTTCCCACCACTAGAGACCAAGAAAACCCACGAGATGGAACTTCTTCTCCACCTCAGAAGCGACTCTTGATCTTCAGGGGCTGCTTTGGCTTAGGGGCAGGTTCTGGCAAAGGCTTCAGGCTTCTGAAGCAGGAAGTTGGAAGTGAGCTGCATCACTCCATGGCAGAAGAAACATTAGAACAGCCAAATTAGTAAGTCTGGACTTAATTCCCCAACCAAACTCATTCTAGATCTTGGTGTCAAGATCTCTCTGTAGAAGCTCAGAGCTCCGCATCCTCCATCCCACAAAATATTTAGACTGGGGACCGACTCCCGACTCCCCGTGCTGTTCTCGGAGAGGGCTCAGATGTGGATCATTTCAATCACAGCCTCTTTATTAAATAATAACTGATATTTGCTTACTGTCTCTTTATCCTCCAAGCTCCTAAAACTTGGCAAACTTTAATTAATAGCTGTTTTAATAGTTAAATAACCTTCAGAATGGTTTTTCATTTACTTGGCCCCCTCTGAAATGAAGTTATAATGATTCAAGTCAAGAGATAAAAACACAACATATGGCAGAATGTTTGCGGGTTATTAATGAAAGACACCGACCAGCAGGAGCAGAATAGATTTTATTTTTCACATTCCTCTGCTCAGCGGATAGACTGGGACTCCAAAGGGAACCGCTATCCTTTTATGATTCCTGCCTGAAACCCCCAGTCTATCCGTGTCTCCACTGGCACTGATTTTAACTCAGGTCTGATTCTCATGTTTGGGATGGATCCTTGAGGATCTGGTTACAGATCTCTCCCTGGTCCCTTGCCCAGAAGGAGGATTCCTTCTACAGCATTCTCCTCTCTACTATTTTGCAAGCTCTTGGGTTTTTTAAGGCACATAACAAAGCGATACAAATCCTAGTTGCTGGTATTCAGTGGAGGTCATGCTCTAAGATCTGACAAAGAGGCAAATAGATTCATTCTGGTTTTTAAATTATTTAATTTCTGTTTATTTAATATTTGAGGGTTACTACCTCTGCTTTTATGACATTTTATGACAAGCAACATATAAATTTAATAAAGAAAAAAATAAAATTTCCGTGATTGGAAATCCCAATGTTTTTTCCCCCTCCAAGCTCTTCGAATGCAGACCACATCCCCTTTTCACTGGATTCCCCAACTGGCTTTTATGGCTTCCATTCTTATACAGGTAACATTCGTCTTCAGCTGCATGAGGCTTTCAGGGAGAAATCTGTTCTCCTCCACTTGAGCCAGGGGTTGGACTAGAAGATCTCCAAGGTATCCCCCAACTCGGTTATTCTATGATCCAAGTTCTATATTCTAATGATGCTAAGGAAGCTCATCAGAAAATTATTTCAATGCATAACTATAAAAGCGAAGGGTTTGAGGGCTCATTCTGCAGCATTTCTCTCTCCTGCAAGAAGCATCCATCGTCTGTACTTCTCTGCTGCCAAGGCCCCCTTCTGTGGTCCCACTTTTTATACGAATTGCACCCATAAAACCACAATAGTTTAATTCTTTTGAGGTTCTGCTGCCTCTTTTCCTTCCCCATCCATTCCACCTTCTTACCAGCCAAAGGTATCTGTCTCAGCCTCAGGGTCTTCAGTGTGTCCGCAGAACGTGGGGCAGGACTGCCATTGATTTATCTCCCTATGCCATCTTTGCCATCTGTTTTTATTTTGCTTTCAGCACAAGATAAGTAGTTCCCAGATATTGCCGAGCTTGGGAGATTGCAAAGTTCATGAGCTTGCAGAATTTATGATAAGGCAGAAAATTGTCTTAGTGCATCATTTATAGAAGCAACATCCAGAACAAATGGTGGACTCCTCCAGATGTTTCCTTCTGTTTGGAAAGTTTGGAAAGTTGCTAAATTACCAGCTGCCCAATGATTTAAGGGCCTGGTGCCAATTAACTTGTTTCTCATTTAGACTTTTCCTGATAAACACACCCAACATGGCAGGAAATGCCAGTTGACCAGCAAAGTTGGTCAAGGTTTTCAGGGTGGATGGCAGACTTCAGTTGGCCTTTCTTCCTTGTCACAAAGTATTGGGAGCCTATGTGTGGTCCCAACTTTTGCATGGCATCTATCATACGTCATAAGATCTCTTCTTACCCTCCAATCCTGAGCTGGTTTGGTGATCTCCTTACCTCCTTCTCCAAATTTCTTTGAATGCATAATTTGGCTACTATGGCAGAGTATCGATTCTTCTTTGACCAAGCTCTTCCTTCCTTTATCTCCTCAGCCTGCTCCCTGCTTTGGATTCTCAGGATAGCTTTGCAAAATGCAGCCCGATTTCCCAGCTATGGTGCACTGCAGTTCCTCCCAGTATCCTGTATTAATTGGACTACTGTAAAGTATTCCAGAAATCCACTGATGCCCTTGAACTACAATCATGTTTATTTCCATAACTCTTTGATAAAATATTTGTCTTCACCCTGAATAATTCCCCCCCCCCCCAAAAAAAGCAAAGAGGGATTAGGAAAAAAGAAAGAAAAGGCAAAATTAGAAGAATCTATTATTCATAAACACTTTTATTTCAAGCATCCCACATGAACAACGCAGATTCCTCTCCCCTGAATTCATTACGGCTTTTATGAAATGTGCCACTGTAGATGCTTGTCTTAAAAACAACAACCAAATTACACAGTAGCAATATTTATATTTAAAAGAGACGTAAACAAATCAGGTTTTTTTTAAGAACCCAGAGGATGAGAGAGCTCTCTTTGAAGACGAAAGATGCAGTCCCAAGTGGTCACCGTACGGGGGAAAGATTTACATCCTGATATATATATATTTATTTATTTTTAAAAAAGATAGAGAAGAATTGGCAGAATTGTCTTTCTGAGGGGCATCAGAGCCATCCTTGGATGCTGCTTCTCCTTAGGATCGGGATGCACAAGGGAGGCTCTCCATGGCCAGGAAGCATCACACGAGGGTTTATCTCCTGTTTTCAATCCTCCTCCCCCAGTTTGGAAACCCAGGAAGCAGAATTGGACACCCACGGGTCAAAAGAAGGATCTTTTTGCAATTGGACACCCACGGGTCATAAGTTGCAATTGGACACCTGTAAATCACCTGTTTTTAAAATGTTGCCCACCGCCAAAAGTTACCATGTGTGAGTTGGGTATGCTAAGTACTATAAACTTATTTAAGACATACATAAATAATTCCTAGGACCCCAGCCACCTAACCACCCTGTGTATCGGGGAGATACTGTGAAAGGACCCATACACAGACAGACAGACAGACACTCTGTCAAGGCAGCGTTGTTATCCCTGGATTGGGGCAGGGGAGGGAAGCGGAGAGCTAAGGGGGGCACAGACAGAATTAAGAAGGCACAAGGCAATTTCAGAGCAAATCCAGTTTAAACTTCAGAAGGAACAGTCAGAAGTCCCCCTTGAGCTGGTGTTTGGGAAATCAAAATTAAACTTGAAATAAAGCTAAAAGGAATGCATACAGGAGGAAGGGATCAGCCTTGGAAGAAGGGTTGATAAATCTGTGTTTTGTTGTGTTATTGTTGATTTTAAACTCTGGCTGTGTTTTTATTCATTTATTCAAATTATACCATGCCTTGCCACTTCAACAAGTGACCTCTGTCTGTTTGATCACCCCTGTAATGTCCAGGCTGTCTCCACCCTGCAAATTCGAGATGTGCTGCTCTTCAACACCTCCCCTCCCCTCAAAAAAGGTAGTTCCCTAAAGGAAATACGGATTAAAGAGGATGCTTCCTTTATCAAATCTAGAAGGGATTTTAAAAAGAGAAACGCCCTTGATGTTCAATGCAGCATTTGGCTCTGTTTGGTTAGGCTTCCTCCAAGGATTCTCAACCCACTTCCCTGCCACCGACTCCTCCTCCTCCCCCTGAAATCCCCACTCCCCTCCAACACTGATGATGTTGAGAAAAATACCAAATATTTCACAGTCCTCCTCCTCCTGCTCTTCCTCCTCCTTTTCCTCCTCCTTTTCCTCCTCCTTTTCCTCCTCTTCTTCCTGCTCTTCCTCCTTCTCCTCTTCCTCCTCTTCTTCCTCCTCCTCTTCCTCCTCCTTTTCCTCCTTCTCCTTCCTTCTCCTTCTCTTCCTCCTTCTCCTGCTCCTCCTCCTCCTCCTCCTCCTCCTTCTCCTGCTGCTGCTGAGAGTTTCCTGGAATGGAAGGTCTGGCTATTATATCCCAGAGGTCAGAGCAGTGATTCTTCCTTGCCCAGGTCCTTGTGTCCCAAAGAGGAGTAGGCCCATTGCTGCAGAAAAAAATGTCTACTTTACAAGTAGCTTCCACGGCTATTTCTCGGGAGATGGGGGGAAATTCACCCCCCCGTCCCTGTGTTTCATAAGACAAACAAATTCGGAACCCAGACAAGAATGGAGTCTACAGCTTTCTACAAGTGAAAGATAAAATTAGCTGTTGAAAAGAGCTAATCCAATTCGATTAGTTGCTTTCAGACTCCAGTGCCTTTTTCATTTGGCCTGCTCGATCTGGATCTTGATTAGATAAGCTTGAATTGGCCGTGTGGTGCTGGGGGGTGGAGGGGGGGCTGAGATGGAAGGGTGCCATCCAAAGGAGCACCAGCCCCCCCTCTCTCCCCTCGCCCCTCCCCAGCTGCTCTGCCTTCCCAAAGTGGCTCTCCCTGGCAGGCCCTGCTCCCGCATGGAGATAATTTCATTTAGCCTTGGCACTTTTCGGCAATAGACTTAAGTAAACACAGATCACCACTTTAATTAGCCTATACATAAATAATGGAGTGCTGGATTAGCTCAGAGTATGCGAGTATCAACCCCAGGTGTTGTTCTGAAGTCAGACACCAGCCTGCTTCGCTTTTTCCTGCATGCCTGCATACATTGAAGAGGGCTGCAATGGGTTTAATTGATTCACGGGCTTCATCATTCTGTCTTTTACATTTGCCATTGAATGAAAGGTGCCTTTTATGTGCAGAATAAAAGACTCTTATCTCAGAGGAGAGAGTCCCATTGCTCTCGAAGCACACAACAACCATAGCGGGGATAGGGGAAGATGTGGCACCTGTAATTGTGGGCCCTGAGTTGCTTTTCCTGAAGTTCCAGGAGAAATTTTAAGGGATGCTGTCGAGCATTTATGGGTTGGGTCCATATTGTCTACAAGACGGCATCTTCCCATTTTAACTAGCTCCACCTCTGCTGAGTCTGCCACCATATTAAGGTGAGCAACAGATAGCTTCCCTGTTTCTGGAGGTCAAGCTGGATGATCTTCAAGGGTGCTGTTTGAAGGGGGCAGCCCTGGCTCAGAAATGGCCTCCAGCTTGAGATCCAATTAGCTCTTTTCTTGGTTACCTTCTGGAAGAAGCTGAACACTCATTTTAAGTTGAGATACAAGAATGTTTGAAGGTTCATATGTTTCACGCTTTGGGGTTGTACTTTATTGCTTTGTTCTCCGTGTATTTTCATCTTATTTGTAAGCAGCTGAGAGTCCAAGTAAATTGCAGCAGGCAGAAAACAACCAACCAACCACTTTAAAAAGTAATGAAAGCTAACTATGTGCTCATTAAATGAAATAATTGTTTCCCTACATTAAGGGTGGTCTTAGGGAGGACCCAAGAAATAAATGTGTGTATTCTATGTGTCGGCTAGATGTTGAAACGCTTCATGAAATGCAAACAATTCACACAGTCACTTTTAACAATACAGAATAAAGTGGATGCTAAGATTGTATGTTCCACAAAAAATGATGTTCATGTTTTCTTGTCAGTTGCCAATCATTCCATGTGAAAACCCAGGGACAGCATGCACTGATTTTCCCAATCATGATCTCAAACCAGGAGGATGAACTATTTCAACCATAACCTAAGCAGCTTGGCTAAAATATATTGCCCACTCATCCCCAAACGTATGCCTGCCCACCAAACGACTGGTCTTCTGATCAGAGCATATCTTAGCTGCAGCTCTCCATCCCCCTCTAACCCATGATAATGATGCGACTCAGTTCACGATCAGGTCAAATGAATAATGGACATAATTAATGTGATTAAAAGCTAGGAATAAATCTTTTCCTCTTTCCAGATGAAGAGCTCTCGACCCCAAGAACTTTGCTTCTTTCCTGCCAGGCTGTGAGGAGAGACAGGAAACACAAAAGCCCAGTTAAACTTTAAGGGTGGAAAATATGTCCAGAGAATAAATAACATCAAAATAAATGTGAAATTAAATGAGAATTGCCTTTTGGAGGTAAATTGTAGGCATCCTGATATAATATGTGTAAAAATAGAAGCTTCATCCATCCAGACCCAGGATGGTGGAATTTCAGCAGGGACTGGCTCTGAAGTACAACGACGATGTGCTGAAGGATGAGAGTTCTTCTGCAAGACCATTTGGGCCTTGTCCCCAAAGCACAAAGGCTCCTGGCACCACCATGCAAGGAAAGGCCTTCAACGGCCTGTAAAGATGGAAGGCTTTCGGCTTTCCACAATGGGAGGGCCCTGTTGCATCACACATGGAGCCATTGCCTTGAGCCCAGAAATTCTGCTTTGGGGGCTTAAGAACATGGCCAGCTGAATGGAGCTGGTGGGAAGACTTTGTCCTTAACATCGGAAGTGGACTTAGACTCAAATGCCTGCCAGCCGATGTTGCATTTCTATATTTTATTTTTTGAACCTCAACAGTGGCCACATTATACCTGACTCTGTTTTCCCTTTCTTTAGGCTTCTTCAGGACAAAGGTTTGCTCTAAGGAAAACCCAGATCCTTGAGTATCCAGCTAAGCAACAAAACAGAGCTGAATGGTTGCCCAAAGATTTTGAAAACTCCAGAAACTTTCCAAAAATTGACTTCAAACTGTAATGTTTAATGTTATAGGAAGGGGAAGACAGTTAAACACAAGAGGAGGAGCCGTATGAATTGTGTTAGTTCATTTCAGTGCAAACTTGTCACCCTGCTTTTCTTTGGATGAAGCCCCCAGGTGTACCCCTCCTTCATCCAAAATCAAGTTAAGTTGTGTGCTTCCACTGTAAAGCTGGGTTGTGTGGGCAGAAATGCCAGAGGCTTCCATTGTAACAGACCAAACGCTATTATAAAGCAGGAGCTCTTGGTCTTATCAAGAAAGGCTGTCAAATCTCCAAACAGTTGAAAGATCAATGGGAGACCTACTGAGAGGTCAAAGCTTTTAAGTATCTAGGTGTCCATTTTCAATCTTCTACCTGCTGGACTAACTGAGCAAATGCACGAGCTCAACGATCATCCCCAACAAGCATTAAATACACAAAAGCCCAACATACTCACAAGGATGACCCAGAAGCAATTAAAGTATATGAAGTCCAGGGTCTCATGCTATTTGGCACTCCATTTTGCAGCTTTAAAAAGGATGCCACAAAATCAAGGGAATCAAGGGGTGTCCCTGATCCTGGATCTGGATCCTGCTCCTAATCAGCCCACTGGCTCACAAGGTCCTTCTTGACTTGTGGATTCACAACCAGTTCTTAATTTGTACTGAGAACTGAGTTTGATTGGACTGACTTTAATTTCCAGTGTGGATGCTTTGACCGATTTCACTGTCCAGGATATTCTGTCTTCTGCAAATCACTGGGAAACCTCCTTGGCCTTAGAGTAGGACATGAATTCTGATCAGCAGCCATTTAAAGTGAAGTTGGCTGAAACTCTAAAGAATTCATCAGCTGCTCCGTCTATATATGGTTAGCCACACACTACCTCCTACTACAAGCTTGATGCTAAGAATAATAATGCTGTTCGAGGCAAGCTCGCTTAACACATTGAATGAAGCCTCCCACCCAAAACATTTGCATTTTAAAAAAATGTAAACAAGCAGCTCCCTGTTCCTCACAAACAGCCAAGGAGCGGGAGAGGAGGGAAAGGGGCTGAAGTTGGAGAACAGTCTTTCCTGGGTTTTGGAATTCCACCAGAAAAAGGGGGGTGTTTTTTGCCAGTAAATGTGACCTGTTGAAGAAAACAACAACTCAAAATCTCTTTTCATCTTGCACCCCTTCGCAAATGCACACCCACCCACACCCCCACACTTTTGTTCCTTCTACACCACACAGCACAGATTCCTTCCTTACTGAATTTCTCTGACTGAGGGCTGTGGAGACAGCTTTGCCTCTTTTCTGTCCACTTTGGTTTGCATATAAATGAGTGTTATGATATGCATTAATTAGCATATCCTCCAGTACACAAGGAAGAGGAATAGATAGGTATGCTCAAGATGGCTCAAAATAGCTTCCCTCCCCCCTCCAAAATTGACACTTCTTTCAGGAGTCTGGGCAAATGCAATACCTGGAGAAGTTCAACCGCCATTCTTTTTAAAGAGAGATGGAAAATAACCTGTCTTATCCATCTGGGAAGGCTGTCACACCATCTTTCTGGTTCCATGGAATATGCAGCAGCCCCTGCAGGATTGGCAAAGGGCAGGAAGGAGAATAATAGAGTTGGAAAGGGCCCTTGAGGTCTTCTAGTCCAACCCCTTGCCCAGGCAGGAAAGCCTATACCATTCCAGACAAATCCTTGTCCAATCTCTTCTTAACAACCTCCAGTGTTGGAGCAGCCACAACGATTGAAGACAAACCGTTCTCACTGTTAGGAAATTCCTCCTTAGTTCTAGATTGGCATTCTCCTGGATTAGTTCCCACCGGTTGCTTCTTGTCCAGCCTCTGTTGAGTTCTGCTCCTCATTGCCTCAGAAAGATGGAGGGACGAGATAAAGCTGGCTCGAACTCTTGCTCTTTCTGGGTGAGGCAATTCTTTTTTTTTAACTGGTTTCCCTTAATGATCTTCTGCAAGGTTTCCAAGTTCTGGATCTTTCCACGAGGTATCCCCATTCTTCTACAGTTGCCTGGAAGGGGAGGGAGATACGTTGCCTTCCAAATGAAAACAGGAGCAACAATAATAACCCTCAATAAAATGGCATCAACCCCCCAGTCCTTGAAGACTTCTTTAGAACAGATTAAATGGCTTCAGATGAACAGCAAACCAAGGCTTATCTTCTGTGCAGCCTTGCAAGTCAAGTAAGAAAAGGCTCCACCAGTATGGTTTTCCATGGAATTTGAGGCTGTCAGACCTGTCCCGGCTTGGGCATTTGGGAAAGAAAGACCCTCAACTCCAGTTGTAACAAAAGGTATACAGTGGAACCTCTAGTCACAACCATAATTCGTTCCATAACTTTGGTGATTTCTTTGCCTTCTAATGTTTCGTCTCCAGGAATTTCTGGGTCAGGGGTCGTGTTTGATCGCCATCCAAGTATGTGTTTGTGACCAAATTCAAAAAAAATTGAGAATTTTTTGGTTGGAACCCAATTTGGTCATGATCAGAAGCGTTTGTGACCAGGGGTTCTACTGTACTTTTATTAAATCCAAATGGTTCCAGGGTAGGAAAATACAGCTCTGAAAGTTCCCATACAAAGCTGGCAATTTTTTCCTTTTCCCAGACCCTTCCCTCTGGTCATCTTGCTAGTGTCCCATAACATTCAAATTCGTTGTTCTGGTAACCGTTCTAAGGTTTGGCACATCTTCGGTGGGCGTTCGCATTCGTTCCCAGGCCCGCATCCTTGGATCATTCCACCGTTGTCTTTGGTTGGCATTTCTGGTTCCTGTTATTTCCCGCCCTCCCTGTATCCTTCCTTCGCCCCTCCCCATGTTTTATAGCAGGCTGCCATCAAAGAAGTGGCATGATGGCGGATCAGACTGAAGCTCTGTATGGACTTTCAGCAGCTGAGTTGGACTTTCTGGCTTGGGAGGTGAGAAGCTAAGAGAAGCAGCTTCCCACACTCCCGTCATCTCCTCAGTTGTGCCTCTACCCCCTTCCCAGTGGTGGGATTCAAAAAATTTTACTACCAGTTCTGTGGACGTGGTTTGGTGGGCATGGTGTAGCTTAGTGGGTGTGGCAGGGGAAGGATATACTGCAAAATCCCCCTTCCCTCCCCACTGCGCTGACCTGCTTTCCAGCTCCGTTCTCCTGTGCAGGGCAACCAAAGGAGACCCAGCCGATCAGCTGGGACTCAAGGGGAGGCAGAGAAGAAGAGATGGGATTGGCAGGGCCAGTCAGAGGTGGGATTGGCCGGTTCTCCGAACGACTCAGAATTGCCACTACCGGTGGTTCTCCAGAACTGGTCAGAACTGGCTGAAGACCCACCTCTGGCCTTTCCCTAGGAGAGCATATCTAAGGACAACCTGGTCCCTCACTTGCTTTCTGCCTAGCCCGTCTGTCACCTCAACTGGTGTGTGCATCCAACAGCAACGTCGCGATGCACAAGAGTTCCTACAGTGCCAAAGATCTTGGCTGGGCCGGCATCGTCCCCATGCAGGGAAGGAGCTGGGGAAATAAGTGTGAAAACAGCTGTGATATGGAAACAGAAAAGACCTTTCAAAATTCCCATGGCGTCAAGGGGCCCCCAGTTCCACCTCCTTTATTTATAACTGATGAATCTTGACCTTTATGTGAAGCTCTGGGAAATTGCAACTTTATTTCAGCTTCCACTGCTGACGCCCCTCTCCTCCAAAGGTGCCTCCATCCTTTTGCTGAGGGTGAAGCAGTTCACCAAGGATATTACAGTGACGTGGGGGAGGAGGAAAGGGAGGGAGGGAGGCAGAAAGGTTGAATTGCCTGCAGGTGATGTATATGAAGCCAGGGCCCATTACGGAAAGGCATAAAGTAATGCAGGAAAGGTATTTTTCAGCCAATGTGCTGACGCAGCTTCGTTTGTTTCTTATCTGAAAATGATGCATGAATTATCTGCAGCCGAAGCCTGAAATTCATATTATGGACTGCTATGGCACCTTATTATTCTTTCCTTCTGGGCTGCTTTTAATGAAACTATGATTTGGAGGTGAAAGATTTATTGCATTTTGAGCAAGGGATCTGTGTCTAGGCTATGGGGAAGGGGAGGCTGTGAAGGAGAAAGCTAGAGGGAGAATGTGCAGAGGAGGCTCCTTTGAGGGGTCTGCAGAACATCCGCTCTGTTTGGAAAGAACCCCAAAATATTCCCAAGGCTTGTAAGGAGGCGGGTTTGAAAGGATGCTCTCCAAGTTTCTCCTCTTGCTGTCACCCCTAATTAACACAACCGCCTTCACAGTGGTAGATCCTCTTCCAGTGACTCGGTGGTGGGCTTGTTTATTTCTGCATCGGAAGCAACATGAAATATGAAAAATGAAAGCAAGACAGTGCCTCCTGTGTGGGTTGTTGCAATTGGCCACGAGACAATTTGCTAATAAAGAGGGTTTGCATTCGGTCACAGCCCGGAGTCTGGGGGTTAAAAGAGGCAAGGAGAAAAGCACAGCAAAGGGAAGGAGGATGCATCTTGCCTGCCATCCACAATCCCACCATAGGGAACTGATGGCAGAAGGCAGAATGGTGGCTGGGACTCTTCGGAGAGAGGAAAGCAGAGCTGCTCCTGCATTGGGAAGGAGTGGCGCCCCCCTCCAAGCAGGGCTTCATGCCAGCTTGGACGACCCATCCCTGCCGACCCCCATGTGGGCTTTTCCCCAAGCAAGACCCCTGTGCAGCAGCTCAGTTCCTTCTTCCCAGACCGGCCAGGTCCACCTTCAGCCCTTCCTGGCAGCCTCTGCATCCCAGGATGGAGCAGACCAGCCTTCTGGGGGATGGTGGGGGGCAGGACCTTCTCCCTGGCTTCTTCTCCACCATCCCAGCCACAGGAATCAAGGAAAATATTGAGTCTCTTGAGATGAGGAGTCCCTGCTGAGTGACATTTTCTTGGCTTGATTTATTCTTTGCACCTGTTGCCAAGTAATGAGTCTGCCAGACTGTTTACAGCCTCAGAAGGAGAGAAATCTTGCCTTGATCCTCATAGCCCAGACAAAAGAAGGGGGACTTTCTGAGTCTGCTTCATCTACTGCCCAAGTCCTTCAAGCAACTGGCCCTAACCCTTCCCTTCCCCATGGATTCCTGAGCCTTTGGGCAGATGGGGGAGGGTCTTTGCCTTGCCCCGCTCCCCCATGGAGCTGCATCTTTCTGAGACATGATCTCCTGGAGGTGTCTTCTCCAAATTTCCTTGAGCCAGGGACTCAGAGTTAGGGACTCTTGAGACTGGCCTTCTTGACAGACAGAAGCTACAAGCGACGGTTGAGAAAGGATTAAATGGAATAAAAAGGTTGAGCACTTAGCTTCTATCTCCAGGCCCAACCTCCTTTGCATTGATGGCTGGAGTCTAGTTTCTGGTCAAAATGGATCTCGCTGAGGTTTCTGGGAGTTTTGACCTGATCCAGATGCAAGGCAACTGGTCTCAGTTTTCAATTCCAATTCAGAATAGAGCTGCAAGGGACCTTGGAGGTCTTCTAGTCCAACCACCTGCTCAAGCAGGAAACCTTAGACAATTTGAGACAAATGCCTGTCCAACCTCTTCTTAAAAACATCCAGTGTTGGAGCATCCACACCTTCTGGAGGCCAGTTGTTCCACTGATTAATTGTTCTCACTGTCCGGAAATTTCTTTTTAATTCTAGGTGGCTTCTCTCCTTGGTTAGTTTCCACCCATTGCTTCTTCTCCTGCCTTCAGGGGCTTTGGAGAATAGCCTGATTCCCTCTTCTCTTGTGACAGCTCCTGAAACACTGGAAGGCTTGATATGCTGTCATCCCTAGTCCTTCTAGCCTCATGAACTAGCCAAACCCAAATGCTGCAAACGTTCTTCCTATGTTTTAGTCTCCAGACCTTCAATCATCTTAGTTGCTCTTCTCTGCACTTTCCCCCAAAGTCTCAACATCTTTTTTGCAATGTGGTGGCCAAACTGGATGTATGATTCAGTCTCTCTCTCTCTCTCCCTCCCCTGGCCCTCACACACACACTAGCCGCAGGAATAAAGCCACTTTACCTCACTTTTTGCTGGTGCTTCCTTCTCAGTTGTGGTTTCCAGATTTGTAACTGAAGGAAGAAAGGTGGGGGCAGGGCATACCCGCCCACTTCCAGGATGCAAGGGAGGGGAGACACGGTTCCTTCCTTCCCCCCAGCAGAGATTCAAATAACGCACCCTGCCTGGCATCTGTCAGTTCCTCTGCCACGCTCCCCCTCTACTCTCTATCTGTCTCTCCGGAGGCCAGGAAGTCTCTTCAAACAAGAATGGAATTGCTTTAAATATTAAAGGATTAGGCTAAAACCAATATACCTGGGGAAGATTTGTGTAAGGCAGGATTAAGATCTGATCTCCACTGCCTTTGAACATTTATTTGGGCTGCTCCTGCCAAGGGACATTGTACAGCACATTCCTACCCAGGAAACTGTAGATCAGGGTCTCTACTTCCTCTTTCCCCATCTCGTTTGGAGGTAAGTATCTCTAAATGCAGTGGAGAATGGATTTATTCCTTATTTTCCACGTCTCGTGGGTCTTAAAAACCAAACAGACAAATCCATCAAACACAAAAAGTCCCCAGGGAGATCTTTAGATTCTAGGAGAGCATCAGATAGACATCTTCTCCACCTTCATGGGCTTCTTGGCTTGTGTTGATGGGCTTTACCTGCAGGTTGAAGGAGACAAATTTGGGATCAAGCTGAATGAGAAATTTATTGGTCCAAAATCTGCACATATTCTGAAGCCAGAAAGCTGGGGAGACATTGGAACCCAAAGATTGTGGAGAAAGGAGACAGTCTCAGAATGACCTGAGGCTGCCTTGCTTTGGAAATGGAGAAGACCAGAAGACAAAGTTATGAGGACCAGGGGTAAAACAAGCATTGTCACTTGTGCTGCTGTCAGAACGACCTTCTTTCTCATGCTGGTATTTTGAGGAGCTGAATTTCCTTGCTTCCAAAAGCATAGACAGAGATGATAATAATATATGCAACCATCTGAAGGCTCACTGCCCTCTGTTATTCTTTGCTGTAAATCATTCTGCATTGGCTGTAAAGTTGCAGCACCTCATAAGGATCCTGCTTCCCTCACCTGTTCCGTGCAGATCTGCTTCATCTGGTGATGTGAAGCAGTTCACAGGCACATTCTGGAGCTCCCTCTCCCCTTCTCCTTCTGGAGTCCATGTGGCCTTCACATTAGCTGCCTCCTCCCTCCCTTGTCTTGATGGTGGATGAGTTGGCAGCAGCTTGAAGTTGTGGCCAGTGGCATCCTGGACTTGGGGCAGCTGCATTATTCCTGCATGGTTTATTTTCTCATGATATCGTCCCCTCCTTTTGTGTGCATGTGTGCGTGTTTTGCTGTTCTTCAATTTGGAGCCAGTTGCATCTCCAGAGGAATTACGCAGAGCAAAACCATTCTCTCTAATTAAACGGAGAGGAGATATGGGAGAGTTGAGGAGCAAACATTGTTTGGAGCATCTCTTGTGGGCCACCAGTGGCTGTCTCTGTGTTTTTGCCCACAGGGTGGCTCTTCCTTTTTGCTCAAGGGCCTTTCTTCTCTTTGTGTCTTTTTTTTTAGCGGGGGGTGGGGGGGAGGGAGATTGTCAGAGCACACATAGGTGTATACACCCAAATATTGCTTTCAAAATAAATGAATTAAGTGCTGTCCATTCCCATCACTTGAACCAACAAAGACTACTAAGCCCATGTCAATCTCTGCAGAAGCCCAATCCCCAGGCACCTCCTCAGCCTTCTGCAGCTAAACAACTGCCTAGGTTGCCTTTCTCCAAACCCTTCCTCAGCTGGCCTCCAGCATGTCCTAATCCCAAACAAAGGAAGCACTTTGGTTGAATGGGTGGGTGGCAAGTGTAACTCGAGAGTCACAGCCCTCTCAATGTTCAATTGAGAATTCAGTTCAAACACAGAATTGCATTTGCCAAGGTTGAGGTCTCCAGAAAGGGCTGCTGGAATAAAGACTTGTCTTTTGGCTTCAAAAGCTGGTTAATGGGTGGCTTCCCTTTGATGGTATAGGAGTATCCCATCCCTTCCTCTGCTGGGCTAGGGGCTAGCATTGGGGCACTCACATTGAAGTCTATCCTTGCCCATTGAAATTCAAACATTCTCTTTCTCAGCTCAACTCATTGAGCAGAGGGCGAGGGAATTAAATGAATGGAAACTCTGCTATGAGATCCAGGAGGAAAGCCGGGATATAAATTGAACAAATACGTAAACATAAGATAAATGTGAGGTAACTTCTTGATATCTCCTTCCCTCCACCTTGGGAAAGCAGCTTGGATGGTATGCACTGGAGTGATTTGCAGGTGGAAAACACGGGGAACTTCTCCAGTGAACTTGCTTGTAAGGTGAATTTGCTCTCCAGGTGTGTTCTGGAGGATGGATCATTAGGCGCACCATGGCCATCCCAATGCATCATCCATTCACCAACCTAGCAGCCCACAGTTTCTCTCACACCTGTTTGTCTCCATTTTCCCTCTTCTGTGGCCAGTGAGAGATCACCTCAAGCAGGAAAACTGTCTCAGGCAGAACACTCTAAGTTAAGAGCCCTCCAAATGAAATAAAATTCTCCTTTTCCTTCTCTCCCTCCCTCCCTCTTCCTCCTCTTCCTCCTCCACCCCCCAGATTTTCCAATTGTCCTTTGTCATAGAGGTCATGTTTATCACTGGAATATCTTTTAGATCAAGAGTTACCAATCCGCTTACAGCAAATCCTAATTTTCACTCCACAGGAACAGTTTTCTTTCTGCCAAAGTTGGATTTGAAATGCTACATGATTTTGGTTTACAATAGTTCAATGGACCTGTTTCAAAAAAAAAAAAAAAAAATAGAGTGGGTGATATTCTTAAGAGAATTGCCCCAACAAATCTTAAGCTACTGAGCTTTCTCCCATTCAGAATGGCTATAAAGTGATTAAAGAAAAGTCTATTGAATAACTTGGTCAATCTTATTCATTGATTAAGGATGCATGCATTTGCGTGCAAATGAAACACTCATTTTCTCAATGCAATGCATAGTGTTTTGGTGAAGTGTTTTTCTTCTGTATAAGAAAAAGAAGGGATAAAGCCTTTAAGAATAAAGATTAACCTACAGTTTTTAATCAACAGTGTCACCATATTTGTATTATTCATCATATTTATATTAATAATGAAGTCTTTTTTTATAGCAAAAGCTTCCCAATTAATCTAAGGTATTTTTAGTCTCTTGAAAAGGATGGCTACCAATTAATCCAATGGATTTTGCATGCTTATTATTAGATGCCTTTAAATCCTCCTCTTGCCTTCCCCCAGGGCTCCCTAACAACCTTAAAAATAAAGCAGTTGCTTAATGCAACCAGCAATGAACAGTCAAGCCTTAAAACTCAAGAGGTAACAGGTAGATATGGAAGATAAAATCACACACCACACGGGCTGGCCAGGTAAACCTAATGCAGGCATTAAGCATCCTGTATGTACATGCGGATGCACACTTGCACATATATTTGCATATTCAAATTGCACATACAGTATGCATGCAAATATATTTATGTGTATATCAACATGCGCATGTACAGTATATGCAGATGCAGCCAATTCAATGTGAAACTTATTAACATCATACCACTGAGTTACAATGAGCCCAAAATCTCAAAGATACTTGATATGGATGATTAAAAGGAGTCAATCTCCTTCATCTGTCCTGTTTAAGGCCTCCATTCTATCCTTACCCATATTTTAATTTGAAGTGGTAGAAGTCACCAGGAGGAATGCTGTTATTTAGGATTTCTCTCCCTTTCTCCCCTTCCCTTCCAGAAGATGCGGCCACTTTCAATTTCTCTCAATGTCATTTTCTCCAAGATGTGAGCTGGAACAAATGCAGAGCAGCTGCTTGGCTTTTAAGTGCCCTTTAGGGACCCCCTCAGCAGACACTTTGTAGAATATAATGATGACATTCTAACTAGCATTAATGCACATGTTGTCATTTTTTCTATATTTACACTTCCCGCAGGAGGCATCAGCCTGAAAAGGGAAAAGAGAGAGAGAAAGTTTTTCTGTGTAAACTCCACTGTTTTGATTGGGCAACCAGGGTTCCCAAAGAGAGTAAACCCATAACAGCAACAAGGGAGTGTGTATTTTTGTGGGAAGGAAAAGTGTTCCTGGGATTCCACTCCACAATGTCTCTGCTTTTGTTTATAAACTATAACCATCAACACTGGCGGCGCTTATATGTGCTTAAGACACTTTGGATGTGGGTGTGTAGTCGAACTTCCTTCAACATCTCTGCAGGGTAAAGCAATACTATTGTGCCCCGATAGCTAAACCACTGAGGCGTCTTTCTATAGTGCCGGTAGAGCACCAGCAAGTAACCAAGAATGTGCCCACAAAGTATCCAAGGGCTGAACTCCCTAGGAACCTAGTATTGTGCTTCATCGCACATTCAGCCAGATGTTTGGACTGGATTTGGGCATTTTTATCTACCTATCGAGTCCTTCCCAAGGACCTGGGATAGGCAGATGCAGTTGACAGATGTTGTTAAAGTTATTGTTGCATGATGTAAGCTGTTGGGAGTGAAGCTGCCTTTTGCAATTGACTGGGGGTGTCTTTGTCAATGCCAGTGGTGTTCAAGTGATTCTTGCAGGTGTTTGGGGATTGCATGGTACTATCTTTGCTTTCGTTTGCCACAGTAGTTCTATTTCTATTTGCAGGTCTTTGAATTTGGTGATTTTCTCCAGTCCTTCCTCTTCCTCTTCTGTTGTCTTCAGACAGTGCTATGTCCACTAGCCAGACTTTTGTGACCTTCTTATCCACAGTTGTTGCGTCTGTGGATGGATGTTCTATGGCCAGTGCTTGTCCGTTTGACTTCTGAAGTCCCAGAGCATTTTATAGCTTCTACAACTTTGTCTCTTTTTATGGTCCCACCAGTTCTCACTTGAAGCCAAAGAGGACTTGGCTTTATCATGCAAGGAGACCCTTCAACCCAACATGCCTTCTTCTGCTTGTTGACGTTCTCCAAAGATTCAGCCAAAGTCACTTGCCATCCCCTTAGCTCTTGGTGCAAATCATCGGGGTCATGAATGGAAGAGGGTCCTCTTTGGAAGCCCCACAATTTCTCTGAGATGTTCCCCCTCCCATGGCTTTCATCTCAAGCCCAGGGCAGGTGGGAGGGGTGACAATCTCAATGGTGTGTTTCTCTCCCAGAGAACGGCTGGTTCTTCTCCTGACTCTTGCTCGATCAGGTCACTTGCCTGTCCCTTCATATATCCCCTCTATTACCAAATAAGCAGAGCATATTATCATGAGAAAGAAATAGGTGCACAATATATTTCATATATTATGCAATATATTATGCAGCCAAAATGGATAAGGTCGTTTGCTTTGTCCTCTGCTTCCTGATTTTATGAGGGGGAAGAAGATATCAAATAAATAATGCATCAAAAGATTTTCCCCCTTCTCCTCCCTTCTCCTTGCCCATCCTTTGCTGTATTACCTGAATGGGGATAGCAACCCAGACACCATGATAAACAATAATAAATGGTCATGCTTGTCTCTGGAAATTTTTTGCTAGCAAATTTTCAAACCAGATTAAAAAGTAAATTAGATTTCTTCTGGAGAGGTTATTTTGAGGAGGGGGTTTATATCTGGTGCAAGATTACAACTTTACCTGTTTTAGGAGAAGGCTGAAAGAGAAAAGATAGCAAGCAGGTAGCCTGAAGGCAATTATCTCCCAGATACAAAAGTCTCAAACTTGCTTAAAATACAATGTGCAATACGGAAGGTATTTATAAAGGGCCTTGCCTGGGCCGATAACATTGTTTTCCAGGTGTAGTCAATTACAGGAGACAAGTTGCAGAAAGGAACCAAATGGAAGCAAATCAGTATTAATAAGAGCCCCGTGGTTTAAAATAAAAATAAAAAGGCTCTATTTTATTCCCTCATTCCCTTTGAGCTTAGCTGTCCACTTCACCCTTTCGCCTTCAAATTCCCCCCAAAAAGGACAGAATGAATGGAAGTGACTCAAACACAAAAGGCAGAAAGTTGGGTCTGGCAGGGGAGGAGAAGCCTGAGAAGAGCAGGTTCCAAGGAAAGAGTGAGTTTATTTGTTTCATTGATTGATATGATGCCCTGGACAGTTTGCAATGTAATAAAATGTGCAGATATGAAAACAATTGTAAAATGTGGAAACCGATTGATAACTATGTGGGGTGCTTGTTTCTGCCCAGGACCAAGCCTCGTCCATAAAGGAGGTTCCTGGCTTAATGTAACTGTATAATGAGCAGAAGACTTTGTAGATCTGACCTGCCTGCTCTGGTCAGCCTTTTAAGCTCTACGTTTGGCCTTATCTGCGTTTGCCCCCGTTACACCCACCGGCTTCTCTGGGGAGGAAGACTGAGACACAGACACACAAACACTGCTTTCCAGGTGCAGGTGCCTGACTAAATCCCACCTACAGTTCACAGAACTCTCCCCCACCCTTGTGATGGCAACACACACACACCGGTTTTCTTGCCCTGTGGTGCTCTTTCCGGCCCATGCCACCTTTCCCAGGGCCAAGCAGCCGCCCGGCTGATCCAACCTCTCCCCTGCCCTTCCTCTGGAGCGTGACTCATGCAATTGGGGTCAGTCGCAGAGCCCAAAGGGGCTGGGGGTGCAGGAGCTGTGGGGGGTAGGGCTCTGGGGATCCCCGGGCAAAGCACCAGGCTGCCCTTTCCTGCCCTTGTTTGTCTTCTGTGGTTCCCGGTGCCTGTTTTCTCCTCACGTCTCGCCTTGTCACTCGCGGAGTTGCTCTGCAGCCAGCAGGGAAAGAATGATGGGTGTGTACATGTGTGCCTCCAGACCAGCTGCAAAACCTCAGGGAGTCCTGTCCAATTTCAGGATATGTTTGTGTGTGTGTGTGTGTGTGTGTGTGTGTGTGTAAGAATTGCATCAGGAGTTGCATATTGGGAAGATTTTTCCACTTCATTCCTCCTCCTCCTCTCCTTCCTTGCTCTAGCTATCCTCCATGCCTGTGCTCTAATGAATAAAACCCTCCTAATAGGCTTATTTGAAAAGACTAGCCACGCAAGACCTTCATTCTCTCTGCCCTGCAATTCATGGGGGCACCGTTCTGATCTCAAAAGACATCCAGGCTTGGCTGAGACAAGCCAAGATGGACGGAGAAGCCTTTTGGTGCCCGGGGTCCCCTCCTCGCCCTTGGGGGGAGTTGTGGAGAACAGCCGAATGAGCAGGGATGGCTTTGGCGAGGGGAGCCCTTTGCTTGGTTTTAAACTATGTCCTGCCAATTTTAGGAGCTCCGCTCCTTTTCTTATCCTTCTTTCTCCCCCTCCCCCAAGTGAAACTGTGCTGCCAGCTTCAGGTAGGACCAGAGACTGAATGTTCCTCAACTCAGAAGGAAGGAAGCTGCATTATTGCCCGAGCAGTACAGTCATGAGAACAGCAGGTCTCAATTTCAGCCACTATGAGATAGCTGAACTTCAGTTCCCAGAATTCCCCAGCCAGCAGGTCACAATTGCTGAGGTGGTGAGCAGGAAACGGTGAGAGAACGTGGAAGCAGCGCTTGGCACTATTGGGAGGTTCCAAAGGAGTTTTAGAGGCCTGAGACAGATTTTTGGTCCAAAAAGGGTGCCTACTCGCCCCGCCCCCCGCCCCAAACATTGATCTTGGAGAAGGACAAGAAGGAAAATAGGGACTGATCTCTCTCCTGTGCCTGAAGCCCATCTCATGTCTGCTCCTTCATCTTTTCAAGATCAGTACTGTTGTTGTTAGTTGCAAAGTCGTGTCCGACCCATCGTGACCCCATGGACAACGTTCCTCCAGGCCTTCTTGTCCTCTACTATCCATGTGTCAGAAATGGTGTCGGGTCCCCTGCTTGGATGGGGAGATTGGACTAGATGACCTACAAGGACCCTTCCAACTCCCTTCTAACAAAAATCATTTTGTGAATCAGGAGTGTTCTTAGACAGCCACTGAGTGTGTGAGTCTCCCTCCTGCTTCCACATTTCCACCTGTGACCTTTGCAAGCTTGCTTTTTCTCAGAAATTTCACTTTTTTCCTACTACGAAAACTGCATTTGAAAACAAGGGCAGGAGCAGAGCAGAGATTCACAGCTCTAAGCTGATTTGTGAGCATTTGCCTGGAGCTGTTTTCATACTTTTCTAAATCCAAGGAGTTAGCTTTGGTGCTGTCACGGCTGTTGAGTCAGCTGACAAATCTGTTTTGAAAGTGAGACACAGAAGTCGTACAAATAAGGCTTGCCAAGAAGGTGGAGCCTGGCAAACATGAAAAGTTGCAGGGAATCCCTGACTCTGAAGATAAAAATAAGGTTCAGAAATGCCTCACTGAATGTTTGGGATTGTGGACTAACGGATCACTCTGGATCTGAACGAAGATTACAAAGCAACTGCTCCAGCGTGGATAAAAATTTGTGCTCTTGCAATTTCACATTCCAATTTCCCAATCAAGATGCTGAACTTGGTGTGATGAAAACAGTTTTGGTGGCTGAAACTTCTATGCTAAGATTTTTGTTCTGCATGTTGAGTTGTTTTACGTGTTGATGCGAGATCTTCCATTATTCGCCACAGATGGCCTTGGACTCTTGGCCAAATCTGTGGCAAAAAATCTGGCCTTGCCTGTGTTAAATTTGCCATGGGCACCGCTGACCATCCTCCTCATTGGATGCCATGGCAGTGGAAAGGATGATCAAGTCTGGGTGGAAGGTTCACAGGCATATATTACCTCAAATGGTTCTGCCTTCCCCTCTCGGCAACTTCAGATGCGTGACAAATAATTTAAATCCAGCTCAGCCGTTTGTAGATGCTGCCTGATGATGAGCTGCAGGGTTGAATTTCTCCCTAATGTCTCAGAAGAGTGAAGGGAGTTGTGATTTAGCTTCAAGGAGGGCCTTGTGTGGCTGAATTATAAGCAAGCCATCTTCCTTCCTTTCTCCTGGGTGTCCTTCGTTTTGTGCCCAGGAGGCTCTGCGAAGGGGATGGAGGTGCCTCATGGCTTATCCTAAGTGAAAATATATCCCACTCTTCCTTCTTTTTTTTTTTTTTTACTCCCAATAAACCATTTATTTAGCCCAAGCTCTTCATGCTGCCTGCTGTACCTGTAATCCAATATCTTCTTCTGGGGTTCCAACAGGATCACCTCATTCAGAGTTCTTTTTTAGAGCAATAATAGCTTTTTAATATGCTAGATGAGAAAACATATGACTCTACTGCTCCCCAAGGAAATCTTCCTTTCTTTTTCTTTCTTTCTTTTTCTTTTAAAAAGACCCTTCCTTTGTGGATGAAGATCACACTTTCAACAGATTTATGAGCAATTCTTGGACAGCAATCATCCGAGGTCAAGGCGGATGGACCAATCTTCAGGTATTAAAAAGTCATTGCAATGGCTTGCTGGGAGCGTGTGTGTGTGTGTGAGTGAGTGAGAGAGAGGGGTGGGGGCAATGGGAAGTCTACCCCTGTACTTTTGACGGACCTTTTTCAACCTGGCTGTACTTAAAATGTGATTTCGGGCCTATGTCCCCCTGCCCTCGGGCAAATAACCTAGTAGGCAGCTTCATTGCAACCCCTTACCCACTTGCACCACCCTACAATCTTGAGGGTGGATATCTGAAGCCCCCCTCTCCAGGAACTGAGCTTCCCTTTTAAGCCAGCTTGAAAAGTTACTTGAGATGGATCCTAACTGCGAAAACTGGTTCTTGATCTTTGTGGCTCTGAAAATGTCATGAGGCATGTTGACACTTCCGCCAGGAAGTCAATCCATGGCCTTTTTGACCAAGGCCTGAGCAGACAGATCAGCCAATCAGAGAAGACCCTGTGGGCAGTCATAAACTGATTGGCTTCTTTTCTCCCAGGCTCATGCTGAAATATGTACTCCTTCCCCCTAAGTGAAGTTTTTAAAGGGGGAGGGAATGAAAAGGAATGTCTATCCTGTGCCTCTCTTCTCTTAAAAATACTGGGATGCCTGCATTTGGCTCCCCTGCCAAGCTAAGATGCCTGGCAAGGAATGAAGGAGCACGGGAGGATCCACAGATTCTTCCCATTCAAAGCAAGGAAGGGCTACGTTTCCAATTCAGGAAAACCAACCATTACTGGAGCAGCTTCCTCCCTTTTGACAGAAAGAACAAGAACAATCGGAATTTATGAGAACTGCAACCCACCAGCTCTGTCACTTGGTCTCCTGGGAGCTGCAAAACTCATCTCATTCATAAGACTGATATCCCCCCTTTGTCTAGAAGCACTCAAAGGCAAACCTATTTCTACGTGGTATCTCCTTTTGGCCCTCAGGATGGCAACCCCAGCAGCTGATTATGGGTTGTAATTTTGCTGGTGAAAGCAGTACTCTCAATAGGCCCTCTCATATCGGCTCAGAAGCCTGAAGCTGGTTCAAAGGGGGTCCCTCTCTACTATGTTGGGCAGGTATGTCTCAAGGGTAGCTGCCTAGGCAAAGTATGGACAGGCTCCTCCAGATCTCCTGGACCATTAGTTCAGGCCAGGCTTTGGATAAAGCCATGTGGGAAGGCACCTCTTCATCGGCTACCTCCTTAAATCAGAGAGGTTTCCTATTCATCATCTTGCATGAAGAGGGAACATGAATTAAGAATGCTGGAGTAACTTTTCTCCCTTTAGCACACTGAGCAAATGATAAATCTCACTCAAGACAACAATAGCAATTTAATATTTTCTAACACTTACAAGCCTCACTTTGGTGGGGAAAGGAGGTTGCAGTGGAGGGAATGTAAAATCAAGGACAACTTTGCAACAGTGCTTTAGAAAGCATTCTCACAATGACCCCATTGTAAATAATATTCAGTGAACAAGGATATTAAATGCCTGGGAAGGTAACAAAATCATCTTCAGCTGCTGCCTGAGGAAAGTTTCCAAATATAAATAAAAATAAATGAATGAAGTCAGGGGTCAGTGCCAATCGGTGCTTCTTCCTGATAGCACCAAAGTTGAGGGTTACCACAGAGAAGGTCTCCAGAGATAACTACAAAGCCCAGAATGGGTCATGCCAGATGGTCGGGGTCAATGACTGACTGCAATTATTCCCAGACAGTGAGGAAAGTCTGCTCAGGCTTCCTAAAGTCTCCCTCCCATGCTTAAGAAATGGTAAGGACTCTTTTGCCTGCAGATGGAGTCCTGCTGACTTTGGGGACTTTCGTTTCTCTGGCAAGGAAAGAGTTCTGGTATCCCAGCACCTCCAGTTGAATCTTGCCTTGTCTCTTTATTGTTGCTCTTTCCAGTCTGCCTTATCTCCCTGGTGTCCCCCTTCCCAGGGCTAATTCTGTTCTCAAGATTCACCAAAGGTCTCCAGCCCAGAGACAGCTTCTCCTGACAGGAGCCCAGTGCTGCTGCCCACAGACAACTGCCTCCTACACCATCTTCTTAGCCAGTTGTGCAAACAGGAACAACGTTCCTCTTCTTTGCTCTTAGCACAAAGAATCTCCCAGAGCAGGGGTCTCCAACTTTGGCTCCTGGAAGCCTGGCGGACTTCAACTCCCAGAGTTCCACAGCCAGCAAAGCTGGCTGTGGAATTCTGGGAGTTGAAGTCCGCCAGGCTTCCAGGAGCCAAGGTTGGAGACCCCTGTCCCAGAGTGTCTCGTAACGCAAAACCATCGCAGAAACTCTCCAACCCAATTGGCAGAATCTCCCTTATAAGCTTATATACTTTCTTTGGCACATCTCTCCACCAAGCGCAGTCCCGTCCGGTCCCTCCATGCGGTTCCTGGTCCAGCCTGACGGCAGCCTTACAGAAGGAATTTTCTTCCTGCCTTGAGGTGACGGGTTTTTTTCCTGCCAAATGCCTGTGGAATGGAGCCTGCTGGTGATGTACGAGCTGTTTGGAGAAGAAGCAAATCCCGCTTGTGTATTATATACATGTCTTGTCTGCTCGACTTGATAATGTCATTCTTTAATATGCATACTGGTAGCTTTTTAGTGGCTTTTCTTTCTCTTCCTTCCAAGGCTGCCAGAAATCTCCTGGGTCTCCTTTATAGAAATGTGGGAAGAGGGATTGGGACGTTGTTTGGAAAAAAAAGCCACCCCCATGTTCCATTTTAAGGTCTTCAAAATACTTGACATGGATTTTTTCCTAGAAAACTCATCAGGATTTTTTTAAGGTAGGCCAACTTGTGCTTTTCTATGCATTCTCTAAGCAGCCCTTCCATTCCCCAGGAAGGAAGCCTATTTTTGCCCCCTGTACATCCAATAGACTTGTGAGCTTGTGAGCTTTGCGATAGTCCCTTTCCTGAATACACTTGGATGGTTTTGAGAAACCCAGCAAGCATTCTGGAGGTTAAAATCAAAATCATCGGGGCTGGCAAAAGTTGATTTCTTTCCTTCTCAGTGGCCTCAGAAGCCTTAACATATCCAATACAAAAAGAGGAGACAGGAAAGGTGATGCATGTGTAGTTTGGGTAAAAAAAATATATATGGTGCTTGGCTGATCGTGAAGTTATTATCTCCAGGTATCTCAGGAAAAACTTGCTTGATGGAAAGGATACATTTTGGATGATTGGGTTCAAAATTATTCGGTGAACTTATATGTTCAGAGGAAATGGACTTTTGAAGAGCAGAGAGTAAGCAAGGAAAACAATACATAGTCAAGCAAATGAATTCACTGCCATCAGTGCTGGCCTTTAATTTAGACAGTTTTAACAGAAGAGAATATATGTAGCTCAGGGTTGCATTGTGGAATCCTTGGTGATCTCTGAGCTGAGCTGTTTGCTTGCAGACATTGCATTACCTGACTAGGTAACACCCTAGGTAATGAAAAACAGCAAGCAAACAAACAAACAAGCTTAGATAGTTTTAAGTAGGGACCGAAAGCCCATTGGATGTAATGCTTAATGCAGCAGACTAGAAACCAGGAGAGGATTCCTGCTAGTCCTGTCTTAGGCAAAAGAGGGCCAACAACTTCCAAACTTCTTTGGCCAGGAAACATAGACTAACAAAAGTTTGGATTATCAGTTTGTTGAAATCTGAGAGCCAGCGACATCCTCCCCTCTGGATTGTTGGCAGCAGAAGAGGCAACTTTGTCTTCTGGTCAGCCTGTCTTGACCCAAAGTTGGACTCGAGCTGTCTCAGGATTTTGCTTCTATTCTAACAAACAGCATTTGGGGGTTGACTATTAGCTCATCAGAAAGAATACAGAAAGCCCAATGCCAGCTATCTGAGACATTATGGTTATCCTGTGTGTCTCTGCAAGCTGTGAAGAAGAAACGTCCCTTGGTCTCCTTCCTTTGGGTTGACGTGACAAAACGGTCCTTGGTCTCCAGTCCTGCAATGGCAGTTGGGAGCTATTCACGCACGAAAGACATCCTGAAAAGCAGACCATCAAAGAGGAGGTGACACAGAGGACCTGGTAGGAGTTGGAGGCCCTCTGTCCTTGCTCACGGAAAGGGCTATTAGGTAGGTTTGCAAGGAGCCGGAAGGAGAAAGCAAAGACCTGCGCTTCTTTGACTGGATCTCCTTCGGAGAGCAAATCAGCCTCCCTCTGAGACACAGGGGACAGCAACCAAGATAAAAGGTCCAAAGTCTGCAAAACTATTGGCTCTTCCCTGAGCTGAACTTGCCTTGTAAAGTTGCTGCTTGGCAAAGCGGGCTCTGATCCCTTATTCCGAAGGGCAGAGGAAGGGAACCAGCCCAAACTCCTAGCAAACGCAGGGCCATAAATAAGTGATGAGGCCTTTGAAGCAGGAACCAGATTTTCTGCCTTTCCTACTCAGGAAACTGAGCTGAGCAGAGGATCGGCAGACTTTTCCCCATTCGCCCTTTCCATCCCAGAGGCAAAGGAATGAGCTTCCCCCAAGAGCTTCCCCATCTGCTTTCCACCCCAGACCCATCTGAAGGCTTTTATTTCCTTCCCCCCACGTGGCCCTTGAGAGAAGCTGGCCTGCTCCAGAAGGGGAAATGAGGTTGCTCCAGGCCGGATTCTAGCACTGGTGCTGCTTCCTCCGGTGCCCTTTGCTCAGCGAGCACAAGGCCTAGTTGTTTATTTGTTTATTAAAGTGATACGCCGCCCACCTCACTATCAAGCGATTCAGGGCCCTGACTTAGCCAGACTCAGCTGTTTTAACCAGTTTTGCCTGATTCTGCCTCTTATTCCACAAGCTCCATGGCAACCCAGGATCCAAGCCTGGTGACCTGACCTTGCCCGACCTTACAGTTAACATCTTTTTCCTACCATGTTGCTGTTAAAACAAACCACAATGCTGCAGAAGTGCCTTTGCTTCACAGCTGGCTCAGGAGAGCAGGAAACGCAAGCCTTGGCAAGGGGGCTGAAGGGCGGTGAAGTCCACGACCTGCTTGGTGCTCCAGAAAAGCAGCGCCAAGGGGCGGGGCAGTGAGCAGTTCATCCGTGTGGAAACTGTTCCGGGCAAGGGACTGACTTGCTGGCCTGTGGTAGCTCTCTTCATTATTCTTCTGCCCTGTATTTTGCCACTTTGAAATGGACTTTTACATTGGTACACTACTTTCCGTTGAGCCGGGCCCTGCCAATTCACCGCAGCCCCATCTTACATATATTCAACTCTAAGCTATTGTCTCCCACTCTGAGAATTGGACCTCCATTAAATGAGGAGCTTAAGCGAAGGAATGGAATATTTGCCTAAAGATTGGCATCTTCTCCCTGAAATTGCAAAACAGCCAGGCTTCCATTCCTGATGGAGACTCATCCAGTCCCCGGGGACCACTGGGTAAGAGTCACGGCTCTATTTGATTCATATTTGCTCAGATGTGCATCCCATCATGTTCAGTAGACTTTACACCAATTTATGCTGCTGCCTCCTTCTGTACTTAGCCTCCTTTCCTATGCAGGTCACCAAGAGAACCAGAACCAGACTGGGAGATAAGCTGGTTTAGGTTCCTTTGGGAAAGAAAGCAGGTGGGTTGGCAAGGGAGGCGGAAATGTGGATGGATTCTGGATGCTAAGAAATCACGGGGATCTTTGGGTTCCGAAGATCAAGAAGTGGCTAGGACTTGTTATCTTTAGAGAAGTACAAAATTGGGATTATAATCTTATTGAGAGAGATGGATAGGTGGATAGACAGACGGAAAGAGGATAGACAGAGATGAGAGAGAGATATGGGGGGGGAGAAAGAAAGAAAGAAAGAAAGAAAGAAAGAAAGAAAGAAAGAAAGAAAGAAAGAAAGAAAGAAAGAAAGAAAGAAAGAAAGAAAGAAAGAAAGAGAGGCAGATGATAGAGATGCCAAGGAAGGTGGAAAAGGGCGGCTGGTGATTTCAATTCAGATGCGTGAGGCACCCAATTTGTCCTTCAGGTTTTACAATCACAGGATGAGCTATTTTTCTTTCCCGCTTAACCTTTTGCCATGTATTTACCCTCAGTTTCCTAACAGACTTTTAGATTCGGGCAATCGTTACCACCTAGGGAGACAAACCTGTCAAATTTCTCTTCCTTTAAATAATAATTTGGATTTGAATTAAAATACCTTAAAGGCCTCATTAAAGCTAAATTAAATGTGTAGCCAAGCATCCTTTATACATTTTAATCAGATTTTTACCCATTTTCAACAAACATTACTTTTGAATGTTTATACTAGTGGTGTAGTGAAGCAGCTCCAGTCGGTTCATTTATTTTCACAAGTGGAAGTTTTGTTCACTGCACCAGACTGTTAAAGCCTTATGATAAATTAACAATAACCAAATTTCTGAAGCGGCTGCAGCTGATGCTCCCACCGAAAGGCAGGCTGTTCTCTCTGAATGTGGCAGATGTTCCCCGGTGGACACTGAGGACCAAGATAGGGTCTGAACCCATCAGGAAGACAAATATTAAGAGGAAAAGAAAACATTGTTGTTGGAAGAAGAAGAAAACTGTGTGATCGTTCAGATGCTGCTTGGCAGCTTTCCTGGGTCAAATCCCAATTACAGAGCAAACCACCAAGAAAGGTCCCAGGAGATTCCCCCTCACACATGTTCATACAACATGTTCATCTAACGTGAAGCAAGCCAAGTTGGGGCTGAACCAATGAAGACTGTTGAAGTGTGAGATCTGGCAGAGGCCATCACTGCGTTCTCATATCGCACTAAGATGGACTATAGCCTCTTGCGTTGGGTGAGCCTGGACACCTCTGTGAAACCATTTAGCTTTCACTAATTTTGGAGTTTGGTAGTGAATGGACAGACCTTCCTTTTTTAAAATTCCCTCCTTCTCTTTTGAGGAGGCTGTCCCATCCAGGATTGTGCTGAATTTGTGGAAGGAAAGAAGGAAAGAAAGGAATAGAGAATGAGGGGGGGGAAGGAAGGAAGGAAGGAAAAACCCCTAAAAGAAGCTGAAAAGTGTTGGAGATCCCCTACTATCTTGGCCACTGTGAGCCTGATTTATATCCTCTTTTTCTGCCTTAATGCTAAACCCATTTCTGCCTATTTCGAACATCCCAGGTCCAAGACAGTGCCTTGGAGCCCGTATGAGTCATTGAGCCTTCTTTTTTTCTCTGACATTTGGCAGGGAAGGCCAGAAGCCAGAAGCTGCACAGCCAACCTCCCCCAGTTCTGGGAACATCCTTGGATTTTTGCTCCTGCTGTCCTTTCCTTCTGATGGAGGTGCTGTAATTTGTAAACATTAATAACCATTATTATTATTAAAAGGGGACAAAAGTGAGTAGCCCTGTGACTAATTATTGTAAGTGTTTTCAACAAGTCTTGGCTCAGCTCTTGCGTACTTTCCCTCCCTGAAATAAGAGAGGGAATCCCTCGCTACAAAGACCAGATTGTTATGGTGATCAGCTCTTCCTTAGCCCGATTAATTTCACTTAGAAAAAGAGCGGAGCAGATGTGGCAGAGAAGCCGGGCCTGATTAGCATAATTCTTTTCAAAGACCACCGCAGTCCCTGAAGGGTCCGGCATCCCCCCTCCACTCTGCATTTGGCTCTAATTACATCCAAGAGAATTCAGAGGCTGGTGTGACTCTGCAGCAGATGTCACTTCTCTGATACAGAGGCTCCTTCAGGTGATGGAAAGAGATCAGAGAAGCATTGGAATGAACACTCCTCCTCCTCCTCCTCCTCCTCTTCTTCTTCTCTTTCTCCTTCTTCTCCTTCTCCTTCTCCTTCTCCTTCTCCTTCTCCTTCTCCTTCTCCTCTTTCTCCTTCTCCTTCTCCTTCTCCTTCTCCTTCTCCTTCTCCTTCTCCTTCTCCTTCTCCTTCTTCTTCTTCTTCTTCTTCTTCTTCTTCTTCTTCTTCTTCTTCTTCTTCGCCAGCCACCCACTTTTCTCAAGGATAGAATAGAATAACAGAGTTGGAAGGGACCTTGGAGGTCTTCCAGTCCAACCCCTGCTTAGGCAGGAAACCCTACACCATTTCAGACAAAGGGTTATCCAATCTCTTCTTAAGAACCTCCAATGTTGGACCATTCACAATTTCTGGAGGCAAGTTGCTCCACTGATTAATTGTTCTCACTGTAAGCAAAATGTCTCCATAGTTCTAGGTTGCTTCTCTCCTTGATGAGTTTCCATCCGTTGCTTCTTGTCCTGCCTTCAGGTGCTTTGGAGAACAGCTTGACTTCCTCCTCTTTGTGGCAACCCCTGAGTAACTGCATATAACTGCAATGAAGTTGTTTAGCTTCAAGTAAATCGGTTTTGGGAACCAGCATGCAGCTTACAGGTCTCACCCAAATGGGATTGGCCTGCCCCACCTGCGCTGGTAGGAGATCCATGTTGCATATCTCATTGGCCAAAGAGCTCTAGATGGTGGGATCCAAGAGAAGGTCTCTTGTGGGTCCTGGACTCTGGAACATCGTGCCTTCCCTGCTCCAGGGAGATCTGTCCCCAACCTCTTCAGAAAGGTCCTGTGGCCCTGACGGGGGGTCATTATGGAGATGGTTAAGACCCCATTTCTTCCCTATGTGCATCATGGGCTCTTCCTTCTCACTTTGATGATTATTAGTCAATTTTAATGTTAATATTTATTACTTTAATAGTTTTAATGTTTTAGGTTGTTGGTTTTTTTCTTGGCTTTAAGCCACCCAGAGTTACCTCTTTGACCAGAGTAACCATTACCAGAGGTTCCATTCAAGAAAAATGATAGGGAGTTTCCTTTTTGCCTTCATTTCTGTCTAGTGGGTGTAGATTTCCTACTGCGTGTTTCTCTGTGGTAGCAATTTGGTACGGCTACATGACATAGCAACAGCACTTAGACTACCGTTCCATAGTGCTTTACAGCACTCTCCAGGCAATTTACAATATCAGCCTCTTGCCCCCAACAATCTGGGTCCTCATTTTACTGGCCTCAGAAGGATGGAAGGCTGAGTCAACCTTGACTCGGTCAGGATCGAACTTTTGGCAGTGGGCAGAGTCCACCTACAATACTGCATTTTAACCACTGCATCCACTATACCATGTTTCAAACACTTTTTGTATGGAGTACATTCTGTAAGAAACCCAATGCTGAACTTCCATTTTTTAAAATTGCATTTTATCCAGTGGACTCCATATGAATATTACATTATGTCCCCTTATTATAATTAAAAATGACAGCAAATGCATAGAACAGGAAAAATCAGTCAATTAAAAATCCTGGATAAACAACAGAGTTTTCAGCTGTCAGCAGCAGATTGCAAATCTGGAACCAGTCATATTTCTATGGGGAGCATAGTCTAGAGTTGGGACATTGCCATTGGCATATGATTTACTCAAGGTAGTTGAAAAAGATCCCTCTATGATAATCTGAAATCATACACTGATTGGCATAGAATCCAAGATGTTTCTGCATATATTTGTATGCAGGGTTATTTTAGGTCATAATGACAGACATGTGAAGAGTTTCTCAACTTTAGCAACTTTGAGATGTGTGGACTTCAACTCTCAGAATTCCCCAGCTAGCCATGCCATTCTTGATGTTCATTCCCACCAACAGTGACAGGGAAAACCTCTTGTATATTAACACACCCTGCTCTCTTCTAGCACTGATGATGGTCCCTAACTGGGTCATGAAATGTCTGCAAGAAAACCACTCAGAGAGCACCAAGGACTCCAGACTTCAACACTGAGCTACAAATATTCTGTGGTTCAGGGTCAGTCAGGGCCACTGCATTGCCAACCAACGGGGCTTCTCTACACAAACCACTCTCAATTAGTTGCAACAAAGGGACACCCATTAACTGAAGATGCTCCCCATCTGCTACCACAGAGCTTTTCTAAGGACAGTGTCATCTTCTTATTTACTCATTCTTCTGCGCTTTAAGCAAAGAAAGGAAAGAAGAAAAACCATTATCTCTTCCCCGTGAGCCTTAAACCTACAAGGATAAAGTTGGGTGTGAATAACACAGCAAGTACACACACGCAAACTCACACCAGTGAGAAAGTTGCAGTGCCTCTTGAAGCACCCCCCCCCCCCCTGCATCTTTCATATCTAGGTAGAGAAAGGAAAACACGGGGCTTAAACCACGCACTGTGTGCATTCTTCTCTGGCGACAGAAGCGCTTGCAAATCCCTGAAAAATACACAGCCCAGGGTAGAGAGGAAGAAAAAAGAGAGATTTGCTTTAAATGTTATGAGTATCTTTAACTTGCTAATGCCTAACTTTCCAAATGGCGGTGGCTGTTGCCAAATTGGCAGCCATCGGATTTACAATGCAGAAGGGAGGGAGGGAAAATTTCTATGGGCAGATGAAAGACAAGTATTTTCCTTCTAAAAGCCGGTGCCTTGAGCCAAACAGTATGGCTCTCTGCAGCTCTGCCTAAGGAGGCTGGCTTTCAAAGGGCTTGTTTACACTGAAAATATACTGCTGTTGGGAAAGAAAGGTGAGTGCAAGGCTGGGCTGGGCCTGAGTCCCTCCTGAGGAAGCTTCTTGTCACAGTTTGCGGAAAGAAGAGCAGGCAGGACAGGGTGGGAGGAAGAGGCCTCCATCGACCTCGCTGGGCAGGTGGGAAGGAGGGGGTGTGAAGCCCTGATTCCTCCCCTGAGTTCCCAAAGTCCCTTCCTGAGGGGAAACCCTGGAAGAGGGAGGGGGGCAGCTGAAGCAGCAGGAAAGAGCAGCCCCAGATGGAGATGCCATTTGGCATTCAGAGGGCTCCTTCTAGCATATCAGTAACTCTGCTGGTTTTGTCCCAACTTGTGATGGGGTTGGGAAGGGACTTGGAAAGAGAGCAGCTGTCCTGATGGGAGGGAGGCATCAAAGATGGTGAGAGAGAGGAGGGAGGAGGGAAGGAGGGGAAGAGTTTACCATGGTCTGACAAACTGCTCTGTTAGCTCCAGGTGCCTTTTGAGGATTCAGGATCCTGAAGGGACCACTTAAGCCCCCCCCCATGGAGCAGATCCTTCCTGGAGGATGGCCTCAGAAGATTTCAAAGGAGAATACATGAGATTGGTGATATTTTGGGCATTTTTTAACATCTAATTTCATATTGGCATAGAATTTTATATCTGATGCTAAGAAACAAAATCAGAGATAATGATAGAGAGAGATAGAGCAGAGAGACAGAGAAAGAGAGAAACAGAGGAATGGAGGAGGGGAGGGAAGAGGAGGAGGAAAATAGACATTTATTGGACCACCCTGTATGGAGACCTTCTGAAAAATTGCTGGAACTGGCCTAGAGAGATGATGCTGAGTGGCCACTTCCACACAGTTATGAAGGCTAGAATGCCACTTATGGCTGAAAACACATCAGCAAAGTATTGCTGTTTGCTGTTTCCTGGGGTTTTATTGACTGCCGCAAGAAACCACTTTCCTCAAGCTAATTGTGCTTGCTACCATGGAGATGACAACCACAGAGCCTTGCCAACAGATTGCATTTTGATGTCCATTACCTCCCGTTTCAACCTCCTTGGAGTTTTACTCAGAATGACACAAGTACGAAATGAGGTTTCTTTGTTGGTGGCTCTCATTTCTCACGATAAACCTGATCAATAAGATGACATTCTGGATCTCGGCCCCCTCCCCAATCAGAAAAAGAAATTAGAAGGGGGAAGGTGACTGTCCCTCAGGAGCTGGCTGGTTGGTTGGCCTCCATAGGGAAGAACAAAAGTATTCTGATTCCTGCCTCCAAAGAACAGTTGTTCCTATCTACACCATCATATTTTTTTGTCTTCTTGCACGTAAGAACTTGCATTCCATCCCCTCCATTTAATACCTCGTTGGTTTCAAAACCTTGTGTCAAGGCAAGGTTGGTGTCCATGGGACTTCTCCTTGGTCTCTGCCAAACACCTCAACCTCCATGGAGCAGAAAGAAGTCAGTCAAAGGAGAAGTTCCCTCGGTGAAACCGCCTGATTCTCAACAATAACTAGTTTAATGAGGATCACAAAGAGTTGTCTTTGTACCCAACTAGAGCTGTGATCTTTCTCTTCCAGGGACATTCCCCATGAATTATGACCCTCTGGGTTTCCTTAAAAATTTCTTAAAACTGAACAAGGCAACGAAACTGCAGTTAAGGTTTTGGGAAATTGCCAAAATTAGACCTTTGAGTTAAATCTGTCTCGATTAAAAATTTAAGAGCAATCCCAAACAGGTTCAATACATTCAGCTCTAATGTCTATTTTCCCCCACTGGGTCTTAATTCAAATTGTGCTGGTAATTTAGCAGATGCCAGAAATCAACTTTGTTTCAAGGGCCTGAGGAAGGTCTGACGGAGTCTTGGGTGGTGCCAGTTTTACCAACTTGGTCATTGTCTCAGGCGGGAAATATTATTAGTCATGAAAAGACAGCAAAATCATTTGCTAATTAATTGGTTCTTATGGAATTTTTATTGTGAGAGACAGAAAAGGGACACACATGGAATTTTCTGTCGCGTGTGCCAAAACAGCTTAACTAAATCTGGTAACATAATTTGAGAAGGTGCCATTTGCTCCCCTCATACATCAACAAATGTCTTGGGCTGGCCCAACTTTTCTCCAGGATGGGCAGTTGCCAGCTGATGCTCAAGACTCTTCCTTCATGTTCCCAATTTGCTGTAGACATTTAACTACTTCAACAGCTCCAGAAGGTGAAAAATTCAGCACAGCTCACAATTCTAAAATAGAAAGAATTAAACAAATGCTTCCAAATAGCAGATGGCCTGAAAAATAATTAACAGCTAATCAGTTCTGGATTTTCCTTGCATCAAGACTTAAAAATAGCTACAAGAATTCATGCAATCTTCACAGGCAACTATCTCTTGGCTAAGTAGAGATCATGAAGCCATCAGCTAATGAGGAGAAATGGAAACAGCTCTAAGTAACATTGGATGTCCCTAACAAAAAAGACAAGAAACCTCCTTCTCTTCTTCCCATGGTTGTTCAATTAATCCAGTTTGTGTCTGTTTTCATGGCAAAATGTTACATGTTCAGATTGGGGTGATTTGATTATGCATTGAAGATTTATACGTTTTTTTGTTTGTTACAATTCAAGTTCTGTCTTTCTGAGACTGATGGCAGAGTAAACCTGCCTTGAGAAAAACAAGCAAGAGCAGATTCATAGACAATTTCTCTCCAGCCTTTGTTAAAGTGGCCAAATTTCATTCCCACTGTCATCAGTCTAAAATGAGATAACCGTAGCATTTATTGGCTGAAGGAGAGCCACGTGAATGTACAATAGCAATAATAAACTAGGGAGCCATCCTAAAGTCTAACAGGGCTGCCCCAGAGAGGAAAAAGGGGCCAAGCTATTTTTTAAAGCACCTGAAGGCCAGACAAGGAATAATGGATGGAAACTGAACAAGGAGAGATTCAACCTGGAAATAAGGAGGAATTTTCTGACAGGGAGAACAATCCAGCAATGGAACAGAAGTTGCCCTTGGAAGTTTTGGGAGTTTCACTGGAGGTTTTCAAGAAGAGACTGGACTGCCGTCTGTCAGAAATGGTGTAGGATCTCCTGCTTGGGTGGAGGGTTGGACTAGATGAGTCTGGGGACTGATCTAAGGGGTCCCTTCCAACTCTGATTATCTGTATAGTTTTCTTTTAGCTCAGGCATGTAGGAATTCAGAGTTCTCTTGCTTGAGTTGGCCACATAAATGTTCCAAACAAGCAAGCAAACTGGAATCATTTTGTTAGAAGAAATGAAGATTTTCAGAAGCAGTGCCAGTTGTCAAGAATTCTTCATCATCAGACAAGATGGAGTGGATGAAAGAAGAGTGGATGATTTTATGTTGATGTCTACACCACCTTTCAGACATAAATAATGGGAAAAACTAAAGATGTGCACACATTGGGTGCTGTCGGATCCAGAAGTGTCTTAGATTTTGTCAAGAGCTGTTCCAAAACTTTCTGGAGGAAAAGAAATGAGGAAGTTATAGTTGACCTCCCGAAATTGGAAGCTCCGTTTATAGCTGATAATCCCAACTGGTTCCCTCTGACTTGGATTGATGGCTAGTCCACTGAAATCATTCAGGGCATCAGTTGTTCCCAACCCTTTTTTTACCAGTAAAGGAAGAATGTGACCCAGAAATAAAAGACATAACGCACCCCGGGTCTTGGCAGAACCTGTGCTTCCAGGAGAAGGTGGGTAGGAGAGTAGAAGGGAAACTGAGCAAAAGCAGCAGCTGGTATTCCAGAGCGAGAAGGGGCTGGCCAGCCGGCCCATCCAACCACACAGGGAAAGTTCCCAGAAAGGCCCACATCAGCTGAGCCTTCTCTCAATTCTATGCCCAGCTCAATGTGTCTTTTGAACATCCAAAAATGAAATGCCACCACAGCCATCAGTGACAGCAGAATGAATCCCCCACCCCAGGAGGGAATGTTCTGGAGCTCCTTCCCTGCCAATCTCCCTCACCCACCCTGCGCATTGGCAACAGGTTCACTCAAATGTTCCCTGCCACGCAGCCGTTGGCACTTTGATTTTAATCCTAGACTGGTATGTTGGCTGGATAGGGGGAGACCCAGAACCTCCCTTCTTGCCGAAACTGATTCTTATCTTCTTCTACCTGGGCCTCCTTTTCTCTCCTTCTCTCCCTCTCAATGTGCGATGGGTATCACACATCAGAAAAGTGCGAGACAAGGACAAATGGAAAGACCAGAAAAAGTGATTTCTCTCCACTTTCTCCACTGGCTCAGGAATTCTGGGAGTTGAAATCCACATGTCTTAAAGTCAACAAGGTTGGGGGAAAAAAACCCTGCTCTAATCTATATCATGCATTTCCAATCAAATATCCAGCATCTGTCTCAGTCTCCAAAAATCCCGCTTGTCATTGGAAAACAACCATTGATCAAACCAGAGAATACAATGAGGAAAGAGACCTTGAGTAATTGGGGGGAAGGGGATTCTGTTTCCTCTTGCCCTTGACCCCAACCTCATGGCCTGGGTGGAAATCAATGTTGTTTCGGGCAAAAAAAATCCCCTCTGATCGGAGTGAGACGGGGCAGATTGATCCCAGCCTTAGGGGCTGCTTTGTGCACAAGTCTCCCTCCAGTTCCCCACCTCCTCCCATGGAGACAGGGAAAAGATACCAATTAAAGGAGATTCCAGTATGATTCCTCTTCCAGATTGATGGGTTCGGTGTCTGATATAACTTTGGTATCTGGTATATCTCCTGCTAGCTCTTGTCTGTTGTTGAGAGGACAAAAATCACAGAGACGCGTATGCTTCCCTCTGCCAACAAAGCCACAAGATCTGATCCTCTTGCCACCCTGCATAATAGGTTGTGGGGTGTTTTTTTTAAAATGAGGACACGCACAATGAAATACATCTCCCCACCCAGCTTTCACCCACCACTCCTTCCTTTATTCTTGGAGGCTCCTTCCTGTCTTGTCATATTTTCTCTCTTTCCGCTTGCTTGTCCTTGCAAGCCCTTTCAAGTCAGGTTTCAATTAAAATCTTCAATCCCAAAGATCCTCTTTAGATCAGAGTCAAAGCGGATGGAGCCTCCTCCCCTTTTCTGATATTCAAAAATGTCATATTTGTCATTCCACACATTGGAGGCTGCTCAGTAACTATTACATTTTGCAAACGTTACATTGCAAAGATCTAAACCAGGCAGCCTCATTTCCCCCTCCGAGGATGTTTGATAATCTAGCATCGCTTTTGTCTTGAATTGTACAGCAAACAGGATGGGGAGAAGGAAGAAGGGAGAAGGGAGGAAGGAAGGAAAGAAGAAGGAAGAGGTCTGCTTTGGAAAAATCCAAAAGGCTGTATTAAGTATTTCAGTTGGCTGAAATGATTCCTTTTCTGTGATACAGGTGTGAAGCTCTTGATCTCAGAATTTAATGTGAAAGTCAGGTTCCCCTGAGCAAAAAATTAGATGAGAAGAACATCTGTGGATCCAAACAGGCAACCTGTAATGCAGTGTCCGTGCAGATGAGACTTCCGGTCCTGCAGCTGGTGTCTTTTTCTAGACCTTTGGTGAAATCCTCTGATCCATTCATTCCTTAAGCCACGTTCAAATGACCCTAAGGCCAGGTTCACTCAACACAGTTAAACTGGTCAATTAGACTTGCTCCGTTTGCTCAAGAAGCCAAGCTAGTCTGGCATTGACCTTGGTGGATTTGTTTCTGGCTGAGCCGGTGGTAGAAACTCTGTCACTTTGGGGAAATGTTGGGTTGATATGGAAAATTAGTCAATTTGGTAAACCATAGCCAAAATGGGCTTTTATTTTTGAATCTATTCCTCTCTTGATTTTGAGATCTACCTGTAGGTCATTTGAAATTTTATTCGTTAAAAGGAAGGCTGGGGTGGGGGGAGTAAAGGACCCAGACGAGAAGAGGCTGGAAGGGTCGAGCAGCACACCACCGCCTCCCAATTGGGCCTGCCAGCTGCATCTTAGTTTCAGGACCATGGACAGGGCTGGTGGGTAACCCTTGATTCACTCCATACCAAGAACGGGGTTGGCTTTCAGGTCTCATCCCACAAAGGAGCCCTGAAAAGGGGGGCAGGGAGGGAGGGAGATAAGACAGCCAGCGGACCCCCACATCCACACTCTGCTCAGAAGGGCTCTTCCCTCCTCGCCAGAAAATCCCAGACGGACATTTGCTGAGGGTTTGTTTGTAAATGCTGCTGTTTGCATTTCTAGGTTGGGTTGTTTCTGCTGCTATCATTTCCCTTTGGAGGATTTTTACCTGGAAAGAGGGGATAAAAATAGTGATAAATCAAGCAGAGCGCGGTTAGGCCAACAAGGAGTAAACTCAAGAGGTGCAAGGAGAGTAGGTTTTTCACGGCTGGAGAAGCACTCTTGTTTCTGTCCAGGAGCTGCAGCAGCTGCATCCACCATGTTCCGGGCTGCAGATGAATTCTTCATGCTTCTGACATGCTTCCACCTACTCAAGCTTGACAAAACTAGACCCCCAAACATACCCCCGTCAGGTTCTGAATTCAGGCCCTCCTGAACTGAAAATACAGATAAGGTTTTTCCCGATCTTATTTGCATAACAAACACAAAATGTCCAGAGAGGCACTAGGAGTTCATTAGGCTTATGGCTGCAAATGGCAGTCAACATCTCAACCTCACTGACTCGACAGCTCTGTAAATTCCCCTCTCCTTGCTAAACCTCAGCAGCCCCTTCCTGTCCACAACTCTGATGAGGCTCTTGATCTTTTGCCTGCAAAAGGCAGAAATTGTGCACGGGGAAACTGGGCTCTGTATACACAGGTTTGCTGATCTAGTTGGATGTAGAGACTTCTGCAGACCTTCTGTTGGGAGGAGATGTGGCTCCTGGTGGGGGACAGGTCCCTTAAGCATTTTATCGGCTGTTTTCACCCTTCTGGATCCTCTGAGGCTGCACCAAGAGGTTCTCCGGCTGCGGAAACTGAGGAGAGCTTTCCAACTTCTGGTCCAGTCCAAGGCTTCCAAAACCCTCTGACTCTGAAGCTGGAGTCAACCTTGCTTCCCAATCCCATCTGTTGGGGAGGTTTTCAAAGTGAGGGGGTGGCTCTGGAGTTGGCCAGCTGGGAGTCACTTCAGTGCTTCCCCGGAGTCCATAAAAGCTTTGTGAACTGCCCAGTGCTGCGTAAATCACACCTGTTTACTGCTTTGCCATCCTCGTCTTCCAACCACACCTGTCCATTTTCTCCTGGCCCTCAGCAGTCGGCAGGCAGGCTGGAACAGCTCTGCTGATTTACTGACGAGAAGCTCCCAGCTACAGCCTCTAATCTCTGTGCTGAAGGAGCACCTTGCCAGAATTATTGCAAGGCTGGGGTGTCACTGGCAGATAAGAGATCAACACATTGATTACACCTCTCAGAGGCTGTCCCAGGTGATCCCTGGGGGTGGATGTTGTCCTCAGGCTTGGAGCTTTTTTCCAGGAACAGGCCAGCAATTACCGCCACGCCAGGGAATGGGTGAAGGATCAAGAAGCCATCCTTGCTCTTCTCTAATGGCTGTGGCAAATTGGAGAGCTTTCTTTGCAGCCAAGGGGTGGGACGTCAGCCTGCCTCACATGCAGCTATTTATAGCTCCCATCTTGATTTTTTGATGATTACCTTTCAAATTTTAAATATGAGATCTGCTTTGTGGAAATAACATGGTGCAAACTAATTATAGGCTTTGTGGTTTTCAATGAAAGGAAGGCCTCCTCCTTCTCTTCTCCTCCTCCTCCTCCTCCTCCTCCTCTCAACCTGATCACATGGCAGAGTAGGTTCCAGGCACATCAAGGAGGAGAAATAGAGACATAGAAGTTGGGATCCCCAGAGGCAGAGGCCAAGCCTTGGGAATGGAGTCGATGGGCCTCCTTCTCCTGAATGGCAAGGCTGAGGAAGAGAAGTGGACCAACTCCAAGGTGACAGAAGAAGCTTCTGTCTGGATGGGGCCTAAGTGGCTTCCTGTCCCCATGAGCTCTTGGTGCTCAGCAGCTGCACATGTGAAGGGCCTTGACACGCTTTCTGCAAGCCTCCCAGAGGAAATGGCAGCCCCCCCAAAAAAGCCTTTCCGGAAACGGACCGGTTTTTAGGATGACTCACAAGAGGTTTGGAGAGCCCTTCCGGATCCCTCCTGTTTGCAGTGTGAACTGCGATGTATCCTAACCGGAATGCTGGCCAGTTTCCTTTTACCCACCACTCCCTTCTCAGCACAGAAAGGCTATACAGGTAGCCCTCAAGTTACATCCCTTCGTTTAGTGACTTTTCAAAATTACAACTGCACTAAAAAAAGGTGCTTTGTGGACCGGTCCTTACAGTCACATGATCAAAATCCGGGCGCTTGGCAACCAACATGCATTTACCTCTTTTGTAGCATCCCAGAATCACGTGGTGACATTCGCGTCCTTCCCAGCCAGCAAAGTCAGCGTGAGAAGCCAGGTTCACTTAACGAGTCACTTAAGAATTACAGTGATTTGGCTAAACAATTGTGGCCAAGAAAAGGTCATAAGATCGAACATGACTCCCTTAAGGACCGCCTTGCTTAGCAGTGGGACCGTTTTAGCCGTGGATGGGAAACGGTCCCAGCAGAGCCCTTGGAGGAAAACCTGCTGAATGAAACCAGACACCTCGCATTGGCTTTGACGTTCCCTGCTCAGCCTCCATCCCGATGGCAAAGTCAGCTCATCCATCAATTGATCTGCTGGCCAGTCCTTAATGGCTGCCTTTGGACTGAGCTGCCTGCACTGTCATAACACAGGAAAGCTGGAAACGGATTCTGAGGCAGTTTAATTAGCTGCCTCGTTTCCTATTGTTGTTTGTGTCTTGAGAGGGTGGGGGCTGTTTCCCTCCCCCTCCCTGCTTGCTTGCCACACCAAGGTGTGTTTCACAGGTGAAGGGCATGATCTCACTAGGGGTGTGCAAAGCCCCCAATGAGAGCAGAGTTATTAGAGAGCAGACCCCAGCCAACTGGTCAGAGATGAGATATCGAATTGCCATTACCTGCAAACAAATGAATGAATGAATCAAAGACAATGAGCTTTATTTCTTACTGAAGGGAGAGGAGGAGGCCCTTAAAAACCGGCCATTTCAAGAGTGGGCAGGAGGCCAACAAGCTTGAGTTTCAGCTCCAAACTTCCCAGATTTGGAGACACCGCAAAGGTGGGCACAGGAACCCAAAGGATTATTTCCAGAAATAGCTCGAGAAACCTCCTGGTTTCTTTATGGGTTGCTTCCACCATGATTTTGGAAAGACAAGGGGGAGGGAGGCCCACCTCCCAATATCTGAAGGAGGCCAATATGAACAGAGGGAGAGAAGGAGACATTGGATCCAACTCTCCATTCTGTGCAGGAATCCAAATTAAAGCACTGCTGCTTAGTCACAACCAGGAAGCGGGAGTCCACTGGGCATCACTGGTTCCACTTTGGACAACTGCTAGCAAAGCTGTGGGCTTTTTCCCTGGAGGCCTGTTGGAATCCACTTTCTTGTGAAGGGAAGGGAATGGCTTTCTTCTCGGGTGTTTCATAACCTTCTCAGCTTTCTCTGGTCAAGACAAGTCCTAAGTCTTGTTGAGTCCTTAAAAAGGACCACCCAGAACTGAAGAGCTCTGATTGACCCACGATGAAATGAAATGCTTCTTTTTGGTAATATGGACCCCATAATGGTTCTATGAAAGGCCCTCCTACCTTGCCAACTGCTGCAGCCACAGTCTGAGCAGGGCTGAGTTTCCAACTGTTTATGTTTGATCGTAGGTGAAAAAGGAGAAGATTGTGTCCAACTCGTGAAGCATTCATGTAACATGAACTTTCCTACCCTGATTCACAGCATGTTACATCCCCCTGCAAGCAGAAATCCCATCACAGTTATTTATTTCATCTATTTTCATTTTAGGACATTTATATTGCCGCCTATTTGCACCTGGTGGCTCGAGGCAGCTTACAAGAATATAAAAACCTCATATAAAAAACAATAAAACTAATAAAAGAGAGAATCACGTAATAAATTAATAATAGAATAGAATAACCCCCCTGCTCCCATGAGCCATTGAATAGGCTCCATCCCACTCTGAGTTCCCCATGTCCATTGGCAGAACTGGGTCTTCAGTGCCTTCTGGAAGAGTGCTAGAGTGGGGGCCATTCTAATCTCTGGGGGGATGATGTTCCAGAGATAGGGAGCCACCATGGAGAAGGCCCTTCTTTTGGGTCCCACCAGGTGTATCTCCCTTGGGGATGGGACCTGCAACATTCCCTGCCTAACTGCTCTGGTGGGTCAGGGAGATATGACTGGCAAGAGACAGTTATGGGGTGCCAACTAGCCTTTCATTTCTTGAGTGGGGCAAGATGGACCAGTTCAAACCTCCCTTGAGTTGAGAAGTCACCCGATGGGTTGGGTGAAGCTCAGCCAACCTCCTGCAGTATGGTCCAAGATCAATATGCTGCTTTATTGGCTGATGGCATAATTATATATTATGTTTTGCCTCTTGTTCACCACCCAGAGTTCTGTTCTTACGTGTGTGTGTGTGTGTGCATGTGTGTATTTGATAGATAAATAGATAAATTAGTTGCGGAGGACAAGCAGGGGATTTGATTAGGGCAGCAGTCCTTGGATGCTGGCTGGCCATGCATGGGTGGGTGGGTGTGTTGGAAGAGCAGGTGAAGGGAGGCACCGCTTGTGCATTTGTATCCCACCCTGGATGTATATGAGCCTGCTAGGGAAAGAAATAGCAGGAGCACCAGAGTGATGGATGCGGAGGAGAGGGAGGCCCTCCCTTTCGGGGTCCTGCTGATGGACCAGAGGCTGTCATTAACATCTGCCTTTGGCTGCTCCTCCTCAGGTGCCAAGACCAGAAAGTGCCATTGATTGCAGGGCTACCCAATTAAACCTTCTTCTAAGTGGCTCGTTATTAGCCAATGCCCTCACCCAAAAGGCTTTAAATGGATGACTGGCTGGAAGCTCCTTCTGATCGTTTTCTGTTGGGTGGATTGAAAACTTCCTGCAAAAGGTCAGCAGGCTATTGGCCAGGAAGCATCAACAGCCAAGAGAAAGGGCTAAGGAAAGAATATACTTTCTTTTCCTCTTCCTCCTCTTCCTCCTCTTCCTTTTCCTTGTCTTCTTCCTTGTCTTCTTGCTCTTCCTCTTCTTTCTCTTTCTCCTCTTCCTCCTCCTCCTCCTCATTCTCATCAACATCCTTTTCCTTGTCTTCTTCTCTTCCTTATCTCCTTGCTCCTCCTCTTCTTCCTCCTTCTCCTCTTATTCCTCTTCTTCCTCTTGGACCATTTGAAAGCAGAGGATCAGAACAGGAAGCTAAAGACCTGATCAAGCCCGTTGGAGGAGCCTCTTTTTCAGCCACCTGAAATTTAAGCTAGAATCCCCAAAGGTAAAGAGTTCAGCCTCTTCCCCTGATTTCATCTGCAGCTGCAGGTCCTCATACGAGGCTGTGCTTGGGTTCTGTACGGGGCTACCAAAGGTTGGCTTAGATCTTGCCTGCTAGGCCAGGAGGGAGGAGAAGGGAGGCCAGGAGCCCAGCCCACATGCTGTCATCATTGATTCTTCTGAGCATCTTGAGAAAACCAGGCATGCACAAACAGGACCGTGAAGATTTCACCACACGCAGCACTGTCTTACTATGAAAACAATGCACCATGACTATTTCCTCATGGTATCTTTCTGAAAAAAATGATATTTCCATCGTTGGCCTTCCTTTGGCCCTAGGGATTAGTGGGAGGGTCTATCACCCCACTGAGGATTCATAAGTATTCCTTTGGGATCATCTTTGATCACTGGCTGTGCTTCAGCAAGCATGGACGTAGGACTTCATATCGTGTCCTAAAACTGCAAATCAAAACTTGCAAGCCATGTTCATTGAATTCACACAATACCCTAAATCCACCTTAAACAAGTTCTGGTCGAGCTTGTTTCCTGCAATCCAGACCCATGTCAGTCACAGATCAGCTCTTCGTGTAGCTGCCATTTCATAGCTGTGTAGTCATTTCTCTCTGACCTGCAGAATCAACGCTGAAGGTTGCCAAATCTGTTCTTTGCAACTGCTGAAGACACAATGGAGTCGGCCGCCTGAGTGACAGCCGCCTCCGGAGTGGCTCCTTCGTTGATGATCTCTTCTTTATGGGGAAAGGGAGCGATTTGGCCAATTGAAAAGTTGTCTAAAAAGCCCCCGGACGGAAGCCATTGTTTCCTTAACACAATGTGGCTGCTCTTAATAGGAGTTGGACAAGGGAGTGCTCCATTTCTCTCTCTCTTTTAAAAGGGAGAAATTGTCCCTTGATGGGCGTGAATGAACATTCATCATATTTGAGTGAAGATGTAATGTGACAAGAAAAGTCCCAGCTGCCAGTCAAGTCACGTCTCCCAAACAGGCGGCATATGTGCGACCTGCCTTCATCGTCTCTTGTTTGTCTGAAACTGTCACCCGAGCAGTGCCAGCCCCAACAACCAAGAAGCAAGAGGCTGCTCCGCTTTTGAAGGACATATCTGAGAAATTGCAGGGAGACATTTGTTATGTAGAAATAAAATATGAATTTTAATGGGAGCCATTAACATGAACTCTTTTAGGAATAACTACAGGACTTTTATGATGAACGTATTAGAGCTCTGTTCTGCCATCACCACCTGCCACTCTTCATAAATCAACGCCAACAAGTTAATTCTTCCTAAAAGAGGATAAATCTGATTCTCAGGGATGGAGGGTGAGATGGAAGGATTATATCCAAGCCACCAACCTGCGCAGTCATGACAAATATGCAACCAGGGTGCACAAGGAGCTGAGAAATAAGGACTCGGCTTTTGTGGACTTGGAGGGGCCCCAACCAGTCTGGACTCCAGGAGGCCCTCATGAGTTGCATTTCATTGACTGGTAGACTGGAGGAGGAGCTGCATGGGAATCTGGGAGTTTAAGGGACATCGAATGTCCTTGTCTGTCTTGGGGTTTCACAGCCTGGGCAGGTTTAAGATGTGCAGACAATCAGCTCCCACAATACAATGACCAGAATCATCTTTGCTTATTTTATTTATTTGTATCCCACCTTTATTATTTTGAAAACATAAACTGAAAGCAGTGAACATAATGTAACACACCTTCCTCTTCCTATTTGCCCCACAATAACAACCCTGTGAGGGCTGAGAAGAGAAGGACTGGCCCAAAGGCCATCCATCTGGATTTCACAGCTAAGGTGGGACTAGAACTCACAGTCAACCGGTTTCTAGCCTGGTGCGTTAACCACCCCAGCAAACTGGCTCTCTCCATACAACGGGCAAGAAGGGGAAGGCCCCCGAGGCTCTTGTTGAGCCTGGTCCTCTCTCTGCCAAGGCTGTGCCCTCCATTTGGGTCAGATGGGTGGACAAGAGAGGCAGGCCTTCCACTCCTCCCAGGCCAAGCCTCACCCTCCACACCAGCAGCCTGGCTCTTCGGTCCATGCCTCATGCCTTCCTCCAGGGCTGCCTCTTCCTTCTTCCACCCCTCTCCTCTGTCACTGCTGTGTGCAAATAATTCACGAGGCAACACAATGAGCAGCTCCTGAGCCTCTTCGCTCACACACATGTCTGGTCAGATAAGTTTCAGCCAGGATTTTGATCAAGTCGTGGATGGAGAACAGCAGCAGCAGCAGCAATGAGGAGGAGGCAACTGGGGCTGCGCTGAAGAGCTAGTCAGCTCTCAGAGAGGTGCCAGCCGTATCAGTGGCTTTGATCACCGATGCTTGCTGCTCCACCCCTCATGGAGCTGTCAGGTTGACTCCTCCTGTGGCCTCAGCCTCCTGCCTCTCAGCTCACAGAGAGATAATGGAGCAAGGTCTTCTTCTTCCCTTAGAAAAGCAGGGTCCCCAGATGTAAGCTAGTTCTAAACTGAGGTGGGCATTGTCCCTGTGAAAGGACCTTGGGTTGAGGTCAACCATACTCAATGGTGCCACATGGCTGCAGGAATGGCATTGGTAGAAGACAGTGTCCAAATTCCCTACCCGATTCTGTGCTGAGCAGGGGTGAGACACAATGACTTCAAGAAGCCCTTTCAGCAGCAGTGGGCCTCCAGGGACCCTCCCCAGGCAGGGTCCACATGCCTTCCCGAGAACCTCCTGTTCCACAGATTGTCAAAGGAGCCCTTTGACAGTTGCTGTCCATGGCATTCTTGAAGAACACCAGAACTTCGCAGGTGATTTCTTGAAGACCAAAGGATTGAAGGTCATTTTGGGTCAGCTGGCAAATCTGGTGTTTTCCATCCTTCCCAGGCAGGAATCTGTTTGATCCCCTTTTCGGACTGAGGTGCTTGCAGACAAATGCTACAGAAACAGCTCTCAGCTTCGCTGGGTCGAATGAAAAGAGCCAATTTCAATTCCTGGAATGTGAAAAGGCTCCTTCCTGTGACTTTCAGTTTCTCCGTGGGGTTTCTCACTGGAAGCCACGGAAGCCAGCTTTAGATACGGACATTTGGGGCAGTAGCAATTGTTGCTGGGCAGTTGGGACTAGACTGACCTAGGTTTTCATGCCTGGAAGCAAGAAGTCATCCTTTTGGCGCCATAATTGTATCTAAGAAGAAGCCATTTGCAAGGCACCCCTTGTAAAATGCTCCCCATGCCCACAAAACCTGGCATTTTGGAGCCCAGCCTTGCCACCTTCTGTCTGCTTTACCAATATCCCCAAAACACCATCTCACAGTCCTGCGGTATTTTGACCTAGGCTCTCAGGATGTGACCGGGCACCAGTGTGCCCACTTAGCTCCTGGGCAGTTCTCCACCAACACTGTGTCTCTCCTGGGTCCAGTCCACCTTTGCTTTATTTGGATCCATCGGAACGAGGCGTTTGTGCAGCTGGCATGTTGCAAAACAGCTTGAAGCATTTTGTTCTGGCCACAGCCAGGAGCCAAGCTGTGCTGCTTTTCTTGGGGTTGAATTTAGTGATGGATTTATTGACTTTTTTGCAGTGGCACTGGGGGGGGGGGTTGTGGTGTGCCTGTCCACCACATGCCTTTGGAAAGGGCTTTGGATTGTCAAGGGGAGCCTCTCTTGCCCAACCTCTGGAGGAAACTGTTTTGTTTGTACGATGGCTGTGACTCCGAGGATAAAAAATATATTGTAGGAGACACTTCAGCGCAACCTTTTTGGAATGGCTGGATTTTCTCTTAACTGCGCTTCTTGAGCAAAGGTACTTCTTTACGTGGTTCCCTTCCTTCGGTGTGACAGTCAGTAAGCCAGAAATGTTCCAGCAATGCCGCTGAGACTGCTGGCTTGTATCTTCCGGTCATCCTATTGCAGCAAAAGGAACAGGAAGGCTTTCCCGGGCGCTCTGAATTCAGAGCATGTCCTTGTCTTTGAAAACTCCATTTGGCCAAAGGACAAACTCTATTCTGCAAAGCCACAATCCATGAAGCCTCTGAAGGACAGAAACCTTGTTTGGAAGCTGAGGAAGAGATGCGGAAAGGATCCAGGCTGAAAATAAGCAAGGAATGAAAAGTTCAGGAGCGCCTTGCAGGATCCAATCATCTCCATTCCACAGTCTTCTTTCCATTGTGACCCTTTTTTTTTATCCAGGAAGTTAAGCAAGGAATCCCAAGGGTTGTAAGGTTGACTGGGAATTCTTTAAAGAAAAAATCTTCCCAAAGATGTCCACAGCCACGTGAGCCTTCAAAGGAGGGCTTGAATGTGAGAAAGCTTTGAAAGGAAGCACTGGATTAAACAGGTGCTCAACCTCTGAAGCACCAGATTGGAACAACTGCCCCATCTGGACACCAAAAGGGGCTTCTGAACATGTCATTCTTGGATTCAACTCATTGAGATGGTGTGGCTCAATTTCCCCCCCACCCCATTCAGTTCCCACCGCCGTGCTTTCCCTGGATAGACTAGCTCTCATCTCAAGTGAACCCTGGATGTTTTCACTGAGGGGAAAAGATTTTTCATTATGTTTCTTTTTTTGCTTTTAACATCAGGAAACATGTTACAAATTCAGATTGTTTTTTTTTTTCTGCTGTTTCTGTCCGGTTTGGGAATTTGGAGAAGTGAAAAAGGACAGAAGCTGGAGAACGAAAGATGAAAAGCAAAAAGTTTTTAAAACTATCTCCAGCTTTAGCATAGAAAGTCTGGACTCCCCATTGAGGTCAGGCTATAAAGCTAGGAATTTCCCCCAGAGACATGAGCCACGTGCAATAGACTTTTAGCATGTCTCAAAGAACCAGGAACCCAAGGAAGCTCGGATTAGCTGGAACTCTCCACCCCTATAAATCTGACCCTTGCAAGTCGGACATATGCGAGGAAGAGGGAGATGCGGGGCCCTGGGCTGAGAAAGGTCCCAGCTGGAAGAGTGGGAAGGTCAGCTTGAAAAGGCCTGGGAAACCTTCCTCCTGGGAGGGCCACCCCCATCTCTCCCGTCCCCATGCAAATCCAGGCCCGTCCCTCCCTATTCTCTGCAGGCCAAGCTTCTCCTGGGGTTTCCACAGATGGGCAGGTAGATTGTTTGGCAAGCTGATGATTAGTGGGGAGGTGTAAGTAGAAGCAGAGAACAGGCCCTGGGAGGTGCTCTATTATATCTACAGTGAGAAATATCTCTCAGTAAACATGTTTCCCATCCATTATTAAGTACCTGGGTCTCATGAAATATTGAAGGCTTGTGCATACAAGAGAGAGAGAGAGAGGTAGGTGCAGGACTTTGTCTGGTCTGCCCCAACTCCTGTAACATGGCAGCAGAAGCTTGGATGGCAATCACACCATTATCAGCTGTTAGGATGTCTTCTCCGGATCAGACCAAGAGCCCCAACAGCCTGATAGGCAGGAGTCAACCTTGGTGCTCCAGAGGTTGAGCTGGAACAACTTACCAACAAGGAAGGATTGGAAGCCCTTGGATTGGACCTGCCCATAGACAGGAAGGGTGGGGCTCTGCTACTTTGGGGGTTGGTTGCAATTCATTTGATTTTCACCATTGTCTTTACGCTGAGTCCGGGGCCCTTAAGCCCTGCCAATTCTTCTGGGAGGCTACAGAATTGGTATCCGAGCCTCTTACGACTCAGATGCTTTTCTGAAGAATGCTCATTGGCATCTTCTAAAGGTGATGAGGAGATCCAGAAAGATTGATGTTCTGCTCGACTGTGTCCTAGGAGAAGCTTCAATTGTTCTCAGTTGCCAGGGGTTGTTTTAGGAGTCCTACAATCCACCTTAAACTCTTCTTTTTCAGGCTCAACACCAGGAATGAACATCCTGTGGAAGGAAAGGGTTATCAAGGAGAGCAAACAAGAAATGATTCCCTGTTCAGTGGAAGGTGAACTCTGGTTCTTTGTCCTGCAACCCATCGTGTGACTGTAATCTTCCCTCCTATTTGTGTAGAATTTTGAAGCTGCTTTGAGATATATTGTCTCATGTTCAGTTGCCATGTTCAGGGCCTGAGTACCACTAGAATACATCAGAGCCATGGGGACACAGTGGTTAGAATGCAGTATACAGGCTGACTCTCCCACAGCCAGCAGTTCCATCTTGACCAGCTCAAGATTAACCTACCCTTCCAAGTGAGGATGGAATGAGAACCCAGATAGTTGGGGGGGCAATAGGCTGACTCTGTAACCTGCTTAGAGAGGCCTATAAAGCACTGTGAAGCAGTATATAAATCCAAGTGCTATTGCTATTGCTAAGGCTCTGGATTGTTGATGGATCAACAATCTTGCCAGATAGAAACTTTCAACAAAGATCCATCTGTTCTGCGAAGACACTGCAGGACTGAACCCTTAAATCAGGGTGGGCAATTATGGTCCTGTGGGCTTCAACTCCCAGAATTCCTGGGCCAGCCATGCTCAGGAATTCTGGAAGTTGAAGTCCACATATCATAGAGGGGCCATAGTTGCCCACGACTGCCTTAAATCCTGTCAAGAAGATCATGTTTTGGAAAGAGTTTTGAGTTTTAATGAAAGCTATCTCAGTGGCTCCTTGGAGTTTTCGTTTAATCAGCCCTCGTGGGCATCTGCAGGGTAAGAATGGGGTACAAGGTATGCAAACGAGAGGAATTGTACAATTTGCATCAGTGAATTTGCATCCTTGAGGCAACAACATTGCGATGCCTGTGGCATCACTGTGCCTCGTTCTGGGTGTTGGTGTCAATCAGTAACATTGAAAGGAAGTTTTTTGTGGAATTTCTCCCGATTGGGATCAATTTATTAATTGTTTGTAAGGCTTACGAGCATCCAGGGAGTTTCACAGTTAAAAGAATAAAACAGCACAGTAACATTTGAAGGTAAAGCAAAATGCAACACAGGAAAAGAGGCATCACATCAATAGAATAACTGAACCATAAAAGAACAATTAACACCAACTATTCAATATGCAGGAAATTGGCATGCAGACAAATGCAACCTAAAACAATATATAGATAAATATGTAAGTAACAAGAGCCCTACCTGTCTGGGAGGGTGGAATAGCATCTGGCCAGGCAAATACAGTGATGGGGGGGGGGGGGGCCCTCCACCTGGCTTACTTTCAGACCCCGAGAGATAGTTTGCTTCTGAACGAACTTTCCAGGGGAAAGAGAGGGTTGCATTATTCTCCCCTACCCCAACCCCGCAAGCTTCCAGGAGGCACCTGGCTGGCCAGCCAGGAGAAGAAATGCAGAACTGGGCCACCTGGAACTTTTTTGTAGTCCGTAGAATCTGATGCTTTTTGGGAAGAATCCAAAAAGCAGAGAAGGGAGGGAGTTGCAAAGAGTGCCTGTAATTTAGACGGCTGGATAGGCAAACAAAGCTCCACGGGGAGCACTTAGACTCATATATGTAGCTCCATAGTGCTTCACAGCCATCCCTGAGAGGTGACACGAGTCAGCCTCTTGCCCCTTCAAATCTGGGTCCTCATTTTACTCACCTTGGAAGGATGGAAGGCTCAGTCAACCTTGAGTAGGTCAGGATCAAACTGCTGGCAGAGGGCAGGGTTTGCCTGAGATACTGCGTGGTTAGGAGCTGGGAGTGGAGGTTACCAGTGATGGGATTCAAATTTTTTTACTACCGGTTCTGTGGGCTTGGCTTGGTGGGTGTGGTGTAGCTTGGTGGGCGTGGCTTGGTGGGTGTGGCTTGGTGGGCATGGCAGGGGAAGGATACTGCAAAATCCCCCTTCCCTCCCCATCCCACTAGCCTGCTTTCCAGCTCCATTCTCCTGTGCAGGGCAACTGAAGGAGACCCAGCCGATCAGCTGGGACTTAATGGGAGGCAGAGAAGAGATGGGGTTGGCGGGGCCAGTCAGAGGAGGGATTTGCCGGTTTTCTGAACTACTCAAAATTTCCACTACCGGTGGTTCTCCAGAACTGGTCAGAACCTGCTGAAGACCACCTCTGGTCCTCGTTTTATTCCCTGACTCTGTTCTGGACCCTGAGGGATCTTTTATTGGTTCCATCCCCAAGCCCACTCCCCCTCTCGGGTTGTGTGTTCGTGCAGTGCACCTGTTCTGGCTTACTGGCTTATTCACAGAGTGATTGTCTTCACAACCTGCTAATATAAGCCATTATAATTAAGATTAAAAGTAGCTAGACCAGAGGTGGGTGTTCAGCAGGTTCTGACCAGTTCTGGAGAACCAGTAGCAGAAATTTTGAGGACTTGGGAGAACCAGCAAATCCCACTTCTGACTGGACAAATCCAATCCCTCAATGTGTATAAAAACAGTCATAATATCACAAGAGCAAAATTTTGTGAAAATAAGCCAGACTGGAACAGGCTCCCCACTTAGGTCCTCTCCCTGCTCCCCCTCACCTAACTGAAGAAGACCTGAAGAGCTGAAGAAATCCTTAGGAGAAGCCTGAGAAAGGTGCCTTCCATGTTTCTGGAGGCCCCTAATTGGCCCTGCCTGGTACAGGTGGCCTTCCAAAGCAGAAGGGAATTCTGTCAAAACATTTTTGGACTTACTTCTCTGAAAAGGCCATGAACTGCACTTAGAACTCAGGGTCCTCCCATCACTTTGTGTGTGTCTGTGACCCAGGACATAAAACCATCACCTTAATGTCCACATGGTAAGTATGTAAGTAATTATCTTCCGGTTTGATAGTTGAAAGCAGCTGTGTGGGTTGGGCAAACCTTGCACACAGCCATTTTTTTGGGGGGGGGGGCAAGCCCCTCTTCTTCTGCACTTAAGCCAGTTTGCATCACCTCTTGGATTCATCTCAAATTCTGCCACAAGGCTAAAAATGGAATTAATTCATGGAGAAATCTGTGTTATTGTGTTAGTCACAGTGGCTCTTGAAAACTCACACAAACCTAGCTACCAGCTGCTGGGGAAAATCCAGAGGGATTGTGCTTGTCTTCAGTTGTGTGTCCTCTCTGCTCCCCTAAGATTTCTGGATGGCCACTAGAGAAGGAGGCGAGTGGGGACGCACAGGGCTCATCAAGTGCTGAAATTTGATGTGAAACACATCCGTGCAGAAATGAACCTCTGGGGCCCACCTGGGAAGGACTCCTCCACTCCAGAAGATCTCCATAGCCAGGGAGCAGAGAAGAGAAGCCGAGACAGAGTCGTGCCCCCGACTTCTCCACTTACATTGTGTGTGTACAACATACAACGATACCCCAAGCTGTGGTGCTGACTGCAATTCCACACAGTTCTCCATCTGAAAAAAGGGTGAGTCTCTACTATGGATGAAAGTCATTTTCAGAGTCCTCCAACTGCCTTGTTGAGAAGGTCTCACAATCTTAGAGCGCCACCTTCAGTTTCCGGGGGGCTGAGAAAAAGCTGTTCCCCCACCATATAGGAACTAATCTCCCCAATTTGCAATGCCAGGAAATGTTTGTTTTACTGTACATGCACCTTTGGCCAGGAGAGGTATGTTAAATGCATGTGAGCATTTTTGTAGACTTTTTAAAAAATCACAGCACGTTAAGCCGAGGAAGATCAGAAAGGGCTCATGCCAACCAACATGAACCCCAAAAGTTGATCCCTCTGTGAGACCTTCATATCCATCATGAGAAGAACAACATTTGGTGGCGAGGGGATCTTTTAAAGTTACTGTGGTCAACTAAGCTGAGTTTTGAGAGCAATATTAAAAGGATGCCCTACGGCACATGAACCAATTGATTTGAGAGTTGATAAATTCTTGCTGATTAGAGGCCCTTTAAGGGTTATTTTTCGGGGAATTCTCTGCCTCCCTGGGTTGTTTTCCAGAGTTCTACATAACAGTTCCTTGTTCTGAAAACACAACTGAACTTTTTCCATTAAAAGTTTGCATGACCCTGAATTCTCCAGCCAGCCCAAGGATCACCAGATTCCCACACACCCCCTCTTCGCTTTTTTTTAGTACTGGCTGACCTCTCCTGCTGAAATCCAGTGGCACAGTTTCTCTCCATTTGGAGGCGAGAAACACACAAAAAGGGTAGTGAAAAATTACACCACTTTCCCACCTGTGAGGTCCTTCTGGGACGTGTCTGACAGGAGCTCCTGCTTGAAGACAAGGGAGCCGACCTTCCCAGGATGGCTCACAAACACTTGAAAATCACAGCTTGGGGTCGGGGGGAGGAAGAGGGCGAAGGAGGTTTCTCCAAGCACCAAACCATTGTAGTTGTGTTGTTTAACAAATTAATGCCATGGGATGCCTTTGTTATGTGCCTCGCCTGTCCACATTCCACTAAAATGCTGCTTTCTTGGAGAGCACGTCCTTCCTTCAGGAGCTGCTCCTACCCTACCAACAAAGCAGACATTGGCAGCCCTTGTGAATCAAAGTTATTCTCCCCCCCACCCCCACCCCCAGGGAAGTTATGGGCACTGAACTATCCCGAAGACCCTAAGAGAAAATGAAAAAGTAGCTCTTTCCCCATTTCTCCCAAGAGAGCCCAGAACCACAAACCTATTGTGTGCTCCAGAGACACCAAAGCCCTGGAGGTGACGTGTGGATGTTTGGTGGGACCATCTTCAGTGTGGAAATGACCATCCTGGCCAGGCAGGTTGTGCTCAGATGCTGTCAGATGTTTGCACAGGAAGCTCACATACACCAAAATGTCCTTCAGCAGAACAGATAAAACGCGGCCCGAACACTTGGCAACTTATCCCCACCTCTTCCTGGTCTGTCACTCAGAAGAGGCCCAGAGACATCAGGACGGTGAAGTAGGGGGAGCCCATGTTCTGGCCACAGCTGCACCCAAACGTCAACCCTCACCTGAGGAGAGAACAACCTCCTTGCCAACAAACCCATGGATGAACCCATGCTTCCTTCCTTCATCCCACCCTCCCTCTCTCCCTTCCTGCTCTATTCCTCCCTCCCTTCATTGCTTCCTTCCTTCCTCCTTCCCTCCTGCCCCCCTTCCTCACTAGTAGCACATCCTGACTCCACCTGCCTAGGAGCATCTTCCAGGATCCCTTCAGGCCCCAGTACAAACTTTGTGTTGCTGGTAATTTGAATCAATACATTTTTTTTAAATGGTGTTAACGTCCAAGTTTTTCAGATGATTAGTTCCATGAAATTGATGTAGGTCCAGTTTCAATGCATATTTTATTTAGCATAATGGAACATGTTGCTCTAAAATGTTCTGATTCATCGTTGCAAAAGAATTTAATTGGTCTCACTATCACAAGGATAATTGAGCCTGTCAGAGAAACACAAATACTGTGATAACGGGGAGACCAATGGAAGCATACGGACGGGCACACACACACACACACACACTGAAGTGCACTCTGTAAACTGAGACCGTCCCATAATTCCCTTCAAAACCAAAGCATGCAGCATCTCTTGGGGATAATTAGTGGCTGCTATAAGAGCATCATTTGAATGCGAAATGGACCCTTCCTGGACCTCTCCCACCCATGGCACAAACACACCCCGGAAAGCATCCCCCCCCTTCTGCATCCCTGCATCCTACAAATCCACAGGGATGTCTAGCCTGTGAGCAGAGTGACCAGCCCCCTCCTCAGTCTCTTCATAGATGGGACCCCCGACCCACTGCTGCTAACTCCCCACACAGGTGAGTGATAACAAGAACAAAAAGGGGAAGGGAAGGGAAGGGAAGGGAAGGGAGGGAGGAGGGAAAAGAAGGGAGGGAGGGAGGGAGGGAGGGAGGGAGGGAGGGAGGGAGGGAGGAAGGAAGGAAAGGAAAGCAGGGAAGGGAAGGGAAGGAGGAAGGAGGGAAAAGAAGGAAGGAAGGAAGGAAGGAAGAGAGGAAGGGAGGAAGGAGGGAAAAGAAGGGAGGGAGGGAGGAAGGGAGGGAGGAAAGGAAAGGAAAGCAGGGAAGGGAAGCAGGGAAGGGAAGGAGGAAGGAGGGAAAAGAAGGGAGGGAGGGAGGAAGAGAGGGAGGGAGGAAGAGAGGGAGGGAGGAAAGGAAAGCAGGGAAGGGAAAGGGAAGGGAAGGAGGAAGGAGGGAAAAGAAGGAAGGAAGGAAGGAAGAGAGGGAGGGAGGAAGGAGGGAAAAGAAGGGAGGGAGGGAGGGAGGGAGGAAGGAAGGAAGGAAAGGAAAGGAAAGGAAAGGAAAGGAAAGCAGGGAAGGGAAAGGAAAGGGAAGGGAAGGAGGAAGGAGGGAAAAGAAGGAAGGAAGGAAGAGAGGGAGGGAGGAAGGGAGGAAGGAAGGAAGGGAAAGGAAAGGAAAGCAGAGAAGCAAAGCAGGGAAGGGAAGGAGGAAGGAGGGAAAAGAAGGAAGGAAGAGAGGGAGGGAGGGAGGAAGGAAGGAAGGGAAAGAAGGAAAGCAGGGAAGGGAAGAAGGGGAGAGCTATCCTAAATAAAAGAGCTCCTGGTGACTTCTACCTCTTAAAATTAAAATATGGAGGAGGACAGAATGGAGGCATCAAACAGGACACAGGACCTCCCTCCACCAGTGGCGAAAGGCTTTCTGGTCAACTGATGGCATACCAAAGAGGCTGGGTGGCAGCACTGAAGGGCTCAGTTCCTGCCTTTGCCTCTCACACTTTGCCCCCCATGATCAGGATGGCACCATTAGGGAGCAAGTCAAAAGAGAGACAGGCTGGCTTTGCCAAAGGGGGTTGTGGGGAGGGGTTGTATTGAGCCCCACTCAGGGATAGAGGGGAGGGAACCTCAGCATGTCAGCAGTGAGGGATGGCTCCCTGTTTCTTGGGATGGGGAATGACCCCCAAGCCTTGTCAGGATTTGTTAGTCTGGGGCTTTGGTTGAAGAGGCTCCTCCCCTCTTCCTTCACAGCACACGGAGGGCCAGCCTCCCCCTCCCCAATTATCCATGCAAAGACAAAGCAACCAGGGTGTTTTTTGAAAAAAATCTCTTCCATTTTAATTGGTGAGAAAAAGCAATACCTGTCATTGGGCCTCCAGGTCTTTGGAATTTAATTAGATCTAATGACCAGATAAATTGAGGATTTTGAATAAGGACCTTCAGGGAATCTGTTGTGTGAACAAGATCAGGCCACTATTCCATTTCCTCTGGAAGCTTCTCTAAATAATTTCTAGAGCTGCATTTTGAGCAGATGGATGGATGGATGGATGATAGATAGGGTAGGGTAGGGTAGAATGAAGAGATGATAGATCTCTCTTTCCTTCCTTCCTTCCTTCCCCCTCCCTCCTTCCCTTCTTTGGTATAGTTCCTATTCAGATCCCACATTTATTCAGGTTTATTAAAAATGTGAGATGAAGAGTGAATAGCAGGGAGTCTTATTGGATGACTTGGGTCTATGGGGCATAGGTGTTTCCTTCCCTGTCTTTACTATGTTTATGCCAAAGAAAGAAAGAGAGAGAGAGAGAAGGAAGGAAGGAAGATATATAGATGATAGATAGATAGATAGATAGATAGATAGATAGATAGATAGATAGATAGATAGACAGACAGACAGACAGACAGACAAACAATAGCAGGGCTATGCAGAGCTCTGAATTTGATCTGCAAAATATGTTTTAGCACATGCAAATGTTTCATCTGGCCACTTCTATTTTGAAGTACACAGTAGCTACATTTGTGTTCCCATTAATCTTAAGTATATTTTGGAAATGAGATGGATGGACAGATGGACGAGGGAATATATTCTAGTACTTGCAAGAGAGGAGGAGGATGCTCTCCCTCCCCTGTCTGAAAGTCACCTCTGAGTGAGCTTGCCTGGACTTTCCAAGTAATCGTTCAGGTGGTGCCTTCTCAGGGCTGACAGGACTTTCTGCGAAGGGGCCATAATGCTGGGCCCATCAAGTGGGAGGAGAATTTGCCTGTCAACAGCAGGAACCTCAGTCCTTGAGGGGCAGTGACGTTTCTGACAAGCGCTTTTGCCTGGTGTATCTGCAGGATAATTTTGCATTGTCATTTGGGGCACTTAAAGTATCACCAAGATTTCGCCATTCTAAAAGCTTAGCATCTGTCAGCTCGGCAAGTTATTTCAGTGAAAGGGTATCATCACAGCAGCAGTGGAAAACAAAACGTGTCTGAGGTGTCCGATTGCATGCTCTTCATCTGTTCTGGGCAGACTCCATCACCTCTGGAAGGGCAGGTGCCTCAGCCACCTGGGTCAGCGAGAAGAAATCACTCTGCACTCTCCGTAGAGCCTCTGTGTTTGTCCAATAGATATTTGGCCATTCTCCTTCCTGGAAGAATGCCTTTGCTTCTACTTATTGGCACAGGGGGTGTGCAGTTGACCCTCTTTTCCTGTGGCAGGTAAATCGCTGAGTCCCTGGGAGAGTAACTGATGAAACAGAGAGAAAGTTAAGGGAAAGAGGGAGGCAGAATTGCTCAACCTCCTTGGTCCAAAGCAGAATTCGCCCGCCTGGATCTGCAAGGGGAGACTGTTTGTTCTCCTCTCTCAGGGTTGATGTCTTCACAATGGTTGGGATGACAGTGGTCATGCTCTTGCTAATGGGCATGTTGGCTGAGATTGATGGGAAGTGAGATCTAAGATATCTGAAGAACCCTGACTATCTTCTTCTACAAGGCTTTGACCAAAGGAGGTTTTTCTCCCTTTGACTTCTGAAAGAGAAGACAGTGGTAACATGTGGCCTTTTCTCAGATCTCAGTGGCTGGAAACGCCACCTTTGAAACTCTTTCTTTGCACTGCTGGACCAGGTCTCTTCAAGAAGACGGGCCTCATCGCCATCAGAGGCGTCTTGTCCGGAGCCCGAGATGGCCTTTTGCTAAAGTATACCTGAAGAAACCTGAGTCTGCTGAGCAGACCCTCCTGTTCCCAACTCTTGGGTGGCCTCTGCCCAAGAGATAGATTTGCATGCATCTTAAATGTCTGTCAGCCGACAACAAGGCTGCCACGTCATGTTTCATTTACACAAGGGACTTGGTGGTGACTCAGGTCGTAAACAAATAAACACAATTGTTTCAGCATCCATCAAATACTGGTTACAAGCCCTGGAATGAATAAAACAGCCCAGCAGAATGGAGAGCCATGGGGAGGGGGGGGAGTACACAAAATGTAGAGCGAACTTAGATAAAGAAGCATTCGAATAGCATTTGAAACTCTCAATCAACTGAAATCTATTTCCTTTCCGTCCAAGGTAGACAGGGGCCACCTGCCCTCCTTTGTCCCCCTGTCTAAACACATTTAGCCGGGGGGAGTTGGCCCTTCTAGCCCATCACTTTCTGGACTCCCTGCTCCCCCCTGCTGCCCATGTGTGTACAAGTACCACTACCCCCTTACTCTTCAAATCTGGTTCACTGAGCTGCCCGTCGGATCTTTTTGTAGACTTGCTTGGTCCCTTTCCTCCAGGAGCTGTAGGAGATGTGCAGGGAGGGAGTCAAGCATGTCATCAGCCTGGAGTCTCTCTGTGCTCACCAGAGATCTAAGTCCAGCCCACCTTGAGTTCCCTTGACTCTTCTCTACCACCCATTTACTTTGACCATTAGTTGTTCAGCTGGTTGCAGAGAACCTGGATTTCCTGATTTTGGGGGAGAGCAGGAATCAGCCCATCCAGCCTTTCCACCTTGCTCAAGCCTTGGTAAAATCGGAATTCCACTTTTGGAGGAGTTCAACTGACATGGAGAGGCAAGAGTTAACAGCTGCAGCCGACCACGAATTCTGAGAGTTGAGGTCCATTCCTCTGGAGGTTGGCAAGGTTGAGAAGCAGCCTTCTAAGGGATTGGATCAGGGGTAGGATCCTACCAGTTCGCACCTATTCTCTAGAACCGGTTGTTAACATTCTAAGCAGTTCAGAGAACCGGTTGTTAGAAGAAATTACTGGCCTAATCCTGTAAGGGAGGCAGGAAGGAAACATTCTGGTGTTGCTTACAGAAACTGCCTCTCCGTTAACCCTTATTACATTCTTGGCAGGACTAGACTTCCTGTCTCTGGAACTTCTCTGGAGTTATTTTTCCCTCCTTTGCTGGTACTTTGCTTGTGTGGAGTGACCATTCAAAGTTACAATGGCACTGAAAAAAATGACTTATGACCGTTTTTCACACTTACGACTGTTGCAGCATCCCCACAGTCACGAGAGGCCAGGCGAGGAAATGCGTGCCTCAATGTGAGTGATATTGAGTTGGCCACGCCCAGCCAGTCACATGACCACCAATCCACGCCCACCAACTAAGCCAGAACCGGTTGTTTAAAAAATGGAATCCCACCCCTGGATTGGATTAAGAGGGTGCATGGCTAACTGGTCCCCCTCCTCCTTTCCAAGGTGTCTTCTGTCTCTGCAGGGATGACCAGAAGAACAAAAAGAGCTCAGGGGAGCCTCAGAGAACCCCTTCCCTCCAATCAAAGAACCACCGATGTCCAGCTTGGGAAGTCTCCTTCCTCAGAATCTCTCATCTCTCCATATCTGCTCCTTCTCTGGAACCATTTATGGGAACTGCAAAGAGAGACATCTTTATTGCTAATTCATTAAAAACACATAAAGAAAAATCTAACAGCAGATTAGCTTATGAGGGCAGTTTTTACAAGTGCACTGCAATTAGAAGATATACAAAACAATTACTTTCTAGGAAAACTCTCCACTTAATCTCTCTCCTTGTTTGCCCTGGGTGGCTTCTTCAATCACTCTCTGGCTTTTTATCCCCTTGTGCAGCAACAACACACAAGGGTGCCTCACACCACCTTAGCACAGTTGTTGCTGGGCCACGCGAGGAAGAGAGAGGCCGGTCATCTCTAGCTTTGCATGAGCCCCTCAGCCCTGCGCTTGCCAAGAAGCCCACCTCAGGCTGTGGGGCCTCTCTTTGCAAACGGGTGGGGTGCAGGCTGGTTGCCCTCTGATAAGCCCCTCTGGGGGACAAGCCCCTCTGCCCTACCCTGTTTTAAAGCCAAAGTTCGGGTCTCAATCACAATTTACAAGCCATGACGTTTGAGTTCATGTCTGTGGAAGTGGAAGAAGCTTCTGGCATAAAAAGCGAAACGTCATCAAAAAGAAACCAGAAAGTCTAGTTGCTGCTTGGAAAAAAAAAAAGCATCTTTGGGACAATTTGAGTTAATGAACAATGGTAAGCCATGGTTAGTGGGATAATGGCGATAATCTCCAGTCCAGCCACCACAAGAAACCTCAGTTTACAACCTGTAATGGCTTGACCCTTACTGACATGAAATAGCAGTCAGAAACCACAGAAATCTCATTCGGTGTCAGCCAGTTGTGAGAACCAGGCTGGCCACATGGCTCAGACATCATGAAAAACCCTGGCTTGTCCAGCTAACCCTGTTGAGTAAGCTACAACTAGGCACCTTCTAAATCTGGTTTGCGAATCCCAGCGGCCACATTCACACAACACGGGGAATCAAAACCCAGTATGCTCCATTCCCACGGGACTTTTTGGCTCCCTGTCTGAATCTGGCCTCTCCTGCAAGCTTTTCCAGCCCATGGAAAACAATTTCTTGAAGGTGACCTTTCCGCAGAAAATAAACCCTCCAAGGCAAAACTGTTATTCCAAGTTTTGCTGGGTCCTGCAAACTCCATCTCAACCGCCTTCCACAATCTGTTAAAATGTGACCCAATATTTCCTGAGCAAACAATCATATCGTACATTCCGGCAGTTTCCTGGCCATCCAAGAGGAGCCACAACCTTTGGTTCTGTCTCCGGCCCAGTCGGGACAACTTGTGAACCGAGTTGTGGGTTGCAGCTCCCATTATTTTTCTTTTCTAAGGATGCCAGGAGGGCCTAGCTGGGCTCTGGAGATTGTTCTTGCAAATTCCAGGAATTAGCACTTTGCTTACATGTGGCAGCTACCTATCCATTTATCTTAGTTAAAAATAAAGGGGTCACACAAAGGGCAGATGCTGAGTGAAGAGTCCTGGGGTACTTCCTAAAATGAGTGAGTGGGCAACAACAGAAGATGGGGAGGGCCAGGGCTGAAAGAGCCCTCAGAAATTGGACGTTGGCCTTCACTGGAAAACTGTGTCTGATGGACTTGGGGTCCTTGGGGAAACTCCAGCCATTGCAGGTTGTATGACAGGCTGGAGAAGCCCTGATGAGAACATTCATAATTAGTGACAAATCTTTGGCACAAGGAGGCATGGCTAATGCACCTGGACAGATGACCGGATGGAGGAGGTTGGCAGTCACACAAGCAATTTTGCTGTGTCACCTGCGCTCTAAATCAAGGGAGCAGCACTGTTGCTGGCTTCCCGAAAAGCTCGGAGGAACCATCACCAAAGTCCAGGGGGGCAGAGCAACCCCCAAAACACACCACTCCTGGATGATTCTATCTTGCATCTCATCTTCTCAGACACAACCCTGACAAAGCTCCCATTTCCTTTTGGGAAAAATATCCACTCCTGGAGAAGGAGAGAAGCTCACAAATTTGAGTTTTGCTCAAAGATGCTGCAGAGCCCACCTGGCCTTCTGCAGCGAAATAGTAAATGGAAAGGGTGTCCCCTGCTGGCAGCACAAAATATTTCACCTTAGTGAATAATGCATTCTTCTCAGTAGGCGAATTTGTTTTATATACTGTACTTTATTAAAAGCTGGTAAGTGGGAATAGGTGGCTGTTAGCTGAAATCCAGGCCCCACGTTCACTAATTGCCTCTGTATAATTTAAAGCCCCTTGGCAGTGCTTGCTCTCTCTCTCCCCTCCCTCCTTCCTTCCCTCTCCCCATTCCTATTTTAAGGATTGGGGGGGGGGGGGGTTTAGGAAGAACAGTTGCAGGGATTGGGTATATATGTCCAGTTTAAAGAAAAGAAGAAGAACTAGGGGTGACATGATCGCAGTGCTCCAATATTTGAGGGGCTGCCCCAAAGAAGAGGGAGTCAAACTATTCTGCAAAGCACCAAGAAGGCGGGACAAGAAGCAACGGGTGGAAACTAATCAAGGAGAGAAGCAACTAAGGAGGAATTTCTTGACAGTGAGGACAATTAACCAGTGGAACAGCCTGCCACCAGAAGTTGTGGTTGCTCCAAGAGTGGAGATTTTAAAGAAGGGATTGGTAACCCTTTCTCTGGGGCGGCACAGGGACTCCTGTTGCAGCAGGAGGATGGACCAGAAGAAGCGCTTTTCAAAAGGCAGCTGGACTTCGTTTCTTCTTGAAGATGCTTCCCTTCTCATCCAAGAAGCTTCTTCAGTTTTGCTTGCATGAGAAGTGAAACATCTTCAAAGAAGAACAAAGTCCAGCTGCCTTTTGAAACAACCTCTGGGACAACCATGACCTGGATGACTGAGAATCTCAGATACTTTGTCTGAAGAAGTCCTACCTCAGATGCCTCCCTGGATTTGGCACCCCTACCAACCTCAAACGTTGCTCTGCTCTGGGGAATTCCAAGCCCCCCCATTTGGCTATTCTGGTGGCTGGAAGAGAGTTGAAGGAAGGGTGAGAAATGGGGACACATCCATGCGGAATTCCACCAGAATGTAGAAGACCTTTCCCAACGATATCCTTGATGCTGATTCAACCGCCTTCTTCTCCCTCAGCTGCTCCGGAAAGGCGGTTGAGTCATCCTGAATAATTGCAGAAGGGGAGAACTTGCCCCCTGCCTGGAAATGCCATAAACCACCTCAGAAGGCCCCCTCCTCCATCTCAGCTGCAGGGGAGTGGGCTGGGAGACCTTAGAAGAGAGAAAGGGGGATTCCTGCCCCATGGCAGCCTCTCTCTTCCTGGTTTCTCCCACGCGCCCCATCTGGGAGGCTTGGCACACTCAACAAGGTTTGTGACTCCCCACTGATGACTTCCATCTTCGGTGTGTGATGGCACGGTGGCAATTAGTTCATTGGCACATATTTCCAATCAATTAACTCAGAAAAGGCTTTCTTTCTTTGGAGGCTGCCAGACAACCTTGGATGCCTGGGGTTTGCTTGACAAGCCAGCACTAACAGTCCCAAGGTTGGGCACCAGCAATCGGTCTGTGGGAATGTGCCACTTTGGAGAATCCCCAGCTCATTTCCCAGCATTGCCTGGGTCAAAGGCTGCAGAGCCATGAAAGACTCAGCTCAGCCTGAAATCAACAGGAAGGAGCTGCCATTAGAGCCAAGTGAGCTGGTTTCTGTAGTCAGAGAGAGCCATGCAGTTTAAAGACAGGTTCTCCATCCTGGTGCTATTCAGATCTTTGAAATTTCAACTTCCCAGCAGCAATCACATAAGGTCAGTTTGGGCAGGCTGATAGAAAGCTTGTAGCTAGATTGCAGGGGTCTCCAACCTTGGCAACTTTAAGCCTGCTGGACTTCAACTCCCAGAATTCCCCAGCCAGCCAAGGTTGGAGACCCCTGAGCTAGAGGACAGGGTAGAAATACCCAGAAAAGATGGAGATGCCACCAGCCCCATATCCAAGATTCTCCCGTTTCCGTTGTTGAGGTTATCTCTGGTACATTAATCCCAAAGGTTATTTGCTGAGGTTGTGCTCCCCTTGGAGACCCCATTTGCCTTCCTTTGCCCTGGAAATTCTCCTCTTTGCCATTCTTCATGGTTCTAGCACCCATAAGATCTAGGGAAAACCTCGTTGTTTATTTCATAATTACTTGTACAATATGCTGGCCAAAACACTGTATATATCTTGGCTGTAAACCACATTGACTCAACAAAGTTCCTCCTAAGATGTTGGGACTACAACCTCCAAAACCCCCAGCCAGCATCAATTGCTTCCATGCCAAGTGCCCCATCGGTGTCCATTGGACTTGGCTGCCATCGGACCTCCTTCTCAGATTCTTCTAAGTCCTATTGAGAAGGTTCTGAAGGGCCATCACCAGGGCCATCTTCCCAGCCCACCAGGGTCCCAACCAAGCTGCTCCTTTCTACCCAAAGGGGTGCCAGGGGTCACCCCCTTCTGAAAGATGGGCATTGTTCTCTTTACAGAAAGCAAACTCAGCTCCCTCAGGAAACTGCAATGAAGAGAAGACCTGATGGTTCAGCTTCTCCACGAACTACCTGGGTCTCTTCGCTACTTTGACAGGCTCATCATTAGGTGAACATACCTGAGGACCGACAGCAGGAAAACCAGAGAAGGGGAGGGGGGAAACCCAGTGGACTTTTCTCCTGCTTGCAGGTATATTTGTTCAATCAGATTATCTTTAATCTCATTCTGTATTCATTTGAACACCAATCCCCTCCAACCGAGCAGCAATCAGCTCTTCCCGCTCCCAAATTAATCAGTTGAAGATGCGGTTCTGCCAGCAGCAAAGTTCCCAAATGTTCTGTTTGAACAGCAAAATTCACAACATATAAATAATGTCCACCTGGGCTTTTGTCTCGCAGGAAAGACGTTCTGGAGATGTTCCAAAGGAAGGCTGCCGTTTTGAATGTTCTGAATGCCAGAACTCATCAGTTGCTGTGGCTTTTAAATATTCAAACCATAAAGTTATATTTCTTTTTTTCAGGGGAGGGGGAGGATAATAAAGGCCTTTCTGCCTAGACTTTAAACAGTCCAACTGCCTTGAACAATGTAATCCATCATTTGTTAATCAGATCGTAAGATTTTAATGGTCTCAGGGATGGCATTAAGGATGAGATGCTAGCAGTTTGGTTGACCATCTTTAGGCAATTAAGTTAAAGATCCAGTATCTCTGAGTGGCAGGTTTTCAACTTAAGTAGACCAACTGAGGTTTTGTAAAGCAGAGGGGCAGACCTTGAGGTCCAGATCTTGGGTGCAGTTCCCAAGTAATTCCCAAACGTTAGTACCAAATTGTAATTATTAAGGTGAAGCCCATTTGCTTCCTTCCTTCATCTCTTTTGATAAATAAAAATATTGTTGTCCTTTGAGGTGATATTAGAGCCTTTGAGGTTCTTACTGCAAGAAATGAACCGAGTTTTCCTTTGGAAATTGCATGTTTTATCGTTCTACATTGTAAATATCTAGATAGTCTATATAACTTACAAGCCACGTATAGGACCAAGGCTAATCCAGCTAATGTTTTGCTTCATATTTCTAGCAAGCCTTTCGTAAATGCCCTTGTAAAATGGTGTCAAATTAAATGTGCAACAACAAAAAACCCACTATTGGAACAAGATGAAATTTTGGTGGCCGTTTCAAAAATGACACCTAATTTGTAGGATTTGTGACAACAATGCAGATCCAGCCAGCTCACATGAGATATTCATAAGGCCCATTCTTTCCATGCCTATCTCCTTCTCTAATCCCAGCAAGACCCTCCAGGTAGAAGCCCACATGAATTAAGTTCAGCAAGAGATGTTCAGGAAACGATGCTGTGCAGGCCCAGTTAACAAATTGACCGTGGCTTTAACAAGGAAGAAGGCGACTCGTTTGCCAGGTCTGGCTCCTTCCACTTTTAATTCCTGCACACCTGGGCACCTTTAGCAGCGCTGTCAGTCGGCATCTTTGGGGAAGCAGCTCTGGAGGTCGAAATACAGGTAAGCCAAAGAGCGAAAAAGAACAGCTTTAAAGGACAAAAGTAAAAGCTTTGGAGGGTCATTTTCCAAGGAGCTGTTTAAATCAGAGGAAGGCCATTCCCGGCTGCAGGCTTAGCCATGGGGCAGAGAGAGGGTGAGAAGGCCCCCCCGCACTGAACATGGAAAACTGTGCAGGCTGCCCAACTTAAACAATATTTGGAAGGGGACGTTGGTTTTAAACATGAGAGCAAAAACTAGAGAACGAAGATCCCTCACAGCAAAAACACCATTAAGGATCACAGATGCCCATTCAAAATAATTGCTGAGCTTCTATCTCAAGTTTAACATTAACCTGGAGTTTTTGTTGGGTTTCGTTTTTGTTAAAACCATTTTTAAGGGCTATGTTAAGCCTCCTCCTCCTCCTGAACCAGAACTGAGCCACGGAAGACAAGGAAAAAGGCAACCGTTTTGCAGGGAGGTCGATTTTAATTCTAAAACAAATTGAGGCTGTTTGCGGCCAAATGCAGGCCCTTCTCTGAGGACTGCAAACATTCTGTACTTCTGAACAGAAGAACCAGTGAGTGGCAGAGGCAGGCCTTGAAACGCCTCTCCCCTCTGGGATCCTCTCACGTTGCCATTCTGAGAAAGCGACGGAGCTGAAAGGCAGTTCTTCTCTTCCGCAGGAAGACTGCCCTGGGCTCTGGAGGTTTTCCTGAAGGACGGGGATGCGGGATCAACTAATAGACTGTTCGCTTTCTCCGTTTTCCAGCAGTTTTCTTTTCCTTTCATCTGTTTTCCTCTTAAAGATGCTGTTTCTGTAGAACTGCAGCTCTTTGATGCTCTCCCGGATGTCATCCAAGGCTCTAAAAATAAAACGATCCAGGAAAAATATATTTTACGGATAAGGAAACACGTTTTCATATTCTTTTACAATGAGGTTAGCAAACTCTCCAGAGTCACTTGGGTGAGAGGAGCGGTGTAGAAATTTAAGAAACAAATAAGCAATACAAACGCAGGTTTTTCACTCTCAATAGGGGCAGGAAATTCTATTGAGATTCATCTTTTCTACGCAACAAATGCCTGAGAATGAAAACAATTCTGAGACAGCAAAAATGTTCTCCACAACTTTGAAGCCCTTGATGTCATGCTGGTCCCTCACCCTGTGTCCAGACAGACAAACAACTATTGAAAAACCAAGGTGGCAAAAACTGGCCTGTTTTGACCAATTCCAGCTGCAGGCGAGTTCTTCACCTCCATCTTCAGCATTCAGCCTGCATTTCGGAACGCCAGCACCAGGCCTGTTTCTATCCCGGCTACATCTCGAAGCCTTTTGATTGGTTGTCCAAACTAAGCCCCTGCTCGAATATCTGGGAACGGTGCCATCCAGGGGAATTGGGGGAGGGGGGGGTTGTGCCCTTTATTAAAGGCAGACAGATTTACATTCCCCAAAGGCATCCATACAAAGTCTCTTTACTGAATCATCAGGCATCCTCAAATATAGCTCACAGTTACGTTGAAATTCATCTCAATGCCCAATTCTCTGCATAGCTGACTTTATGGTGTAAAAGGATAGTGATCTTTCATCCCATGGTAGTGGAGCAGAGGGGAGAGACATCAGCACAATGCTGGAATCCAAGTAAGAGTGAAGGAACCTCCCCCAACCCACCGAGGGTCTATTCAGTGACCACATGACATGGACTACATTTCCCAGGATGCCTTCCCTTAAAGGGATAGCTCCCAATTCCTAACGACCTATCCCCATTCCCCATTAACTATATACTGTCTGGACAGCACAGGGGCTCAGTTTCATTCTCGTTATTCCCAGAAATGCAGACCAGGTGGGCTCAGAGGAGACCCCAACTCATATCTCCTAGCACTGGAGCAGCTTTTCCAACGGTTCCTTGTCAGCTCATACTTTTGTGGGAACTCCCCTTCCCAACTCACAGCTTTAAAGGCTGGGAAGCCTTCAGAAGGGAATGGGATGGGATAACTTGACCCAGCCTTCTCCCAACCCCATAGCCTGTAGAGAGACTCAAAGTGGCACTTCCTATATCAGTTGGGCATTCTGGAAATTGAAACCCCAACGTGCCTGGAGGAGGAGGAGACGACCATCCCTGCTTGCAGACTACGGAGCCCTTCCTTAGGTGCTGCATGCAGGGTACCTCTGCCCGCTGCCCTTAAACTCTTTGCCTAAATTAGGCTGTGCAGAAGCAGGAGGGATGAAATGCTGGGTGTTTCGGAGCAGGCAGGCCCCCTTTGGACAGCCTCACCTGTGAGAAGCAGACTTCTTGGGAGCAAACTCATAGTCCTCAGGGTACCAGCGCCTGAAACAAAAAGAGGGACGCCCTCCGTCTCCATGCTGAGGAAGCCAAAGCAGCCCCCCCTCCCCCCACATACAGAAGCCACACCAAAGGAGGGTCTGCAGAAGCTGGGAAGAACTGCGGCCGCAAGAGTCAAATCCTGGGCCAGAAATCAGCTTCACCGAAGACCATTTCAGGCCTGCAAATGCTTTTTTACTGAAAACGTATATTATTTTCCTGAAGGGAGCTCCCTGCCTCACTGAGCTCCCCTTCCCAACCTCTGCTAATCCCACGGGAGTCTCCCAATTCCACCCTTCCGCCAACTGGAACCCCTGGCTAGGAATTCTGGAGGGCGCCTACTTGAAGAAGCCCCCCCCCCCATGCCCAGGGCCCAAAGCTGGATATTCCTATTAACCTGCAGAGTTCCTTCACGGTGCTGACGTCGATGATCCGGTAATGGAGATGCTTCATGAACTGCGGCATGTGTTTGTCAAGAAACTTCTTGTCGGCGTGAACAGAGTTTCCTGTCCAGGGGCAAAAGCACCCAGTCAAACCAGGATTCTCAGCCAGGAGACGGAGAAAAATGCAAAGGCCAACATTTCATCTCTATTGAATACAGTCGACTCTGGATTTAACAGACTAAACGTCCCTTAAAGCCAAATGTCCGTTAAATGGAAGGTTGTCCTGTATTCCTTGGGAACAAGTCCTGGCTGCCCTCTTCTCCCCACCCCCCAGCAGCCCCTGCCTGCCCAAGCCATTGGCCTGCCCCCATCTGGGTAGCCCATAGCATTCTCTTCCAGGGATCTTCTCCATTAACACCAAAGCCCCTTAAGCCAACCACCGTAGTGTGGTTCTTCTCTCCCACTATAAGCTGCGTGAACTCCCAGAATTCTCCCAGGCAGCCTGCTGGCTGGGGACTTCTGGGAGTTGCAGTCCATGTGGCCTTTTAACCTTGCCCAGCTTGGGAAACTCCGGTTGAAACCAACAAAAGATGCCAAGTTCACCGCTCCAACCTGCAAGAGGGCAGAGCCCCGGCGGAGTCTGTTGTCGGATGAAAGACAGGAACTCGTACTCTGCTTGGCGCAGGGAGATCGTACTCTCCTTCACAGCCTTGGTGAGACCCGACTGGGAGAGAAGAGAATGCAGAGGTGAAGCTGCATCGTCAAGAGAGTCGCTCAGACCCAACCCCCACAGGCTTCAAGGAACCCATGTCTGAAGGCGGTTGCCCAAGACAGGGGCTCAGAGTAGCAAGGCCTCGGGTAGGGTTGGGGGAGGAATTTTTGGAATAAGGGCATTCCTGAACATGCCAGAAGGGGTCTGAGGAAGGCTCAGCGGGCTCTATTATTCCAGAGCCTCTGAAGGATCTCTAGAGACCCCCATTCCAGGGGAACCAGCGCAAGATGGCCGACGGTGCCCATCACTCAGAAAGTTGCAGAGATACACAGGACAAGGGCTTTCAAACGGAGCAAGTTTAAGACTTGTGGACTTCAACTCCCAAAATTACTAACATAACTGGAAGAGGACCTCTGGGAGTTGGAAGTCCACAATTCTTAAAGCTGTCAGGTTTGAAGACTTCTGTCATAGAGAAATCCAACTGGACAAAGTCTACTACTTTGTTTTCATAATTATCTGCATTCCCAGGCAGCTATTTGTCTCCTTGTTGATGTTCCTCAACCAAGGACCCGGAATCGTCTCTACCTGTGTATGTTCATGACCTCTGACCCAAAACAAGGCCCCCTTCCAATTATTCACAGCAGGACAAGACCTTGGTGGCCCCATGGCTGGATGGGGGATATTCCTTTGCAACACAAACATCACTGGCCTTCCCATACATGAGCTCCTGTCACAGTTCCCCTCATAAAGAGTGGAAGGGTTGAGAAAAAAAATTAAATTCAAATATTAGGTTCCAGCAGGAACGAGCAACCTCAGAATCCCCAACTTTTGTTCTGCTGGGCTGCAGCTTCGGTGCTGACATCAGGGCGGTGCTGGGTTGCCCCCCTCTGGGCTACAAAGCCACTGAGCTGTTCCTCAAGGAAAAGGGTCCCTTCCTCAGGAGGGCAGAAGGGGACCCTAGGGAGGGATGGCGAAACCGAGAAGAGGAAGCCGTTTGAGCACAAAATTCTAGGAAATTGGAGATCTTACCTTCCCATGATGCTCTTTGCACCAGTCTGACATGCTGTCAAGCAACTCATTGGGCTGGTGGATGATCAGGTTAGGACCCTACCAACCAAGAGAGGACATTTATAGATGAATGAATGTTTATATGACCATCCAAATGACCATCTGTAACTCCAGGCAGCTCACAAAGAGAATAGAAATAGGAATAGGAATAGTATAGTATAAAATAGGAGAGAATAGAACAGAATAAAGAAGGAAGGAAGGAAGGATAGAATAGAATAAGAAAGGACAAAGAAAAGAGAATAAGAAAGAATAGAGTAGAGTAGAAGGAAGGACAATAGAATATAGAATAGCATAGCATAGAATAGAATATTCTTTATTGGCCAAGTGTGATTGGACATACAAGGAGTTTGTCTTGGTGCAGATGCTCTCAGTGTCCATAAAAGAAGAGAGATATTCGGCAAGAGTCAAGAATCATCAGGTATAACACTTAATGATAGTCACTGGGTGCAATAAGCAATCAAATCCTACTAGGAAACAGTCCATATATATTGTAAGGATACAAGAGACAAGGTTACAGTCCTACAGTCACAAGTGGGAGGGGAGTGATGCGAGTAATGAGCCCAAGAGAACAACAAACACAGCACTCCAAAGGCCACCCTCCCTTTTCAGGGAAGGTTTCACCATCGCTCCTTTCGCACGCCATATATCTCTCTGGTGGAGAGGAGGAAGAGGCAGCCCATCCTTGAGGGAGCCGGCAGGTTTAGGCCGCGGAGGGATCCACGTCTCCTCAGAAGCCACAGGGAGAGAGAACCGCTGTAAGCCAGTCCGCCTTCCAGTTTAATCTTGCCTTTGCCCCCTTGGCAGCAGCCGTTCTCCAGGCTGGGACCATCTGGGCCTGGCAGGCGGGGAAAGGGGAACATTCCCCCCAGGGCCCCTCGATCAGGGGGAGACCTTGAACTAACCGTCAGGATAGCAACTTACTTCGGCCAGGATGTTCAGCCCTGAATCTGTGACCAGGCAGGCCATCTCCAGGATCTGGTCCTTCTCAACGTCCAGGCCAGTCATCTGTGTCCGAGAAGCAAAGGCAGCCAGGGGAAGAGCATGGGAATTAGCCCTGGCCTTAAGGAGGGACTCACTAACTGAAGGGGGGACGGGGGAGGAGAGTGGGGGGTGATCAGGAGAAAGGAGGAGAAATTCACCGTCCTGCATTCCAGGGAAGAAGGCGACACTCGGGAGGGAGAACCTCAGCATTCCCCAACCTTGGCCACTTTAAGATGGGTGGACTTCCACTCCAGAATTCCTCCTCTGGTCATGTTAGCTCAGGAATTCTGAGAGTTGAAGGCCACAACTCTTCAACTTGCCAAGTCTGAAGACCCTTGATCTAGATCAGGGGTCTCCAACCTTGGCCACTTTAAGACGGGTGGACTTCCACTCCCAGAGTTCCTCAGCCAGCAAAGTGGAAGTCCACCTGTCTTAGAGTGGCCAAGGTTGGAGACCCCTGCAAGTCTAAGGGCCATCCATGGAGGGCTCCCATCCTTAGTGGGAGGATGCTTGCAGCTGGGCTGGGCACTGGGAGGGCCAAAAGCTCCTTGCCGGGTCAAGCCAGACCAGCTGGCCATGGAGGTGCCATTGAGGGCGGAGACCTCAATGCAGCTCTGCGGTCTCCCCAAAGACGGGGCAAATCCCGGCCTCAAAGGAAAACTGCCCATCAAATGGGGAGCAAAGGGAGGGGAGGGGCCTCTGCTTGAGTTCATGGGGCAGACCCCCTGAATGCTACCCCCCCGCCCCACCCCCATTGGCTTCTGCCTGTTATGATGGGGGCGATTAAGAGCCCCACCCTTCAGCAGAAGCCCAGGAAGGAGGCACAGCTGCGCCTCCAGATTCAAGACCTCCCCAAAAAAATCGTGGAGGGAGATGCTGGGTCCCATCTTAGAAGGGGGGAGCCCCCCCATACAGGAGAGCTCCCCTGCCTGCCCCCTCCCGCACCCCAAGTGGGCAGGCAGGCAGGCGGGGGGGAAATCTCCCGTGGGATGGGGGGCTTCCCCCCCGCTTCCTGCCCCCTCCCTACCTCCAGGTCCACCCAGACGATCCTCTGGCCCATCAGGCCGGCCGCCTCGGCCATTGCTCGCCTCCCGCCGCGCCCCGGGACGCCTCCTCCGCAGAGCCGCAGCCAGCCGCGGGCGCTTCCGCCGACGCCACGCATCCCCGTCGAAAGAGCCTACGGTTCCCGGCAGGCAGCGCGACACCGAACCCGCCCCCCCGCCGGCTCCCCTCCTGCCGCAAGGGCTGCCGGGAGACAGAGTCCTCAAAAGAGCCCGACGCCAAGTGGCCGCGCCATGCTTAGCATGCCGGGAAAAGTAGTCCTCTCTCTCTCCCCCTCCCTCCCTCCCCTAAACGAAGGCGGCAGCATCCTCGTTGGAGGTCCGAGGGCCACCCGGGACCGGGCTCCGAGGGCCCTGGGCACCGGCCCCAGATGCCCGGCTGCTCCACCCTGCTGGGGAAGGAGGGAATGGGCAGCTGCTTCCCCCCCAGCCCCCAATGGGCTGCTCTGGGGCAAGGCGATCCGCCTGCCAAGGGTTGGGTTTGGAGGGGGGGGAGACAGCTTGCAGCTGCGGCCAGGAAGGGGGTCAGGCAAGGGGGTCAGTGTCAAAGGTCGACCTTTGCCCTCCCTCTATGGCTGACCAGTTTTTTTAAAAAAAACACCTGCAGCTCAACTGCAAGGCGAAGGCAGAGGGGCCAAGCGGGGAGGACCAGAGGCTGCATGTCAAAGGACAGGATGGGCAGCAAAGCCCTTTGAGCTTCCCTGGCTCTGTGGAGCTGCTTTCCTGCCCCAGGACGGGGGCCTTGCTCACGAAGGAAGTAGCATTTCACCCCAGGAAATCGGTGCAGCCCAGATGGGCCTCGCTTGGGAAAAGAGAGCCCACCCTTCGCAGACGGTCATTAGCAATCTTAACAAATTCATTTATTTTTTCTTTTTGAGTATGAATTCCGCAGGGGAAAGAAATAATGGCAGGAACAGAGACAAAGCAATATCACATCACTGAAGAGAAAGAACAGAGGGGCAGGTTAAGATCCAATATCCAGGCAAGATTTGGACATCCAGAGCATGCAGCCTCTCTTGGGGGCAGATCAATTCTGTCAGAGCCGCTCCAGGAATTTAGATTTTAGGGGAACAGGCAGAGTAAAGTAGACAAACCAGGCAGGCATTTTCAGGCAGGTGCACGGAGCCAACTCCACACGAGAGGCAAATACTTTTGGAAAACTGAGAAGAACCACGAGCTTTGAATTTAGACCCCAGGAAATTTTGTTTGCACGCACAGAACAGTTTTTACAAGAAAGGAATTATTTATTTTTTGTCATTATATACATATACATAAGCCTAAGGAAGGGCATGTTTAATACTCTCAACAATATTTCTTAGGAAAATGTTAGAAATGAATTTCAGGGGCTTTTTAAATTTACGGCATCATCAAAAGCAGGGTCATTGGAATACCAGTAGAAAATGTTTCCCGTATATGAACAATGTTGTCAACATTAATATTAACAAAATCCCACCCCTTCAGACATGTAGTATAACCAAGGCTTAAAAAACTTTCTTGGAAAAAAAGAAAAAAGCAGCAACAGCAGCAAAATAAAACCCTAGTCCTGTTCCTTCAGGAATTCTGTTTGGTAGAAAGAATAATCGTCATCTTGGACTGTAGTAGCAGGATGGAAGAGATGAGAATGAACCCGGTTAAAACAGCTGCTTCTTCCCTAAAATCACATGGCTCCAAGTGAAACGTAGGCCCATTGCAAATACTGGGTACTAATGTTACTCAAAGCAAGTCATTTGAAACACAATCCGTGTGTTTTACATGTGCCCAGAAAACACACTTAATTACCAGTCCCAACGGCTAATGTTTAAAGCAGGGGTCTCCAACCTTGGCTCCTGGAAGCCTGGCGGACTTCAACTCCCAGAATTCCACAGCCAGCTGGCTGTGGAACTCTGGGAGTTGAAGTCCGCCAGGCTTCCAGGAGCCAAGGTTGGAGACCCCTGGTTTAAAGGAAGCTCCGGAGATGCACCTGGAAGCCCAGGGAAAGCTAGGCCTGCTAGTTTCTTACCATTAAAAGTGCTCCCAGGCAAACACTTGTGCCAAATCAGGATTTTTCAGAATACAAAGAAGTAAGAGTTGCATGCACTGATGGCATTTTAGGCAGGAAGGGGGGTGAGGGGGGGGAAGCGTGAAGACTGTAGCCCACCCGGGGGACTGAAAAGCAAGATTTCACTCTCCAATTACTAAGCATTTTGAGCTCTCATCAGGAAGCAGTCATTTTAGGATGAAATCTTTCATTACAAGCTTGCAATGGGCACATATTCTCATCAATACTTACCTCTTCTCGTTTCATTTGAATATTGATTTTCTAATTTTAACCTAAATCAGAAATTTCTAATTTTCAAAGTGTTTGCAAAACAATCTGAATTTTTCTCCACGTGAGGCAGAAGCATGCAATAATTTCCTGAGAAGTGGCAATCACTTAAGATACTGCAGGGTCTCCTTGATATAAAAACCACCAGATCAGATCAGTTAAAAAACCTCAATGAGACTGTCAGTGTAAAGAACACACATCCTTCATTACAGGTGATCAAATTCTTGGGCAAATCTGCTCTCTTTGTAGATCTCACCAGGCAAAACATTTAATACAACGAATATTCAGTAACTTCATTCTCACAGCAAAACACTGTTACCCAAATTATCAACAGCCACCAAATTTTCTCCTTCCCAGCCCTTTTCTGAGCAACACCAGAACCACCTCAGGGGCTCTTGCTATAAAAATACCAACGTTGGTTTTAAAATAAAACCAAAACAGCAGAACTTTTTTTTCCTTATAAAATAAACACAATGTCTTCTTTTCTTTATCGGTTTAAAAGTGTGGCACTTGTTTTTTCTCTCTTTGTCTAAACCCTGAGGGGAAGTTAATACAATTCAAAAATTCTTTTCTCTCAAAATACATACTGCAGATGATATATAAAACTTTTTTTTTCTTTTAAAAAAGGTAACTTGTGAAGTTATCACCTACAAGCTCTCCGTAAAGGGAAGAAAGGAAGCTTTAAAAAGGGAAAGAACTAACAGGAAGAAATGTACGTAAAATCCGCTCCAAATACTTGCGAGTGGTGGGTGGAGCGCCATCCCCCATCGCGGTAACCCCGGCTGCCGTGATTCAGCTCCAGCCTCCATAGTTCCTGTCGTCGTGGTAATGGTCTTCCCGGCTCCCCCGGAAGGAGTAATTGGAACCGCAGTCCGCAAGCCGCCTCTGCTCCTGGCCATGGTGCCTGTGGCCAGACTGGTACGGGTGGGAGCTGGCCCTGCCCTTGCGGGGAGGCTCCAAGCGCCAGTGTGCTGGGGAGGCTGAGGACCAGGGGAAGGAGTAACCCTGCTGGCCTCCAGGCAAAGACTCGGGAAGCGGAGAGTTGTGCCTTCCGCCATACGATGGGACCTGCTGCCATGCCGAAGTCATCTGGGTGGGGAGGCAAGAAGCTTGAGTCACCTTCAGCCAGAGGGGTGAGGAGGGCCCTGTTGCCAGGAAGAATCCCCACAACCCCCGTGTCCGAGGAAGGGCAGGGAGGCTTCTCGGCCCTCAACTGCAGCCCTGTTGGGGAAGGGCAGAGGTGGGAGTATTGTCTGCTAAGCCAAAGAGGGCAGGAGAAACGTTTTGAGCAGAGATCGAGAGCAGGAGCCTCCACATTTGGCTTTGGCTGGCTGAGGAATTCTGGGAGTGGAAGTCCACAAAAGTCTTTAAAAGTTGCCAAGTTTGGAGGACCCCCACCCCCACTCTAGAGGGAACCAATAAGGAGGAGGAGGAGGCCTGAGAAGAGACAATATGGGCCATCAATGTAACACTTCTGGTGGTGTTTTTTTTTTTTTTACTGCACTTGCATATAAACATGTACAAGGATTTCCTCTGGAGCCATTCATAAAATTTGGGGGGAGCAGGTTACCATGCAGGGAAGAATGCAGAAAAGCTGGTGGAATTGTCAGATTTGACAACTGCAGCACGAAATAAAGATGGCTGGTGTTGCAGGAATTCTGCATGTAAAGAAAGAACACTCCCACCCCCAGCCCAGAGGAAAATACAGGCTCACATCCCATCTGTGACCCCTCAAGGGATCTGTGTTGTTCCTCTTCCAAATCACACTGGGGAGGCCCACTCACCATAGCCTTTGATTGATGGTTGTCCAGAGAGGAGAAAGATCTCTGGCCAGCTGACATGTTCTCAGTGTTCCTCTCAAACCTGTTAAGTCAAAACCAGAAGAAATCAGCTGTATTAATCTTAATAAAGTTGACATTCAATTTTATTTTATTTTTCCCAAGGAACCACATTCCATATATTTGTAAACTTACCATATTTAAAGCACTTTTTAAAAGAAAATATAATCAGTTTTATTATAGGCACATTTGTCAAATGCCTCAGGAGACCTAGTAATTATTTCAAATCATGGATCATAATTCAGTGTTCTGAAAAGTATCAGAACATTTTAATAAATGGTTTTGAAATACTTTTAAATAACACGCATCTTCTGCATTTTAGTGCTATCATTTCATGAATTTCATTTTCCACCCCAACTAGACCCCTCAAATTAGGCCAGTTTAAAAGCCAGCCGAGAAGTCCACACAAGGCTACCTGTTGCTGTGTGCTGCTGCCAGAAGCTGTGGACTGGAGGGGTTTCCGTTTGCAAATCCATGTGGGGCACAGGCTGAGGTGACCTCTTGAGATGCATGACTGCTCCCTGGAAGACATTTTGGAAGATGAATTAAAGGACTCTTGAGGGAGACAAACTGCAAGATGCCAGCAGCCAAGATGGAGCAATTAACTGGCTCTGAAGTATCACACCAGAGAACTACTACAGCACATGAACAGATTTCCAAAACAAATGTTGCAACCTTCTGAAATACCCAGTAGGTGACAATGCAATCGCAATGCAACACAAAAGACACCAAAGTCCAACTTAATTGCAATCCCATGTTACATGGAAATGAGCAGTCCTGAGCTGAAAAAAACTAAGGACATTCTTTCAAATACATCAGCCCCATTCTGCAAAAGTTAATTTCACATATTTTGTTTAAAGCAGAAGTGAGATTTAAAGAATACCAACACACTGAAACCAAGACTCCAGAATTCATTTCAGCAATGGGGCTGAATTGGGAATAAATTTGTTTTAAGAAGAATGTTTTGTGGTAACAGATTATATTTCATAACTGAACAACTCAAAGTGCATACAGCATTCAGTGAAGCAGAATAGTCATTTGTAGGGCAATGATTTTAGGATCTTTGAAATATTTAGATGCATCGTGTATTTAAATATAAAATTAACTAAAATTTAAGCCGATCCCAGCAATGGTTCTTCAAGGCTGACAAAGCAGCCTCTTCTCAAAAATAGTTCATGTTAATACACAGACAATGTGGTGTTCACTAATATCGTATCTTCTATTTAAAGGTTTGGCAACTGTTTAATCCAGCATGGTTACACAAAGCACTTTGCTCTAACAGTTTACACACTAGCTCTAAGGGAAGTGATAAAATCTTTCTACTTTGCCAAGTTCATCTAGGCTGCTTGACACATTTTATGGATACCTGATCGGAACTGAATTTTGAGTGGTCTCCCAAAAAGTTTGATCCCATGAAGCAGACTCATGCCATAGGGAACAGATTCTTCATGTTTAAAATTCACAAATGCAAACTGTTTTGGTTTCCCATCCCTGTCCTTCGGGATCTTTACTTTAATGACTGGGCCTGCCTGAAAACCAAGAAACAAAACAAAATGTTACATTAAAAAACAGACCGTCTCTTTCCTGGCATGTAAGTCACTTAACATGCCCACATTTCAAATAAACTTTCAAAGAGGGGCAGCACTTGCCAATCAAGCAGAGGTTATTGTTATGGTACAAACATTTCCTCAACATCAAATGCCCTTATGCTCAGATTTTAAAAACATCCTAAAAAAACATCCTGAAAACAAAAGAGGGAGTTAAAAGTCTTTCACTTTTGCAAACATGGATGGAAAGAAGTTCCAACCGTTAGGAGCAGCCAGAGTTCCCTAAGTGAGAAGGGAGACACTGAAAAAGTTACCGGAAAAAGTCCCCCTGGAAGGATGCTCAGGCTAGTCTCCTGGGCAGAAAAGCTGCCAGGTTTTTTCAGGAGGCCACCAGTGACCCCACTGCAGTAAAAAAATGCACCAACCCACAAAGGAGGGGGGGACATAGACCCCCCCAATAAAGCAGCAGAAATCCACCGCCTTTTCTTTGCATGCCAAGGGGAATCGGGCATTTTAACTCAGGGGTCTCCCGAGCTGCTTGGGGGATTCTGGGAGCTGAAGCCCACAAGCCTTTTTTTTTTTCTTCTTCTTCTTCCTTCAATCCAATCCATCAATCGTTTATTGTCAAGGCCCAAAATGCGGGCAGTGAAGCTGAAGGGAGCCTCCCTGCAAAGCCTGTCCCACGAGAGACTCCATCATTGGGGCCTTTCTTTAAACTCGCCCAGTTGGAGGAAGCTGCTCCCCCCCCCTTATCCCCCTTCACAGTCCTGGCCTGGAAGGCGCAGAGGGAGGGGGTCATGCAAGGGAGGGGGGAGGGGAGGATTCGCCCCCCCAACTCCTTCTCCTCCCCCCGTCCTCGGGTGGCTCTTTCCCACCGGGACCCTCGCTGCATTTGGTCTCCCCGCGCAGAGCTGCTCCCACCACGAACCCCCCCCCCGGCTGGATCCCGGGACCCCCTCAGCGGCCTTGGGCGGTGGGGGGGAGGCGCCATCCTTAAAGTGTCCCCCCCTCCCTCAGCGCTCTTCCTCAGCCAGGGGTGTCGGAGGGTCCGCGGGGGGGGGGGCGAGGCCTCCGAGGAAGCGCTTTCTCTCCCCCCCGGCGGCCTAGCTCAGCGGCGCGCCGGGAGGGGAGGAGGAGAGACCCCACCGGCGACCCTCCGACCCCCGGCGATCCCCCCCCCTCCGGTCTCCGTACCTGGTGGAAGAGCTCGAAGACCAGCTCCTCGGTCACGCGGGGGTCGAGGTTGCCCACGAAGAGCGTCCGGTCCGCCTCCGCCGCCCCCATCGCCTCAGCCGCCCTTCGGCTCCGGGGCGCATGCGCGCTAAGAGGAAGAAGAAGAAGAAGAGCGGAATCTCGTCGCTCCTCCTGGAATGTGCGAAGTGCGCGGGCGCAGAACGACCTTTCGGTTTCCGGACAGCCGGAGAGGGAAGGCGAGCGACGAGAGTCAAAAAGGTCAGACTGGCAGCGCGCGGCGGAGGAAGCCCGATTGGAATGCGTGTCCCCGCCCTCTCTGCGGGAGTCCCAGGTGGGATTGAGAAGGGAGGATTTTACATTAAAAAAGGCAGCACCGTCTGAAAATGATTTTATTTTTTTAGGGTATTCTTCCTGTAGCCCAGGAAGTTCAACGCCCACAGAGGGCAAAACACAATACATCCAAACTCAAGATAAACCGCACCAAACTTGATTGCAGGAAAGACGACTTCAGCAACAGAGTGGTCAATGTCTGGAATCCTATACCTGACTCTATGGTTTCTTCCCCAAACCCCCAAAACTGTAACCTTAGACTGTCTACTATTGACCTCACCCCTTTCCTAAGAGGTCTGTAGGGGGTGTGCATAAGCGCACCAACGTGCCTACTGTCCCTGTCCTATTGTTTCTTTTATTTTTCTTATATGTGTCAATTTCACGTAATCATAACTATGTTTATACTTATACCTGTTATCTTACAACTTGACTAAATAAATAAATAAAATAAAAACCCAGGCACTCTCAGCATCTCTTCCCCTTTTTGTCTTCAAGAATTTCCAAGGCGTGTGATCCTCTTCATCAATAAACCTTTCCAACCAACTTCTATAATCGCAGAGCCTTTTCCCCCACTTGGAACTGAACCCAGAAGGAAAATTCTTCCAACAAGGTGATCAACTGTACACATCAAGGAAAGCAGAAACCAGCACACACAGAGAGAAATACAAAATATTTTATTACAAACAAAACCATTTTCTAATGGACCTCCTAGCAAAGGATCACAGAAGAGATGTGATGTGTGCTTTCCCTAAACTGTATAACAAAATCCTAACCATGTTTGGGGAAGCCTCTGGGTGTTACATCAACAGCTACCTAAATTTCACGGACTGCATTTCTGGGCAAGAAGGATGCACCACCCTTTTGCATCTGCTTTGGATGGAGGGCATTTGATTCTCATCTCTTCAATCCATTTAATGACAAATCCAGCCTGTGTCACTGCCGCTTCTATCACCTCCTTCTCCAGGTAGAGGACAGGAAACTTGTGTTGGCCCACCATGTAGTAGTGCGCTTCAAGGGTTGAATAAAATAGGAGGTGCCTGCCCAGTTTCAGGAGGGAACTGATATTCCTGAAAGCTGATTGGTAAGTGGGGATGTCCTTGCAAGCCCCATCGAAGCACAAACAGGAGAGCAGGCAATATGCGGGCGGAAGAACCAGCGGGCCAAAGGGTTGGGTTGGGTCACATCGCATTTCAGGTACCGCTTGACGGTTCTTCGGACTTTCTCTTCCTTCTCTAGCCATTTTTCTTTGGGGATAAAGACAGGTAGAATATGACCTGCCTACCTCCAAACCTTGGTCACTCTGGAGTTGCCCTTCTTTTTATGGATGGAGATAGATCAGGTCTCCCAGGTCTGCTGTCCTTCAAAAAGAGGAAAGCCCTTCTCTCTTCATGGATTCTTTGTTGCCTGGATTCAAATGTCACCCTGGGACCTGGAAGGTCTAAACAGTGTCTCTCAACCTTGGCAACTCTCAAATGTGTGGACTTCCTCTCTCAGAGTCATCATCTTTGTAAGTCCAACAAAAGAAGAAACAGAGATGGAAACCCTACTAAGATACAGGTCGCACCAGGAGAGAGAGCTTGGGAAGGGGAGGCCCAAAGAAGACATGGACCACTGAGGAGGAGGAGATGACTCTGCAGATCCTTCTGAAGCCCTGCAGAAGAATTGAAACAGACCCAAGTCTGAAACAACTGCTCCAGCCCCTCCCATCAGCTCAGAAGAAACTGAATTTCTTGCCACTTTGCTTTGCAAGCACAATGGGCACATCTAACTCAGCAGCAGCTAGCAAAGCTTTCTGAAAGAGAGAGTCCCCTTTCCTCCTTCAATGTGGACTCTTCTGGTCTGCACAATTACTCTCCTGGAAAGCTCCTGATTGCAATATCTCTTCTGCTGCATTTTCATCCATGGACAGATTAGCCAAAGTTGAAAGAAAGGGATCTGGTTGTCTTCTGTGGTTGAATCTAAATTAATCTTATAGCCTTAAAGACCTTCAAAGGAAAAGCTCCATTCTTCCTCTACCTACCTGTCTCCTTCCAGCTCACAGACGTATTTCACAATGGGGGTCCAGTCGAAAGCCCCCGGCTCCTTCTTCAGCCATCGCTGCATCTCCTCCCGGTTCTGGTCAGTGTAATCGGTGGCTATGATCTCCTGGAAGGACTCGCAGGCGGAGAGGAATTGATAGATGGATGCGCCACTGCCAATGTCGATGAGGGTGTCTCCCTTGATGCCATCTGGAACCCATCAAGTCAACCAGAGTTTTTCAAACTGAATTTGCTTTGGGTCCTTTGTATCTGCTACAGGGCCCTGTATAGTTTCCCCATCTACACTGCCTCAGAAGAACCAGAGACCCTCCAAAGACCATCCTGTAGACCACCTTACCATCTAGCAATTCCTTCTTAGCATTCCCATGAACTTGTTCCTAACCCACCTTTTCTCCCCTACATCAAGAAGAAATAAATGTGAAAGAGGCTGGGGGAACTTCTTCCTTGTGTTTCATGTCTAGATCAATCTGCAGAAAAGTTCAAGTAATAGAACATAGAATCACAGGGTTAGAAGGGATGTTTGTGACTATTTTGGCATCTGCCTTTTGTAAGCTACTTTCCTTCCTTGGCTGTTTGTAGCCTGAAGAGGACGTCTAAGTGGGGCAGGTTACAATCCGCAGAATTATGAAGACAAAAGCATAACTTTGAGATCTGCCTCTTGGCTCCTCCTGACCATCTCAGATCAACAAGCGTCCCTCACCTTGAGGTTAAAGTTGGGAAAGTCAACACTTACCTAGGGTGAAGGCCCTGTGGGCCCCTTTCAGGAAGAAGGTTACAAACTGACCCAGTCCATCATCCACAAGGCTTATTTTGTAGCACTTTTCCAGATGGTCTCTGGGATCGAAATGCTGAGTGTAGAAATCTTTCCCTTTACAAGACTGTTCCATCATCACAAAACTACTTTTACCCACTGCTGGTTTCTCCTTTCCTGATGTGAGCATTATTATAACTTTGTCTTTGCTGGTTCCACCTCCTGATTTCCCTTACATATACATTCCTCAACAAAACACACTGTTGTATCTCACAGCACAAGCATTTTGCCCATTTCCTGATTTAAGCAAGAATCTGACCTCTCCCATTTTACATAATCAGATTTTCTCCCTTGGAAAAGAGGCCCAAGAAGTCCCCCTTCCCCCTGGGGCAAAGAAAGGGCAAGGGAAAGGATTTTATTGTGGAAGATCCAGAGAACCAGGAGAGGCAGGGCAGAGAAGAATGCCTTCAGGGCCAGATAGCCAAACTATGAGGCTTCACCTCCACTTTCTTACTGCCCTACCTCTGGCCCAGAATCCTAAAACTGGAAGGGACCTCAAAGATCTTCTAGTCCCACCACCTGCTGAAGGCATGAGTCCTATACCATCCCAGTCAAATGGCAGACCAGTTTATTTTTGAAAACCTCCAGTGGTGGAGCACTCATAACCCAAGAAGGCAAGCTATTCCATTGGCTGATTGTTCCCACTGTCAGAAATTTCTCCTTATATTTAGATTGTATGTCTCTTTGACAACCTTCCACCCATTACTTCTTGTCCTGGCCTCTGATGTCCTGAAGAATAAGTCAGTCCCCTCTTTGTGACAACCCCTCAAGTACCACTTGCAGTAGTCGTTTGGTAAGACCACGCTTGGGATACCACAATGTTTTGTTCACCACAATACAACAAAGTTGTTGAGACTTTAGAAAGAGTGCAGAGAAGAGCAGCCAGGATGATGAGGGGACTGGAGGCTGAAACATATGAAGAAGGATTGCAGGAATTGGGTATGTCTGTAATGGAGAGAAGGACTAAGGGTGACATGATAAGAGTCTTCCAATGTTTGAGGGGCTGTCACAGAGCGGAGTGGGGTCAACCAATTCTCCAAAGCACCAGAAATCTGGGCAAGAAGCAATGGATAGAAACTGATCAAGGATAGAACCAACCTAGAACTAAGGAGAAATTTCATGACAGTGAAAATAATTAATCAGTAGAATGGTTTGCTTCTAGAAATTGTGGGTGCTCCATCACTGAAGGTTTTCTGGAAGAGATTGGACAGCCATTTTTCTGAAAATGTGTAGGATCGCCTGCTTGAGCAGGGGGGTTGGACTAGAAGACCTCCAAGGTCCCTTCTGATTTTATTTTTCTGTATTCTGCCTTCAGTATTGGAAGTCAGCTATCATCCCTAATCCTTCTGTTCAATAGGCTAGCCCAGAGGTCTCCAAACTTGGCAACTGTAAGACTTGTGGACTTCAACTCACAGAATTCTCCAGCCAGCTATGAAAATTCTGGAGAATTCTGGGAAGTGAAGTCCACAAGTCTTACAATTGCCAGGTTTGGAGACCTCTGGGCTAATATTCAAAATGGCAAAGGCATTGGCAGCACCCAACGATGTAAAGATGATGGTGTGGATGGACCTAGAGAAATTACTGCGAGCCCACTATGCACCAACTGTTTCATGCCTTATCAAAAGACATGAATTTTATCGGCGCGACCAAAAGGAAGACAAGAGCATCGGAGATTTTGTTGCAGCGCTAAGAGACATTGGCGGAGCATGCGAATTTCTAAACATGGATGAGGCCATGAGGGACCGTGTGGTCCTCAGATTAAAGGACCTTACACTACAGGATCGATTACTAACAAGACCTAAGATAACACTGAAGGAGGCAATAGAAGAAGCCACCGCAGCAGAAGCCACACAGAAATTGGCAGCCACCATGCAACAAATGAATAAATTACCAAAAGAAATCCAAGAAGACACTAATCAAACACTAACCAAACCCACCACCACAACACACGATGAGGACCTTGAATCCCTATCAGAAGACAAAGAGGAAGAAGAAGATGTAAATCAACTCCAGTCAGAAAAAGGTAGACGGGAGCAGAATGAAAGAAAGTCAGAATTCCATTGTGCAGAAGAACAACAGGGTGCGGAGGAAACCATCCACGTTCTGAATGCCATTTCTTCGATGCTATTTGCACGTATTGTGAGCAGTGAGGACACATAGCGAGGGCATGCCGAACTAGAAATAACTATGGCCCTAAACAAAGATGGAATACCCCCCCCCCCGAGGGAGGGAAAAGCAAATAGGGAGCCGTTGGAGTCAAGAAAACAGAAGCGATGGAAAGAAGCAAACAGAAAAGAGGAAACACATCAAACAATAACCATTGGGCACTCAAACTCAATCAATGCAAAAAAGGTACATGTGCAAGTCACCATAGAAGGCCAGCCATGCGAGATGGAGGTGGACTCAGGCTCATATTTATCAATGGTATCATGGAATACCCTAGAAAGACTAATACCTGATATAAACAAGGGAGAGCTCTAAATACAAAAACTCCCACTAAAGGACTACCAGAGAAACAGAATTCCTGTAGTAGGTACCGGACATTTCAAAGTTGAATTCAAAAAACACACTAAAGTCCTTCCATTAACAATAGTCAACTGCGATCGACCCAGCCTACTGAGACTTGAATGGTTTGCACCATTAGGAATCAGAGTAACAGCATTACTTAGACAGACTGGGAAGAGGACCTGATGAAAGAATTCCAGGACATCTTCAGTGGAGAACTGGGCAAGTACCAAAAGTCCCCTATCTCATTTAATTTAAATCCAAATATAGCCCCTATAAGACTAAAGGTGAGGCGAGTTACTTTCGCGCTAAAACCAAAAATTGATGAACAATTAGATAAACTTAACGCACAGGAGGTATTAGAACCAATAGACCACGCAAGGTGGGAAACCCCAATTGTTACCCCTATTAAACCAGATGGGTCTGTACATATCTGCAGGGACTACAAAGCAACCCTTAACCATGCCCTATTGCAAAGCACATACCCAGTTCTGGTGGTACAGCACCTATTACATTCTTTAGGGGAAGGTAAAATCTTTGTGAAATTGGACCTTGCGCAAGGCTACCAACAATTGCCAGTTGACCCAGAAACAGCGGAAGCACAAACAATTGTGACACACAGGGGGGGATTCAAATGCAACAGACTGCAATTTGGAGTTAGCGTGGCCCCAGGGGTATTCCAGAGTTTAATGGAATGCCTATTATAAGGAATAAAGGGGGTGGTACCATACTTTGACAATGTATTAGGATCAGCCAAGGACAAAGAACAACTGAAAGACCACCTAAGAGAGGTCTTTAAAAAATTTAAAAAAGCGGGACTTAAAGTAAAAAAAGAGAAGTGCCAATTAGCCACCAACAAAGTTGAATTCCTGGGATACCTCATAGACAAAGAAGGGATCCACCCCACTAAAAACAAAATCAGAGCAATAAAGGAAGCTCCCAGACCCAAAAATAAAACAGACTTGCAAGCCTTCTTGGGACTTATTAATTTTTACAATGTATTCTTACCACAGAAAGCAACCATAGCGGAACCACTACACAGGTTGCTTGATAAGAAAGCTACCTGGACCGGGGGGCAATGAGAACAAACTGCATTCCAGGAAATAAAAATCTTACTTACATCAGATTGTGTGGTAATACAATGCAGTGAGACCCTTCCAATAACATTAATATGCGATGCATCACCATTCGGCATTGGTGCCATACTCAGCCACATATTACCCGATGGAAGAGAAACACCTATCGCATTCTATTCAAAAACTATCTAAACCAGAGCGGAATTACAGCCAACTAGATAGGGAGGCATTGGCTACAATAACAGGAATAAAACACATCCATGAATATATCTATGGCAGACCTTTTTCACTTGTCACAGACCATAAACCTCTCCTGGGAATCCTCGTAGGAAACAAAGCTACACATAACATACTGTCACCGTGGATGACGAGGTGGTCTGAATTCCTAGCTGCCTATAACTACAACTTGATCTACCGACCAGGAAAGAACATAACACACGCTGACGCCCTGAGCCGTTCCCCCCTACCTGATTAAGATGATGATCCTGCCCCAACCACATCAACCCTTCAAATCGAGATGTTGGCAAACCTACCCATAACAGCAATAGACATTGCTATGGAAACCACGAGAGACAAAAACCTGGCGCGGATTTTAAATTGGGTAGGTAAAGGGTGGCCAGAGACTGCAAGTGATGAGACTGTTAAACCGTTTTGGAATAGACAAACGCAATTATCAATCTTAAAGGGATGTATACTATGGGGGGATAGGGTGGTCATACTGAACATATTAAGGAAACGAATACTTGAATTATTGCATGAGGGTCACCCCGGCTATTATCAGAATGAAGTCCCCAGCTAGGAGTTATGTACGGTGGCCAGGGATGGATAAAGACATAGGAGAATGGGTAGCAACTTGCAAACGATGCCAGGAATCTAGACTTACACCCCCTTCTGCACCTATACACAAATGGGAAACACCTAGGGGACCATGGTCTAGAATACACATTGATTTTGCAGGACCAACTAAAGGACACACATTCTTAATAGTGGTAGACGCTTATTCAAATTGGCTAGAGGTAAGCATCATGCACTCAACCACAACAGAAGCTGTTATTAGACCACTAAGGAAACTTTTTACGACACATGGATTGCTGGATTTAATTGTATCCGACAATGGACCACAATTCACGGCAATAACATTCGAAAGTTTCCTGATAGAACAAGGAATAAGGCATGCACTAACAGCGCCAGGACGTCCGGCTACGAACGGGCAGGCAGAATGCATGGTCCGTTACACTAAGGAAGCTCTACACAAATTGGGACTGGGGGATATACAGGAAAAAATAGACAAACTACTAAGTATACAACACATTACACCAAATACCACAACAAATAAAAGCCCAGCAGAATTATTAATGGGAAGGAAACTAAGATCAAACCTAGACAGGCTAAACCCCACATATAGCCTAGAAAAGCCAGCAGACTCCTCCAGTAAGTGCCGCACATTCAAAAAAGGGGACCTAGTCTATGCAAAAAAACTCACAGGGAAACCATTGTGGATACTGGCAACAATAACCCAAATAACAGGAACTCGGTCATACAGGGTAGACACAGAGGACGGAAAGAGCTGGAGGAGACACATAGACAAAATCAGATCAAGGACCACACTGAGAAACACTAACAATCAGGATGAGGAGGGGGGAAAAACCTACACAAATAAAGGAATTGCCACAAACATTAAACAAAAATGGCCAAACCAGAGAGGGGGGAGACCCCTCAAGCACAAACAAAAGGGGAAGGGGAGACCCTCCACAAGTAAAAGAAGTGACAAAACAAACCCTAACAATGACACAACAACCAATGCTAACATTACTTCCAACTGGAAATTGCAAACACGTACCTGAAACTATAGAAGAAGAAATCAACTTGGGGATGCTGGAGCAGACTTCGAAGAACCATCAGGAAGCCACTCTTGGTGGGAGCGGCCAAGCCGACTCAACCAGCCAGGAAAGGCCTGGCGGGAGTGGCATGGCTGACTCTACCTTCCAGGAGGCTCCACGGAAAAGAACGGGAAAAACAGCAACCCCGTCCGAACAGTCCAGAGGCGAACTCACGACTGAATTGCACAGGTCCAGTCAGAACCATAAGAGCCCCACCTACTTACGTGACTCCATAAGATAGGTGAGGCCTGGATTGCTTAGACTGGACCACATGGGGAGGGATGTTATATATTTGCATACTTATCTATGATTGGTTGGTCCATGGTGGCAGGAGATTTGAAGAGCCGTCATTGGCCACGAGCCGCGAGCAGCCGGCTATAAAAAAGGCTGCCGCAGTTTCTCCGCATGCGATTATTAGAAAGAAAATCAAAAGGGAAAAGTCAACTAGATCTTGAGTCTCTTTTCCCACAATACAACACCTTACTTCCTGCTTGTTGGCTTCAAAGGGTTGCTATTTACAGCAGCTGGGGAGTAGCATCTATTTTGGGTCCTGGTTTATTAGTCTCCTGGAGCTGAGCCCAGAACAAGTAGGGCAGCATTTCTCAACCTTGGCAACCTTTAGAGGAGCAGATTTCAACTCCCGGAATCCCCCCCCCCCCAATTAGAACTTAAAATCCGATATTATCTGATCCTTAGAGATACACTCCCAAGCCAAAATAGTTTGTGTCCTGGGCTGCCCCAACCCTGTTTGAACTGTTCTTCAAAGCCAACACTCTAAACTCATCAAATAGGACAAATTCTTTTTCCCTGAAAAATCTGAAGAATGTCCTCTGTTCTCCTGAATGCCTTCTCTGTTCTCAGAAACATTTTGGGTTCCAAGAGCATTACACCATCTCTTCTTCCAAATAAGGGAAATCTAGCAAAAATGGGTCTTGTGATATTTGTGCTTCTTCTTCTGCGACCACTTCTGCCCCCCCCCCCCCCCAAATTGTCTTCTTCCTGCTAGAAGCGCGATAATGGCAGGGCACGAACTTGGGAGTAATGATCATCTCTCTCTTGATTTCCTTATATTGGCTCATAGGGTCTCTAAAGTTGCATCAAGGAAGCCCAATGACCCCAATGAGCCTCTTGCAAACAAATGGAAGACCACCTTCTGCAGGTTCATCTCTCCCATTTAGCCTCAAGAGAGATTCAGACCTCTTCTCCCCAACATAGATCCTTCAAATAGCACACATGATGCCACCCTTCCCACATTCTGAAGACACCATTTTGCAGAAGACTCTTTCGGGCCCTGAAGGCATGGAGGTGACTTTTGGACCTGCCTTCAGAACCTCTACTAAGAATGAGCTGCTAAGTCCATTCAGGAATTCTACTAAGATGCAGAAGCTGTGCCAAAGGGACCTACTATCAAAGTGGAGCTGGGGATTGGTTCACCAGCTTAAACAGCTCTGGCATGCAGCTGCTTTGCAAATCAGCCTCCCCTGTATCCTGGAAAACCCCCACAACCGGACAAGCTCTGATGGAGTCCCTGCCTGGCCAAAGAACCAGAGTGCAATATGTTTTACCCAACTCCTCAAGATCCAGATGTGGGTGGGAGGATATTTAGAGGTGGGACACTGAGTAGAAAAGAAAGGGATGAGATCAAAAGGAAGCTGCTCCCTGATCTCCCAGCCAGCAGGGGTAGCCCCTTGGGTGATCCTGCCTCTGCTTTGAACTGGCTCAGCCTTGCTGCTAATTGGAGAAGCAGAGTGAGAGGGATAGGTAGCTCACACTGGCAGAAGAGCAGCTGCTGGAGGCACTGAGGGACTCGCCCCTCAGCCAGTGGCAGGGTAGGCAGGAAGAATAGAGTGCCATCTCAGAAAGGGCAAGGCTGGGGGCAGCCCAGGGCAACACATGCACAGAGAATCCATGTACATAGAAAAACAGACAGACACAACACAAGGAAAGCAGAAACCAACACACAAACACTTTATTCCATGCCTACAAGGAAAGGCATAGAGAAGAGCAGAGAAGCCACGTGGTGTGTGCTTTCCCTAACTGGTATAACAGATTCATAACAATATCTGGGGAATCATCTGGGTTTTACGTTGGCAACTGCCTGATTTTCATGGGCTACATTTCTGGGCAAGAAGGATACACAGCTTCTTCCCATCAGCTAGAGAAGCGGGGATGTTCACCCTGGTCTCCTCAATCCACTTGATGACAAAGCCAGCCTGTCTCACTGCCTCTTCTACTACCTCCTTCTCCAGGTACAGGGTGGAGAACTTGTGTTCGCCCACCATGTAGTAATGCTCCTCAATCGTTGAATGGAAGAGAAGGTGCCCCCCTGGTTTCAGGAGGGAACTGATGTTCCTGAATGCCGATTGGTAGGTGGGGATGTCCTTGCAAGCCCCATCAAAGCACAGGGTGGAGAGCAGGCAATCTGCAGGAGGAAGAACCAGCGGAGCTAAAGGGTTGGGTTGGGTCACATCACATTTAAGGTACCGCTTGACAGTTCTTCGGACTTTCTCTTCCTTCTCTGGCCATTTTTCCCTGGGGATAAAGACAGGAAGAATATGACCTGCCTACCTCCAAACATTGATCACTCTAGAGATTCCCTTCTTTTTATGGATGGAGATAGGCCAGGTCTCCCAGGTCTGCTGTCCTTCAAGAACAGGAATTGCCTTCTCTCTGGAATTCTCCTCCTTGCCTAGGTTCAAGTATCAGCCTGCAAAAGGCAAGGGCAGGATTCCTCAGCCTTGGCATCTCCTAAGATATCTGGGCTTCAGATGCCAAAATTTCCCAACCAGAACAAGGAACCCTGGATTAGAGTTGGCGGTCACCAACCTCTTTGTCTTGGCATCCCCTAATTCACAGGTGGAGAAGACACTGTGAATTATTTCAATGAATTAATCATGAGCCCATGTCACTACGTCATCACCAAACTTCCATGATTTAAAGTGATAATGGAAAGAGGTGATGGCAGCCCCTCCGTAATGAATTCTCCTCTCTGGCATCCTAGGGTTGCTATGGAAATAGTCAATGAGTATCTTCAGTGAATTTCTCCCTGAGCAGCACATGGACTCCCACTGCCTTTCTCCAGGAGAAACCAGCAGGAGAAGAAGAACCACCCAGACCCAAAGAAGACATGGACCATTGAGGAGGAGATGACCTTGCAGGTCCTTCTGAAGCACTGCAGAAGACTTAAAACAGAGACTGAGCCATTGATGCTCCACTTCCCATTTGCCCAGGAGAGACAGTGAACTTGTTGCCAATTTGCTTCACTACCACAATGGGCACATGCATCCTAGCAGAAGCTGGCCATGGTCTCTGAAAGAGAGAGTCCCCTTTGGTTCTTCAGTGTGGAGTCTCCTGGGCTGCACGGTTATTCTCCTGTTAAGCTGCTGGTTACAAAATCTCTCCTGCTGCATGGACAGATTAGCCAAAAAGAAAGAAGAGTGGATTTCACTCTTTGGCTGAGGCTACATTAATCTTATTTATTTAGATTATTTTATAATTTATCTGAAAGACTTTCAAAGCAAAAGCTGCATTCTTTGTCTACCTACCTGTCTCCCTCCAGCTCACAGACATATTTCATAATTGGGGTCCAGTCGAAAGCCCCCGGCTCCTTCCTCAGCCATCGCTGCACCTCCTCCCGGTTCAGGTCAATGTAATCACTGGCTATGATCTCCCGGAAGGACTCGCAGGCAGAGAGGAACTGGTGGATGGTTGGGCCAGTGCCAATGTCGATCAGGGTGTCTCCCTTGATGCCATCTGGAGCCCATCAAGCCAAATACAGAGTTTTTCAACTTCAGTTTGCTTTGGGTCCTTTATATCTGCTATTCTTCATATTGATGCCTATTTTCCCCCATCTGAACAGCCCCAGAAGCCCTTTGAAGAACATCCTGGAGGCCCCCCAATCACTTGGCAACCCCTTTCCTTCTCAGCATTACCATCAACCTGTTCCCAACCCAATCATTTGCTTGGGCTTCATTTCCACATCAGTCTGTAAACTCTTTAGACTTCTCCCATCTGGGTGCCACTAAAGGGCATTGCATGCCAAAACAATAGACCCAAAGTTAGTTTTTGCTCCTGTGCCGTCACTCTGCTGAACACTTAATTTCCACGATACTGCCTTAGGCCTAAAGATGTAGTAGGCTGTATTGATATTCTTCTTCTCATCTTTCTCATCTTCCCTAATACCTTCTCCTATTGGTCTCTATGATTTGTCACTTGTTGCATTTTATGATTAATGATTGTAACTATGATCTATGATATCGATGACCTATTGCCTTGTTTTTTGTATATACACTGAGAGCTTCTGCACCAGGGACCAATTCTTTGTGTGTCCAATTACACCTAACCAACAAAGAATTCTGTTCTGTTCCATTCCATTTTATTCCATTCTCTAAAAGGTCAAGTCATGTTTTGGCATCTGCCTCTTGTAAGCTATTTCCACCGTGTAGTTGTTTCTACCCTGAAGAGGACATCTAAATGGTGTAAGTTATAACCAGCAGTATTGTGAATATAACAGAATAAAAGTTTTGGAAACCTCTTGGAGGTCTTCTCATCCTCCTGGACACGCAGAAGACCCTCTATCATTCTGGACAAATGGCTGTCCAATCTCTTCCTAAAATTCTCCAGTGATGGAGCACCGATAACTTTTGAAGGCAAGCTGTTCCACTGATGAACTGTTAGAGAATTACTCCTTAATTCCGGTTGCTTCTCTCCTTGATTAATTCCCATCCATTGTTTCGTGCTCTGCTTTTCGGTACAGTGGAAAATAGCCTGACCCTTATTTCTTGTGTTAACCCCTCACCTATTGGAACACTTTTATCATGTCACCTCTAGCCTTCCTTGTTGCTAGATTAGACCTACCAGATTCCTCAACCATTCTCATATGTTTTAGCCTCCAACCCCCCAATCCTCTTCGTTGCTCTTCTATGCTCTCTTTCTAGAGTCCCAACACCTATTTAATATCATGGTGACCAAAACTGGATGTAATATTTCCCAGCATGAATATGAACAAATGAGCTTGCGTTGTGCCTCTTGGCTTCTCCTTGGCATCTCTGATCAAGAAGCCTCCTTCACACGATAAAACAACACATAGACTAAACCAGAGATATTTTTACTGGGAATTATACCGGAAATATACAATAAAGAATTGAATATTTGATTGTAAATGTTTTGACAGCGGCTAGAATTGTATTTGCTAAGAATTGGAAAAATGAAAAAATGCCTATGCAGGAGGAAGTTATTAAGAAAATTATGGACTGTACTGAAATGAGTAAATTGACATTTGAAATTAGAGAACAAGAAGATAAACAATTTTATATGATATGGGACTTATTTTATCAATGGTTAGATAAAAAGACATGGTCATGAAATAGACTAAGAAATTTTATAATAGAAGACTAATAGATTGGTATAGAACATAATACAAATATATATAGCCATTGGACGAATGCATAATATAAATGTATAATAAAATCTAGAATATCTCATATAAAATGATGGAATAATAGTTTAATCAAATGAATGATTAATAACTGATAAATATATAAGCATATGTTAGATTGACAATGTGAGAACCTATATAACCTATGAGTAAGGACTATGAAAGGATAGCACAAAAGATTTGCAACCAACTGACACACTGTATGTATATAACTGGAAGATGATTTTATGTTTTTACATTTTGTCTGTATATGTTTGTCTTAAAAAATAATTTTTTTATTAAAAATAAAAAGAAGCATCCCTCACCTTAAGGTTAAAATTGAGAAAGTCAGCACCTACCTATGGTGAATGCCCTGTGGGCCCCTTTCAGGAATGAGATTAAAACCTGGTCATCATCTTCATCCAAATTAACTTTATAATAGCTTTCCAGATAATCTTTGGGAAGAAAATACTCATTATAGAACTCTCCCTCTGTGAAAGGCTCCTCCATCACCCAGAAAATCTTTGGCTGGCTGCTCTTCTCAAGTTCTGAGCTTGATCATATTTCTATCTTGGTTAGCTCCACCCCGTGGTTTCTCTTATGGACTGGTTTCTTAACAAAGGCCCATGGTGCAGGCTGCAGAGTGGTGCTGGAAGAGCTGTTAATTATAGCAACTAGGGAGAAGCATCTAATTCAGCTTCTCCTTGATTGCTCTCTAGCTCTTCAGTCCAGGACAGGTAGATGAGCCTTTTTCAACCCTGGCAACTTTAAGAGGAATGGACTTCAACTCTCAGGATTTGCCCCTGATGTGAGAATGCAAAATCTAATATCTGATCTGATCTCAGCGAGATTCGCCCTTCAGCCAGTGGCAGGGTAGCCAGGAAGAATGGAGTGACAGATCAAAAAAGGGAGGGATGAGGCAGTGGTGGGATTCAAAAATTTTACTACTGGTTCTGTGGGCTTGGTGGGAATGGTGTGGCTTGGCGGGGCATGGCTGGTTAGCCGTGGCAGGGGAAAGATACTGCAAAATCCCCATTCCCTTCCCACCCAACTGATCTGCTTTCCAGCTCTGTTCTCCTGTGCAGGGCTACCGGTTCTCAAGAACTGGTCACAACCAGCTGAATACCACGTCTAGGCTGAGAGCAGCCCAGGCAATACGTGTACAGAGAATCCATGCACATAGAAAGCAGAGAGAAGGAAACAAGACACAAGGAAAACAGAAACCAACACACAATCACTTTATTCCATGCCTACAAGGAAAGGCATAGAGAAGAGCAGAGAAGCCATGTGGTGTGTGCTTTCCCCAACTGGTATAACAGATTCATTACAATATCTGGGGAATCATCTGGGTTTTACGTTGGCAACTGTCTGATTTTCATGGGCTACATTTCTGGGCAAGAAGGATGCACAGCTTCTTCCCATCAGCTAGAGAAGTGGGGATGTTCATCCTGGCCTCCTCAATCCATTTAATGACAAAGCCAGCCTGTCTCACTGCCTCTTCTACCATCTCCTTCTCCAGGTAGAGGGCTGAGAACTTTTGTTGGCCCACCATGTAGGAGTACCCTTCAAGGGTTGAATAAAACAGGAGGTGCCCCCCTGGTTTCAGGAGGGAACTGATGTTCCTGAAAGCTGATTGGTAGGTGGGGATATCCTTGCAAGCCCCATCAAAGCACAGGGTGGAGAGCAGGCAATCTGCAGGAGGAAGAACCAACGGGGCCAAAGGATTGGGTTGGGTCACATCGCATTTCAGGTACCGCTTGACGGTTCTTCGGACTTTCTCTTCCTTCTCTGGCCATTTTCCCCTGGGGATAAAGACAGGAAGAATATGACCTGCCTACCTCCAAACCTTGGTCACTCTAGAGATTCCCTTCTTTTTATGGATGGAGATAGGCCAGGTCTCCCAGGTCTGCTGTCCTTCAAGAACAGGAATTGCCTTCTCTCTGGAATTCTCCTCCTTGCCTAGGTTCAAGTATCAGCCTGCAAAAGGCAAGGGCAGGATTCCTCAGCCTTGGCATCTCCTAAGATATCTGGGCTTCAGATGCCAAAATTTCCCAACCAGAACAAGGAACCCTGGATTAGAGTTGGCGGTCACCAATCTCTTTGTCTTGGCATCCCCTAATTCACAGGTGGAGAATGATATAATAGCAACAATAAACCTCGGTAGCTTCTAGTTGCTACTTCATCTCAGATACTGCTTTTCTGAGCAAGGAGTATACATGCTGCCTTAGAATCAGTTCCTGAGGAGTGTAATTTGAACCTGATCTTTTCAACCCAAATAATAACAAAACCAGCCTCTCTCACGGCCTCTTCCACCACCTGCCTCTCCAAGTAGAGGTTGGAGAGCGTATGGCACCCAACGAAGTTGAAGTTTTCCTCAAGGACAGTGGATAAGATGAAATGCCCTCCTGGTTTTACCAGGGAGCTGATGTGCTTCAGGGCAGATTGGTAGCTGGGAAGGTCTTTGCAAGCCGTTTCCAAGCACAGAGAAGACATCAAACAATCTGCAGGAGGAAGAACCACCAGAGCCAAAGGCTTCGGTTTGGTCATGTCGCATTTTAAGACTTGTTTGATGGCTCTTTGGCCTTTCTCTTCCTTCTCTGGCCACTTTTCCCTGTGGGAAGACACAGCATGAGGTCAACAACCCTTCTCCCCAAACCTTCATTGGGAGAATTGGTTCGAGAACGAACACCCATTATTACATTAGGTTAATATGACCTTCCTTAAGGAGGTCTTGATGTGTTTGACCATCATTGGCCTGGGGTGAGACATCTGGTCAGTTGACTGTTTTAGGGGCTTCCTGTGGTTTCCACGGGAAATCCCATTTGCTTATTTTGGGCTTCACTGGTTTATGTGTGAACTTTATTATTTTATTCAATATATGCAAAGGCTTTTCTTTCCTCCGGCCTGTAAATTTTATGAGCCCTTCTAGAAAGCAGGTCAAAACAAACAAACAAAGAAGAAGTAGGGAAGTTGTTATGTGAAGGGTAGCTAGTTGGCCAATGTGGCTTCTTTCTCCATACCTGTCTCCCTCCAGCTCACAGACATATTTCATGATGGGGGTCCAGTCAAAAGCCCCCAGCTCCTTCCTCAGCCATTGCTGCATCTCCTCCCGGTTCTGGTCCGTGTAGTCAGTGGCTATGATCTCCCGGAAGGACTCGCAGGCGGAGAGGGTAGATGGATGGGCCACTGCCAATGTCAACCAGGGTGTCTCCCTTGATGTCACCTGGAGCATATCAACCCCAAATTCCATTTTTTCGAGATGCTTGGGCAACATTTCCCTGGCTATGTGCCCTTAATGTGGCTAACCTTCTGGCTTGTTTTGCAGAGGGTTGCGTTTTGCTAAAGTGCAGGAGCTCCAGGCACAATTAGAAACCCCAACACTGAAGTCTGTGCTCCATTAACTGAAGCGTGATTTGTGGCAGTGATTCTTCACGTCCAGGAAACAAATTCGACAATACCTTTGGAATAAAAATGGCCTCTTTACAGAATAGATACAGCCTTCTTTTTAACATTCTTTTACTGGATGCCATGTGTGTGTGTGTCTACTTCAATTTCTAAACACCTTTTTCAGTCTATAAATGCTATGCAATTTTCATAGACACAACCATTTGTGTTCCCCTGGCCTGCATTTTTAATCAATAAATGAATTTTTGTAAATGTGTCATACCACCCATATTTTAACATCTAGAAGATTACCTGAGCAAAATATTTACACACGTGTGGCCATAAAACTTATTTTTGATCCAGTTCTTTTGCATAGTTCACATATTTGCAAAAAGCACATTAATCTTATGTTCTAGTCTGCGCATTAGTCTGAGATCATCAATTCTACTTAAAATGGGAACCTTTTTATCTCCCCCTACTTCCACCTGTTAAAAACACTTACCTGAAGTGAATATCTTGTGGAGATTTTTCAGGAAGAATATTAAAAAGTCACTCTCTGCATTATTTCCAGAGCTCAGGGTCTAGTACAATTCCAAAAAATCTTTTGGAACAAAGTGCTTAGCCTAGAATTCCTTTTCTGTGAAAGTTGGCTACATTTTCCCCAGAAATCTTGCCCAAAGGCTTCACTTTTTAGTTTGGATGGGTTGAAGGTTTTCTTTTTTTTTTTTGAAACAAATTTTTATTAATTTTAAAGATAAAACAACACATCATTAACCATTAAATACATAAACACATAAAACCTCTTAACATTGTAAATCCTTCCAAGTCAAACAAAACATTATTTTTATACAGCGTAATTCCAATTTATCCCATCTCCATATGGACACACAAATATCTTTCAGCAAATTTCTCATTATTTCTCTTTACTCCTATTCAATTTCATTTCTCTTCCATATTTATCCATTTTATAGTCATCATATTCTTTTCTTTCTGGCTTGTTTAAATTATTCTCATCTAACATTCCTCCAAGGTTTTATTGATTCTTTTTTCCTTTTTTTTTATAAAAAACAAATTTTGTTAGTTTTACCATAAACACAACACACAAACATACAAACACAAAACATAAACAAAACTAAAAGATCTTTTCTGAAGGTTGTCTGTTCCCGGGTTAAAACTCTTCACACAGACACAAATTCAAACATCATATTCAACCCATATCTCCTTCCATATCTTATTATCATTTTCTTTTTTATATATATATATAAAAACCATTTTTATCAGTTTTATAAAAACAATGCACAAAGAATCAAGGCATAGCAGCTTATAAATTCTTTTCTAAGAAAAAATAATAATAAAAGACCAATAAGGCATAACATTTCCAGATTATAATATCAATATTTCATATAATATTAACTTCATATCTTGTCCCTACTTCTCCTTTCCATCCAAATTATTTATTAATTAAAATTTTATTGCCTTTTATCAATATACAAAATCCAAAAAAAAAGCATATATATCCTTCCATATCTTATTACCATTTTCAACAACATTCTTTGTCTGTACTATTTCCAATTATCCATTCATCTTTTTTTCTTTTACTATACTTCTCCTGTACACCAATTGGAGTAACATCTATAACTCATTACCCTAACTTAGAAATACTACATATAGCAATCTTTCTTGGGATTCTGTTTAAAAGATTCTAAAATTACATAATAAATTTTATATTCTAAATATACATATAAAAACACACTCTTATATACCCTCCAGAATCCCTCTTTTAATCTAAATTAAATTCACCCATTGTCTCTAAATAAACTTTTTTTCTTTAAGTCTTGCTTCCCCCCATTAAGGCTTCTCCTCCCCCCCTTTCTCTCTTGCTTATTCTTCTCCTTGCCCTTTCTACCCCTTTGCTTTTTCCCTTCGCTTTTCTTACTCCTTTTCCTTTGCTTTCTAACCTTGCCTCCATCTTTTCGCTCATTTTTCTCTCTTTTGGTTGTTTTTATAATTCTTAAAATCCCCTTTTTCTTATCCTTTTTCTCCTCCTCTCCGGAAGGGACCCATTGTTTATCAAAGATGGCTTCTTCTTCCTCTTCTTCCTTGTCCCAGTCCTTCTGCTGCGTAATCAACTTTTCAACAGAGCATAACGCCATTTCTAAGAATTGAAACAAAGCGCCCAAAGTATCTTCTTTTTTATATTTTTGATATTCAATCTCTAGTTCATCCACAAACGATGCCATTATAAAAAGGGAAACTTTTTCCAAAACAACCACAAGTATTTTTAATCAAAGACAATCAAAAGCAATTAAAAAAAAAAAAGTTCCAAAAGTTAATACTTTTCTTCCTTCTTCTCTTTCTCTTTCTGGATTAATTTTTAATCAAAGAGGTCCAATTACCATATATCTTCCTTTGGGATCCACAAAGACGTTCTAGACAATCTCCTCCTTTTTCAGCTTCTGCTCCAATTTTTTTTTCTCCCTTCCCACTTGCAATGACAATTTTAAATAATCAAAAATCCATACCTCCAGCAAAGATTTTCCAATTTCTTAAATTTTTCAATGTCCAAAAATCCCTTTGTCTCTTAGCTTCAACTTTCAAAGCAATCCACTTTCAATGTCTAATATATCCAAATATTTCTGCTATTTCCGTGGGGTGGGAGAGTAAAAAAAAAAAAAAGTTCCCTTTAACAGCTTCTCCGCCGCTTTTCGCTCTTCTTAGGGATACAATGTATCCTCCAGCAATTCAAGCAGCTCAATTCCAGGCAATTTAAAAGGTGTTACTTGACCCGGCTCAGACAGAACTTTCACTCTTCACACTTCCTCCAGCACAGTTCTTACCCGGTTGCTGGCTTCTTCGTGGCGGCCATTGCTGACCGCCACTCCACCGCCTTGGGAAAAAGGGGTTTTCCCGGAGAAGGGGGGGGTCTGCGACACCCCCACCTCCCTATCCGACTCCCCTCTCTCTTCAGCTGTCCCTACAGGGCAGCCATATCCCCCTGACCCATCTGGATCGGGGGTACCTCGACGGCTAGCACAGCAGGAATCGCGAGCTGTCGCGAATTCCTGCTGCCCCGAAGCCACGCGAAACCGGAAGTCGGGTTGAAGGTTTTCAAGAGTCTGCTGGATGCCTCCAAATCCTGATGCCCAGAATACACCAGTACAAAGTCTGTCCTCTTTACGGGTTCCTTCTTCCTCGTTCTTTTTGGTCAAAGCCTTTATCACCCTATCTCACTATCTGACCTTTTTCAAAGGGGAGATGAAAGGCACAACAGTTAATCAAATGGTTGCAAGGAGGACATTTTTTGGAGAGCAGCTTTTATGGTGAGGCTAAATGTCCACAGAGAAGACACACTAGATTTAAGAAAGATGCAACTTTCCTGGTGTGTGGTAGGGGTTTTTTTTTTTTTTGCCCCAAGCTCACCTGTCATCAAACAGGTGTGTAGGTTTTTTACAGCATCGCAAAACTGTGAGACTTGTTTCAGGAAAGCAGAAGTCACATTCAGATGAGGAACACCATCATTGATTGATGCAAGACAACAGCTGGGTTTTTAATTCATGGTTGCTGTTGATCATGGGGTACATTTTGTTGCATAAGTCTACATTACCTAAGCCAGCTTGGCTTAGTGATGAAGACACCAGTTTAGTAACCAGGAAATGGTGAGTTGTAGTCTCACCTTAGGCTCAAAAGCTGTCTGGGGGAACTTTAGACCAATCACCAGGAGAAAGGGAGTTCTAGTCCCATCTTAGGCATGGAAGCAACTGGGTGACTGGGTGACGTCCATCTTTCTCAGTCCATTATCTCACATTGTCATTGCCAGAAACTAGGAGGAGGCAGGAGTATTATGGTAGATGTTTTTGATGCCTTGAATCTATCTACATATATATAAAAGCGAAATACTTCTCGTGCATCATCACAAAATCTCCAGAACCGTAAAGCCTAGAAACTTGAAATTTGGCCCGCATGTTCTTCTTGGCTTCTAGGGGCTCACTAAGAAAGGATTTTTTGAAATGACCATCAGAGCATCAGCATTTCGTTGGGACATGAAATGTCTGTAAGCAAACAACCAAGCTCAGAGAACACCAAGCATCCCACAGACCTCCTCTTCCTTTTCCTCTTCCTCCTCCTCCTCTTCCTCTTCCCTGCAAATCCCCCCTTCTAGCACTGAAGAAGTTACCTAGTTGGGTCACGAAACATCTACAAGCAAACAACCAAGCTCAGAGAGCACCAAGGACCCCACAATTTAACCCTGAGCTACCAATATTTCCACCTATTGTTAACATCTAAGCTTCATCAATGAGCTGGCATAGCAGCTCCACACTCCCCTGGCTGAATATTTCCTCCCACCTCACCCTCTCTTTGCCCTTGCTCTATTTTTCTGGACCTGCTTGATCCCTTCCCCCTGTCCTACCTCTGTCCCTTTTGTCTCTAATCAGCATGGCCTCTCCTTTCCCACACAGAGAGTTTGAAGGTTGCTTGGCTGGCCTTTCGCCATTCCTGCCATTAGCCAATAATGAACTTTCTCTGGGACTTTTGACCCGATCAGACTAAGCCCCTAGTTTGTTTTTTCCATGGGCACATCCTCCCTACCTGTTCCCCTCCAGCTGGCACACATACTGCACCACCAAGGACCAATCAAAAGCGCCCGGCTCCTTCTTCATCCATTTTGTAATTTCCTGGCAGTTCTTGTCCAGATAATCAGTGGCTATGATGTTCTCGAAGCACCCACAGGCAGGCAGCAGCTGGTAGATGGTGGGGCCACTGCCAATATCAATCAGGGTGCCACCTTTCAGGACCCCTGGCATAAAGGAGAGGAAGATTTGGGGAGAGAAGGGGGAAAAAATTCAAGCTTATCCCCTCCAATCTCTTCTGCCCAGGAGAGTCATACGTGGGTTCCCTGTTGATGTTGAACTGATGGGATCAAGAAAACTTTTGATTTCCCTACGCAAAAGAACAATGATTCAACTGTTGCATTTTTTTTTTAAAAAAAATCATCCTTGGGAAGACTGAAACCATTTTTACAGCCAAATGTTAAAAGCCCAGAGAAGACCTGGTAGTATTTGGAAGATTCCACACCCTACACTGTGTCCTTGAATGCAGTTTAACTCCTCCACTTTTTCCTGCTTTGATTTTTTTTTTAAACTTCTACACATTTATGTGGAATGCTTCCAATGCATTGTAAATTCATTTGCTGGAATCTTATCCCTCTCCCCTTGTGTTTTATTAGATTTTATGTTCACCAATTATAGATGTCTGAATGCAGGGATGCGGCAACGACACCTATGAAGCAAAGCATAAGAAGTCCACAGGATCATTCAATCAGGAAGGCCATGAAGAAAACCACCTGTCAGAGGCACGAAAAGTTGCTTAAAAATAAGTCAGTCCCTGGCTCAGCGTTTTCAGTAAAGTCCTATCTAGCGATGCTGAAAACTTTCAAAGACTTTTTCCCTAGCGCTACAGTTTGCCTCTTTTTTTAATGAATATTCTCCCCCTTCAAAGTTGCAGCAGTGACTGGATCATCTACCTGAAGTAAAGATTTTGCAAAAGCATTTCAAAATAAACTCCAGGAATTCATCTTCGACGGACCCTTTCCCAAAATGGAAATATTCCAGGTAAACTTTGGGATCGAATTCCTTCTGGTCTCCTCCAGTGAATTCCATCACGATGTGGTCTCTGGGTTTGTAGATATCAAATACAGACTCTCCATGACAGAAGTTTCCAGATATAACCCAGAAGAGTAGTTCCTGTGCCAAGTGGCCTTGGCCAGCAGTTCCCCTCAGCCTATCAGCGGCAAATGCAGCTGGACATTTATTTGGACTGAAAAATTAAACTCCGTCAAAATACATTTCCCAACAAATAAAAACATTTGCAAAATACAGTATTTGGGTGAACTTTAAAATAAGATCAGTAAAGACTCATCACTAAAAAGGACCATTAATAATGACTAAATGATGTTTATAATAACTGGGTCTAACATGCTGCGAAGTGTCATTGGCAAATTGCAGGGCAGATCTTGAAAACCAGCAGATGAAGTTCTTTTGCAGACCTCATGGAAACTGTTCCAGGGAGATGATCAGCTGAGACATGGATTAAAAATGCCTGAAGCAAATATGAAATCAAGAGCTAGTGTTTCCAGAACGATGTGTTTTTTAAAAAAGGGAGAAAATGAGATTTTATTTTTAACATTGATGTTTCAGTGTGGGACTCATAGCATCTTTCAGGAGCTCCCACAAAGTCTCTCTTCACTGGTCATGTCTCTAATAAGATGCTACAAATCATGAAGTAGGACACAAACTATTCCCCCATTCGGAAGTTTAAGAGCAAACAAACCAGAAAGGATTGCAACCATTAGCTAAAGAACACAGGTAAATTTTGTTGGGATTGTTCCTATCAAACTTCAGCCTGGGCTTTGGGACTGTTAGAGTCCCTTGGGCTATTTCATAAAGCAAACGAATTCTGCAAAGGCCTTCCTGGTTTATCCTGCTGGGACTCCATTTGTAAGTCTCCGAAGAGTTGGTGTGGTTGCACATGAACAAAAACTCAAAGACGGCGTCCAGATTGATTTCTTGCTTGGTGTTGGTGGGGGCTAATCCCTTGACAAACAGTGGAGGTTGTGATGTTGAAATATTGTGAAATCTCAATACCCCCTTTGTTTTTCTTTCTGCAGAAAGGAATGCTTTTTCCTTCCAAAGGAGTTGCTCTCACGCAAATGGTCAAAACATGAAAAATGAAATTCAAGGGCCTGGCCTGTGGCCATGGACTATTTCTCTGCTGGACGGAAGGACCACTTGGGTTACCTGGAAACTCCCTTGGGTGGAAACACGATAGATAGATAGATAGATAGATAGATAGATAGATAGATAGATAGATAGATGCATAGATAGATAGATAGATAGATAGATAGATATAGATAGATAGATAGATAGATAGATAGATAGATAGATAGATAGATAGATAGATAATGGATGGATAGATAGATAGATAGATAGATAGATAGATAGATAGATAGATAGATGCATAGATAGATAGATAGATAGATAGATAGATAGATTGATAGATAGATAGATAGATTAGATAGATAGATAGATTAGATAGATAGATGATAGATAGATAGATAGATAGATAGATAGATAGATAGATAGATAGATAGATAGATAATGGATGGATAGATAGATAGATAGATAGATAGATAGATAGATAGATAGATGCATAGATAGATTGATAGATAGATAGATAGATTAGATAGATAGATAGATTAGATAGATAGATGATAGATAGATAGATAGATAGATAGATAGATAGATAGATAGATAGATGATAGATAATGGATGGATGGATGGATGGATAGATAGATAGATAGATGATAGATGATAGATAGATAGATAGATAGATAGATAGATAGATAGATAGATAGATAGATAGATAAGATAGATAGATAGATAGATAGATAGATAGATAGATAGATAGATAGATAGATAGATAGATAAACAGACAGAGAGAGAGAGAGAGAGAGAGACATAGAGTCAGAGAGACAAAGACAGAGACAGGCAGATAGGATAAAAATCAAATAAGAGTAATTCACAGAGATGTTGTGCTGCCCTTAACAACTCAAGGATTTCTCACTTTATTAAGCCTTTGGCTCCCTCTCCTGGTTTCCCTCTGCCTAATGCAGGATGTGAAGAAGCTTCCAAAGATTTCTTGCTTGGTTACTGCTTACAAAGCAGAGAGAAAGATTAAAGATTAAAGAATATGAAGCTACGTGTACTGAATGTAGAATTAATAGAAAATGTACTATGTAACAAGTGATATAGGTAAGGAGTAAGGAATAGAGAATTAACAGAAAAATTAATATGTAATAATCATAGTGCAATAGAAAATTAAGTATAAGAATATGGTTAAGATATGTTCATGATGTCTTCAGCATTGTTGTAATTGTTTTCTTTTACGTTTTTAAATTGTTGGAAAAACTGAATAAAGTTTATAACAAAAAAAAGTTTCCTTCAGGATCAAGGATCTGTTGGCTTTCAGGTGCCCACCAACAGAGGAGAATGAATATAGCTCAGGGTTGAACTGCGGAGTCCTTGGTGCTCTTTGGGCTTGCAAATATTTGATTATGTGCAAATATTTAATTATCTGACTAGGTAACATGGTAGCAGTGCTAGCATGAGGTTTGATGAAATGAAGGACTTGCTTCCTGGTGGGAATTGGGAGGGAAGGCATCCCAGGTGCTGGATTGCTTCTGCTCTGAAGCATAAATTGACCTGGTCCATTCACAGATCCCAGTGAAGCCTTTAGTGCTCTCTGAGCTTGGTCCTTTTCATGCAGACATTTCATGACCCAACTAGGGAACATCACCAGTGCTAGAAAGGAGAGTGGTTTCCTTTATGTTTATATACAGTGGCTTTACCCTGTTGGTATTGGTGGGGAAGATGGCTATTCATCCATTCACTCACTTGCTCGTTTGTTTGTTCATTTGCTGGAGAATCCTTGGTGCTCTGTGAGCTTGGTGGGTTTTTTTGCAAAGTTTCGTGAACTAATTAGGTAACATCATCAGTGCCAGGAGGGGCTGGGTTTTGCTGTTTATACACGAGTGGCTTGCCCTGTCAGTCTTGGCAGGGGTATTATTTTCTTCTTGATTAAACTGTTAAATACTGTCTGATTGTTTGTCTGAGTTGGTTGTGCTTTGGGGTATTGTTCGTTGCTTGATTGCTGGTCTGGTCTTCAACCTAGTGTTAATCCTGTCCTCAGTCCACACTAGTCTCCAGCAACCTCAATGGTTTTGGCTGGATGTACATCAGGCAGTAAAAACATGGAGTTCTTGTTCATAAAGTGGGTATTTTGAAAAATACCCACCAATTATTGATCGATTGATTGATTTTTATTTCGTTTAGTTTGTCAAGCGTGTACGAGAAAACAAGTACAAGTATGAACATAACCTATAAGTATAAACAGGTATAAGTATAGACATAATAAATGAATATGAATAAATGGGACGGTGGACACTCTGGTGCGCTTATTATGCTCGTCTCCTGGGGAGTACCCACAACCATGAAATCTTCACAATTGAACAACTTCACCCCAAATAGCACAACCAACACCAGACAGTCCAAAGGATTTAAAATATTGCAGTAAGTCACTGCCGTCACCAGGAAGCTCCCAAGCCTGAATTTCTGGTATTTGTGAGAGGCGCATGACTTCCTTCGGAAGGGACTGTTTCTCCCAGCGCTAAGGCAGCCTTGCAGTTCCAGGCGCTTCTCACTAGATGTCGGGGAAGGCCTGGGAAAAGGAGAGTGCCCAGCAGAGAGCAGACCCTGGTGAAGAAGCGGGGAGGGAGAGGGATGGGCCAGGGCTGGGGGCAGGGAAAGGCCCTCAACCCAGCACCTGATCTACTGGCAGAGGGCAGCCAGGAGGTGCCCAAGCAGAGATGCTGAGAGCTCCGTGGGCAGACAAGGAGGGATCCCATGGGAATGCTGCTCCCCGGGGGGGGGGGGTTGGGCAAGGGGAAGGTCTCCAGCTGAGACCTGCATGGGGCTGAAACCACTTCGCTCAGGGCTGTCCAACCGTGGCAACTTTTAAGACTTGGGGACTTCAACTGAATTCCCCCAGCCAGCTCTGCAGGGAGTTGACGTCCACAAGTCTTCAAAGAATTACCTCAACACCTGGCCTAGTTTAAGATCTTGCAGGTCCAGAGCTGGAGGCCCTTCCTGTGGTTGCCCCACTCGGTGAACTAGAGCAGGGGTCTCCAACCTTTACAACTTGAAGACTTGTGGACTTCAACCCCCATAATTCCTCAGCTGACCATCTTTTCCCCTTCTGCTTGGTGCCAACGAGGCTCTGGCACTTCCACAGGGTGTGTGAACCTCAGCCTAGCTTTGCTAATCCACATCCTGGTAAAATTCCCCTTGTCTTTGCTATCGGCTGTGTTCCCACCAGGGATCTCCTTGCTCAAAACTGAGGCTTCACAACCGTTTTTTGAACCACTGACTGCATTTTCCATCCCCTCCCACTGGAAGCAGGTAGGCAGGTACAAACCGATGTCAATTTGTATGCAATCACCTTCCCAAGCAAAGTCCAAATTAATGCAATCCAGTGTTGGTAATGCTAAGCACAGCTAACTCTTCCATAAAACCCCAAATTCTTATTAATTGTGCTTTGGGGGTGTGGAGAGAGAAGATCAAATGGCTTGGGCACTCAGCCCTCACCCACCCATGTTATAAAAGGGGGAGAAACAACAGAGCTTTTAAGGGATAATAACATCCACTTTATTTTCTCAAGCACCGTTCTCCAATTACTCTTCTGGGATCGAGCAAAAGCTTTTGGGCATCTCACAATATGACTGGGCTAAAAAAAGTCACAGACCCCCTTTCCCATTCCCAACTCAGTGGAAAGGGGCATTCTGGGAGCCCGTTTGCACACGCTGGGAGAGCAGTATTGAATCGTGCCCTTTAGCATGCAATCTGTGGTGGGTGCTTAAAGAATTAAAATGTTAGAAGTTATGAATGAAGTTATGTTAAAAAAGATGATACCTAAAACATGGTCAGAGGCTTATATTACACTCATACCAAAGGAAGAGACTGACCCATTGCAAATTAAGAATTATAGACCTATTTCTTTATTGAATGCAGACTATAAAATCTTTGCTTCAATCTTAGCAGAAAGACTTAAAAAATATTTAAATAATTTTATTCACTCAGATCAAAATGGATTTCTGCCAAAGAGACAAATTAGAGACAATATGAGAGTAATCTTGGACACCTTGGAATACTATGAGGCTCATCCTGAAAAGCAAATGGCTTTGATATTCCTAGATGCTCAAAAAGCATTTGATAACGTGAACTGGAGATTTATGTTATTATTATTGGAGCAGATGGGTTTCGCTAAAAAATTTATTCAAGCAATAGAAGCTATATATAATAAACAGACAGCAAGGGTAATGATGGAGGGAGAACTTACAGATTTTATTAATATAAGGAAAGGCACAAGACAAGGATGCCCCCTATCTCCTTTGCTATTTGTGTTGACCTTGGAAGTGTTGAATAGAAATATTAGGGATGATAAAAGCATAAAAGGAATGAAAATTAAGAAGGAAGAATTGAAGCTACAAGCTTTTGCTGATGACTTAGCTTTTATTTTGGAAGATCCGCTAGAAACAGCTCCAAAGTTACTGGAAAGGATAGAGGCATATGGAGAGGTGGCTGGTTTGAAAATAAATAAAGACAAAACAAAGATTTTGACAAAGAATATGCTATTGAGACAGAGAGAAGAATTGGCAGATCTTTTGAAAATTCAAGTTACAAATAAGGTTAAGTATCTGGGGATATATTTGACAACAAGATGTAGCACATTAAAGGAGAATAATTATATTAAACTTAAACAACAGATAACTACAGATTTGAAGAAGTGGGAAAACTTGCAATTGTCATTAATAGGGAGAATTTCAACAATTAAGATGAATATTTTACCTAGAATTTTATTTTTGTTTCAAACAATACCAATTAGGCTTGGAAAAGACTATTTTGAAGATTTAAATAAAATTATGTTGAAGTTTATATGGCAAGGTAAAAAAGCGAGAATAAAGCTAAAGCTTTTGCAAGATGCTAGAATTAGAGGAGGTTTTGGTCTGCCTAATTGGGAATTGTATTATCAAGCTGCAAGTTTGATGTGGGTCAAAGAATTAATGGATAACATTAAGGAAACATAGGTTGTTGACATTAGAAGGGCATGACTTGCTGTTGGGTTGGCATGCTTTTTTATGGTATAAGGGAACTAAAACACAGGGTTATTTTAGAAGACATTATGTACGGGAGTCTTTGTGGTTAAATTGGGAGAAGATAAAAAGACAATGTTATTTGAAAATTCCAGTTTGGTTATCGAACATTGAAGCATTTTCCTATCCTATAATCTACAAGAAGGAACAAACAGTTAGATATGGGGAACTTTTGGATGAAAAGGGTGAACTTAAATCGATCCAAAACTTAGAGGAACAAGGTATAAGGATGAATTGGTTTTCATATGCACAAATACACTCAAGGTATGATGAAGATTCTAAAACGGAGGGATTTTATGATAAACAGACTGATTTAGATAAGATCTTGATGGGTACTGATGAGAAGGTGATTAAAAAACTATATGGTTATTTACTGGGAATGAAATTAGAGGAAGAACAAGTCAAAGAAACTATGATTGTTTGGGGGAAGAATTTTGGATATGGGATTGATTTAGAGAAATGGCAGAAATTGTGGTCTCAAAATTATAAAATGACAATGTCAACAGCATATAAAGAAAACTTGTATAAGATGTTTTACAGGTGGCATTTTCCTCCGACAAGAATAGCAAGAATGTTTAAGAACAAATCTGAAAAATGCTGGAAATGTCATCAGATACCCGGCTCGTATTACCATATGTGGTGGACTTGTGAGGATGCTAGAAAATATTGGACTATAATTCGCACGTGGTTGGAAAAAATGACAAAGAAACATATAGACTTGAAACCAGAGATCTTCTTATTGGGAATTTTACCTGATATATATAGTAAAGATTTGAAATACCTGATTGTAAATGTATTAACAGCGGCCAGGATTGTATTTGCTAAAAATTGGAAGAATGAGAAAATACCATTACAGGAAGAAATTATTAAGAAAATATTGGAATGTGCTGAGATGAGAAGATTGACATTTGAAATTAGAGAGCAAGAGGATAAACAATTTTACGAAATTTGGGATCTTTTTTATAAATGGCTAGATGATAAAATACGATAATAGAATATTTAGAATGCTAGATAGTAAGGAATATCTTTATTTTGCTATTATTTTGCTATTTGATATTATATTTATAAAGGATTTTTTAGGATTGATTTGATATGACTAGATGATTTGTTATAGAGTAAACTGGTTTAAAGTATTGTTAGCTCATTAAGCATGAATGATTAAAAATATAGTCAAAAACTTCTTTTTTTAGTGATATTAGGATATATAAGTTTGGATTGACAATATGAGTTGTTATAAAATGTAATTGTAATTTGAGACTACAGAATGAATGCACAAAAATGATGAACCAACTGACACACTGGATGTACATATAAGAGTTGATGTTTTTATGTTTTGTTTGTCTTGTTTGTTTGTAGAAAATTAATAAAAACTTTTTTCAAAAAAAAAAAAGAATTAAAATCACGATTTGGATGAGTATGTTTGTGTTGGTATGTTTGGAATCCTGAGTAAAAACGCCAAAGATACGAATGTGAAGCATCCCTTTTCTATCTGACATCTAAAGTCTTCATTCTAGGCTATTGAGTTGGCCAAGTATTGCCTTGCCTCACGTTCCAGTGCCCTGATGTGCAGCACCACTGCAGACCCAGAGATGCAATGGCCTCTCACCATTAACTGGCTAATTACCTGGCATGCCAAATTGCATTTTGCATCTTGCCTGATTTGGCTCCTCTTACGGAGGCAGCTGGGGTTGGCCTCTTTTTGTAACCAAGTTCTTCGTAACTCGGGGAGAATGAAGGGATGTAGGTCAAACGTAAGAGAAAGTCCACTGCCGGCCATTTGGCTTGGTGGTTTTTTGCCTCCTGTGAGAAGACTCCTCCGGCCTTTTTATTTTTTAAGGGCTAAGATTTTGTCTTGTTTGTGCAGTCACAGAAAAGCCAGTAATTGCAGCCTGGAGATAGCTTTAGTGTACATACTCACACACTCACAAGGCTCCTCTTATCCTCTTTGTTTAAAACTCTTCCGTCTTTTATTTCTTGCTTTCAGGAATATAAAACTTGATGGTGTTTTTGGCAAACCTGCCACTTGGCTTTGCCATTTATGGCTCCCTTTGCACAGATATCTCACTCGTAAAGGAGGCTTCCATCTCTCTGCCCCTTCTTGCTAGGCTGGAAGTGCTTAGGAAATGCACCACCCAAGTGGGGAGGTATCAGGGCTCCATTGCAGGAATCCATTGCAGCTGAAGGGCAGGCAAAACGACTGTGGATCAGGACTCTTCCTCCCAACCTCTGCCCTCAGCTCGATCCAAATAGAGCTGGAAGGGGTCTTGGAGGTCTTTGAGTCCAACCCCTTGCTCTAGCAAGGAACTCTCTACCATTTCAGGAAGGTCAAGTCTCTTCTTCAAAGCCTCCAGAGATGAAGCAGCCACACCTCCTGGAGGCAACTTCTGTTCCACTGGTTGATTGTCCTCGCTGATCAGAAGTTTCTCCTGAGTTCTAAGTTGCTTCTCCCCTTGGTTAGTTTCCCCCCATTGCTTCTTGTCCAGCCCTTCAGGTGCTCTGGGAAATAGGTAGGACTACAACTCCCATCCTCCACAGGGAGGAGGAGCACCAAAAGAGATGGGCCTTCTTGTGTTCCTCTCCATTACTGTCTCATTCAGGGAGATGAGCAATGCTCGTGTGTGTGTGTGTGTTTTCTTCCCCCAACATGCTAAAAATATCCACAGGCTGGTTTCAAAACCCTCTTCAGAATAGAGACTATATTTTATAGGCATAAATATTTTGCACGGTTACATTTATAGTAAAAACATGATTGTACACGGTATTTATAAAAGAACTAATTTTACAAGGAGGCCCTGTAGCCTATTAGGGATCAAAAGTCCTATGGCCACCTTAAGGAAGGTTTTCCTAAAAAGATCTGCAGCCTTTGGAAGCTCCGAGCAAGCTAAATATCCTTAGTTTACACCCTCTTAACTCAGGGTGTTTTTTTGATGGTCGGGGGGGGGGCAGCTCAGAATTGGTAAGTATTACCCACCCTTGAAAATCCCCGTGCATTTGGAGAGTGTCTCTGGGAGACAGGTGGCATATAAATTGAATAAATAAAATAAAAACTAAAACAGCATTGGCATACCCCTGTTACAGGCAAACTCAACTTACTTTGAATCCTGGCTTGGGATCCAAAGGGAAGATGAGTATAAATATTGCATAAATGACTTGAGTTCTGCAACTAGTTCCTGTGAATTACCCAACTGGGTCATTTGTCGGGGTGCCTGTGAGACCAGCATAGTTTGTGCCAATCTTGCAGTAACTGGACT